>OX359274.1:7500-600000 GCA_947179155.2 Hedera helix | reverse complement strand
TCATCTGAAATATCATTAGTCAAGATAATACAATTTCACAGTTCCTGATCATAATCATGCACATCAACAGTTCATCTTTGTACTACGGGCCAAAGATATTCAATATAGCACCAACGGTCATGATTATACCAGATTCAGCCTTTGGTCATAATCATACCAAACAACAGTTCATCTTTGCACTACGGGCCAAAGAGAACATTCACCACGTGCCATAAAAGACACCGAACAGATGTATCGCCTTTAACCTATTATATCGCCTTTAACCTATCATCTGTTCAACAAATATATCACATCTGTGCCCCCGGCCACAGATATTCACAACAACTTGATTTTTGGATGATTAGAATGATATAAATGATGAACAGAAGAAATATGATAACAATAAGTATCGGAAATTTACTTTGTACAGATTCAAATAATGTCCAAATTGTCAACATGATGTGGAGTGAAATTTAAAAATGATATTCAAGATCCACAGTTCAGAATAACGGTTACAATTCAATAGAAAGGTTCACGTAAATAGGAAGGTTCAGTTGAAATAATGAAGTTCAACTATTATGGAACATATAATATTTTCAGGAATTATAGAAGCAATAGTTCCATAATAAATTTCGATTTAGGAGTATGAAAGAAAATAATATCCCTTACCGTAGCAGGTTTGATTAACAAAAGGTGAAGGAAATTAATACAAAGGGTTATTCACCAACAGGCGGCAATCCGCTCCGTAAGGTTATTCCCACAATTTAATAGAATTTGAGTACAAAGAGTTATTCACCAAACAGGCGGCAATCCGCTCCGTAAGGTTATTCCCACAATTTAATAGAATTTGAGTACAAAGAGTTATTCACCAAACAGGCGGCAATCCGCTCCGTAAAGTTATTCTCAGAGATTAATAATGAATGAATACGAAAGGTTATTCACCAACAGGCGGCAATCCGCTCCGTAAGGTTATTCCCACAATTTAATACATGGAAATAAAAGGCACGTCTTATGAGTAAGGAAGAAACAATATTATTATCGAGAATCAAATAATGATAATCCCTTACCATAGTATGTTTGAATAATGGAAGATGAAAAAGATGGTATCCCTTACCTCAACACGTGACTGGATATTGATTTAAATGAGGTTGATTAACTTGAACAGTACACGTATACTTATAGATCTTCACAAATACTCAAGATGACTTAAGCACACTTAGAGAGAACTTTCACAAGAAGTATTTAGAGAGAGAAAGAAAGAACAAGTAAGGAAGTTTATGAAAAATCCTTAAGTTAAGGCTTCTATTTATAGCCAAAAATCTTATCATTCATTTAATCTAAACCATTCATTTAAAGATCATCTTTTAATCTACACCATCCATTTCAAATATTATATTATCTTTAATCTACACCATTCATTTCATATCACCTAATAATCACCTAACTTTATATTATAAACAAATCAATTTAATTATTCAACAATAATTCACACTTTAATCTACACCATTCATTTCATATCACCTAATAATCACCTAACTTTATATTATAAACAAATCAATTCAATTATTCAACAATAATTCACACTTTAATCTACACCATTCATTTCATATCACCTAATAATCACCTAACTTTATATTATAAACAAATAACTTTATCAATTCAATTATTATGACTAATTGTTATAAATACAGTATAGTTAGCTCTTAGATATCAAGTCAATAAATTAATGAAATACAACTGTTTAAATAACATCATAATAGAGATAACAATAATGTAAAATAAAGCATACGTTACTGTGTAATGACAATTATTGATTCAATAATGTGAATTACTGTGCATATGTTACTGTGACAATTATTAGGTTCAATAATTTTAAAAACAGTGCAACAACAATTATTGACTCAATGATATAAAATACAGTGTAATGACAATTATTAAATCAATAATGCAAAATACTGTGTAACAACAATTATTGAATTGATAATATAAAATATTATGCAGTGACAATTATCGATGAAATGATGCGTAACAGTTACGGTGTCAATTATCAGACCAATAATATGAGACACTATGCAATACCGTGTGTTACTGTAGAGTACCGTGTGCTACAGAAAATACCATAAACTATCGTATGCTACTATTCTTTTATCACCGGTATTTTAACAGTTTCGTTGACTATTTTTATTTAAAAAGGTTACTTCTGTCGTTTTCTATATCCGACAAATATTCCGTTGTGGGGTCCACCAATAATTTATTATTTCGGCGCCGTCGTACGGCACGAATATTCCCCGACCAAACGAATATTCCCCGACAAAGCGAATACTGTCCGACAAAATAAAATTTGCACATAACATCCTTAACTTTCAATTTTGTTAATTTAACCACTTACTGTTTAAAAAAATATATATATATGAAGAAAAATTAAATTTTGTATTTCATAAAATTCGGGGTCTTACAACCTCCCCTCCTTATGAAATTTCGTCCCCGAAATTGACGTACCTGACATATCGAAGAGGAAAGGATACTTAGATTTCATCTCAGATTCTAGCTCCCAGGTCATTTCCTCAGTATCTTGGTTCCTCCATAAAACCTTAACTTGAGGTATAACCTTTGAGCGTAGGATCTGCTCCTTCTTATCTAGAATCTTAACAGGTACTTCCTCGTATGTTAAATCCTCTGCTATAACGTCTGGTTCTAACTCAATGACGTGGTTTGGGTCCTTCACATATTTACGTAACATAGATATGTGAAAAACGTTATGGATGCGAGACATACTTGGTGGTAGGGCTAGTCTGTAGGCTACGGTTCCTATTCGATCGAGGATTTCAAATGGGCCAATAAATCGAGGGTTGAGCTTTCCTCTCTTTCCGAATCTCGTAACCCCTTTCCATGGAGAAACACGTAAGAATACATGATCTCCGACGTTGAAACTTTCGTCTCTCCGATGAAGATCAGCATAACTCTTTTGTCGTTCTTGTGCGGTCTGTATTCGTTGTCGGATCATTTGGATCTTTTCGGTCGTCAAGCGTACCAACTCGGGTCCCAACAATTTTGCTTCTCCTACCTCATTCCAACATATTGGAGAGCGACACTTCCTTCCATACAAAGCCTCGAATGGAGCCATGCCTATGCTTGCTTGGTAACTGTTGTTGTAAGAAAATTCCACCAATGGCAAGTACTTATCCCAACTTCCTTTGAAGTCTAATACACAAAGTCTCAAAAGATCTTCGAGGGTCTGGATCGTCCTTTCCGATTGTCCGTCCGTTTGAGGATGGTATGCAGAACTAAAACGTAGTTCAGTGCCCATAGCTTTTTGTAGACTGATCCAAAAGCGTGAAGTGAATCTAGGATCTCGATCAGAAACTATGGAAACTGGCATGCCATGCAATCTCACGATCTCATTTATGTACATACCGGCAAGACGTTCAAGTGAAAAGTTTTCTCGTATAGGCAAGAAATGAGCAGATTTGGTCAATCTATCTACGATCACCAAAATTGCATCTAAGCCTTGAGAAACTTTTGGAAGACCCGTCACGAAGTCCATATTGATGTGTTCTCACTTCCATTCGGGAACTTCAAGTGATTGTAATGGACCTTTAGGAACTTGATGCTCTGCCTTGACACGTTGACAAGTTAGGCACCTTGAGATAAACTCCGCAATCTCTCTTTTCATATTGTTCCACCAAAATGTATGTCGAAGATTTCGATACATCTTGGTACCTCCTGGGTGGATTGCAAACGGCGTGTTGTGTGCCTCCATTATGATTTTATGCTTTAATTCAGGATCGTTAGGAACACAGAGTCGAGAGTTGACTCGAAGTATTCCTTTCTCGTCGATTCTTGCTTCGGGAATGGCACCTTCTTGTACTTTCTTTATCATGTTTATCAGTTCCGGATCGGTAGCTTGAGCAGCTTTAATTTTATCGATTAAAGTTGGTTCTACTCGCACGTGAGCAATCTTCGAGTGGGTCCCTGGTGTCTTTAGCTCTATCTCCATCTTTTGCAAGTCGTACAAAATACACTTTTGTGTTGTCAGCAGTGCACTTGTACTTGCATAAGATTTTCTGCTCAAATCGTCAGCTACAACGTTCGCCTTTCCCGGGTGATACTGGATTGTGTGGTCATAATCCTTTAACAGCTCAAGCCAACGTCGTTGTCGCATGTTGAGTTCCTTCTGGGTGAAGAAATACTTGAGACTTTTATGATCCGTATAGATATCCACTTTTTCTCCGTACAAGTAGTGTCTCCAGATCTTCAACGCGAAAACGACTGCTGCCAACTCTAGATCATGAGTAGGATAATTTTTCTCATAATCTTTGAGTTGTCGAGAGGCGTAGGCTATAACCTTTCCATGTTGCATAAGGACACAACCTAGACCTTTGCCAGAAGCATCGCTGTAGATAACAAATTCTCCTGATCCTGATGGTATGGTCAGAACAGGAGCTGAAACCAGTCTCTTCTTGAGTTCTTGGAAACTTTTCTCGCATTCCTCGCTCCATATGAATTTTGTGCTTTTCCGAGTAAGCTGCGTTAATGGAGTGGCGATTCGAGAAAATCCTTCTACGAATCTCCGATAATAACCAGCTAGACCCAGAAAACTTCGGACTTCGGGTACTGTTTTGGATTGTTCCCAATTTAGTACCGTTTCAATCTTCGCAGGATCGACTGATATTCCTTGACTAGAAATCACATGCCCAAGAAACGCGACCTCCTCAAGCCAGAACTCACATTTCTTCAACTTGGCATATAATTTGTTTTCACGGAGCTTTTGTAGTATCAATCTCAGGTGTTGTTCATGATCCTCGCGACTCTTGGAGTATATGAGGATGTCATCAATAAAGACAACCACAAAATGATCCAAATGTTCCTTGAATATCCGGTTCATCATGTCCATGAAAGCTGCAGGAGCATTAGTTAGTCCAAAAGACATGACTAAGAACTCATAATGCCCATAACGAGTTCTGAAAGCAGTCTTTGGAATGTCCTCAGCTTTAACCTTTAACTGATGATATCCAGAACGGAGATCAATCTTTGAGAAATGTTGAGCGCCTTGCAATTGATCAAACATGTCATCAATCCGAGGTAACGGGTACCTGTTCTTGATGGTGACATAGTTCAATTCTCGGTAGTCAATGCACAATCTCATACTCCCGTCTTTCTTCTTCATAAATAGAACAGGAGCACCCCAAGGTGATGCACTCGGACGAATGAAACCGGTATCCAACAATTCCTGTAGTTGGACTTTTAACTCTTGAAGTTCAATGGGAGCCATTCGGTAGGGAGCTTTGGAAATGGGCTTGGTACCGGGTTCAAGATCAATATAAAAATCAATTTCACGGTTTGGGGGTAAGCCAGGAAGTTCTTCAGGAAAAACGTCAGGAAACTCATTAACAATGGGAATATCATTCAAGTTTGACGTATTTTTGTTCAAATCAGTGACATGAGCTAAAAAGGCTTGACATCCGTTTTTCAATAAACGAATGGCTTTATGGCTAGAAATAACAGTTATAGATTTCAATGGTTTAGTTGCTTGAATTTGCATGACAGGTTGATTAGGAATATGAAAACTAATAATCTTATGAAAACAATCAATTTTAGCATGATGGGTAGTCAACCAATCAATTCCTAAAATCACATCAAATTCATGCATCTCCAAAGAAATAAGGTCAACAGGTAATGTGAGGTTGTTGATTTGAACTAGGCAAGATTTATAGACAGTAGATGTAATGGTCATTTCTCCTAATGGGGTTTCAACTGATAAGTCAAAGTCCAAATTTTCAGGAGTTAAGTTTAAACGCTGAGCACATGCAGGTGAGATAAAAGAATGGGTAGAGCCAGTATCTAACAAAGCGTAGACTTCACGAGAATTTATGAATAGCTTACCGGTTATCACCTCGTTCGAGTTTCGCGCCATTTGGGATGTCACAACAAAAGCTCTCCCTTGAACTACAGATTTTCCCTTATCCGCGCTAGCTTTTGGTATCATCATTGCAGCTGGACTTGATTTTGTGGCAGGACAAAACCGCGCAAGATGACCCTCTTTCCCACAACTGTAGCACTTTTTGGACTGCAGTGTACAGTTTGGGCTGATGTGACCTTCCTGACCACACCTATAGCATCTCACTGGTGGTCGATCTTCTCCCCTTGAAACTGGGGTCGGTGCTGGTGTTGGTACTGGTGCTGGTGCCCTTCCATAATTATTATGGAATCTCTTTCTTTTGAAATTGTTCCCACTAGATTCTCCTCTTCTGTTATTTGGTGTGGAATTACCACCGAAGTGTTGGTTACCTCCTCGATGGTTCTCGTTCCTGTGGTTGTTGTCACTCCTTTCTCTATGCTGATCATTAACTCTTGGCTGCAATGTTTCATCTGTTTGCTCCACCCTTTGAGCCCTATCTACAACATCTGAATACAAACTGAATTTATGAGAACTAAGTTGTTGACGAATTTTGAGTCTCAAACCTCTCAGGAACATTCGACTCATTCGTGCTTCGTCATCTACTAGATGAGTCGCAAAACGAGACAGTTCAGCAAACTTAGCTTCATATTGAGAAACTGTCATGTTTCCCTGCTCCAGTTTAATGAATTCCACTTCCTTCATATGGCGGATGCTTTCTGGGAAGTACTTCTCGTTAAACAGTTCTTCGAATTCTGTCCAAGACATTTCGAGTGCTGAAGGTTGGATACGTTTTACCGCTTCCCACCAATGGTCCGCCTCACCTCGTAACATAAAAGTGGCAAATGGCACCTTCTGATCATCAGCGCATCGTAAGACATCAAGTATTTTTGTCGTCTGCTTCAGCCATGCCTCCGCTTTGAGTGGGTCAGGCTTCCCGTGGAATTCAGGTGGTCCTAATTCTTTAAATTGCTTAACAGTGACCATCCTCAAATTGCCAGCGTTTCTACCGTTATTATTGACTGGATTTCCTCTTCCTTGATTCTGTATGAACTGCATGAAATTCCTAAAGAATCCATCGTTCATCATGTTATCAGGAACATTATTTCCTGAGTTGGCAGGAGGATTGTTTGGGGCCTCTTGATTCTCGGCTACATTTGCTTCGGGTATTCCATAGTTAACCTCTTGATTTTCAGATGCCATACTTAACTGTGGTCACAAAATAAATGTTAGTTCAAATAAACTGACTCATCACTTCATGTTCCTACATTCAAATCGACTCATTAGATAATAAAATCTATTTTAGGTAGGACACACTAGTGACTGATTCTATTCGTCTCTCCCCTCCTAGTTCTACCACAGATCTCCATTAAAGACCATATCCCTAAGCTCTGATGCCAACTGTGACGCCCCCAAATCTGGGCCCACACAGCCCAAACTTGAGTCGTCAAAATACTACAACAAAATTATTACAACAAAGCACAACGTACAACAATACAGTGTATAATAATACACAACTAAGTCTTCACTATTATTGCCACACTATTTTACAAAACGTGAAGACTATGATAACTATTCCTCGGACCCTCACTCCATTCCCCGGCTAGACCCTGTTATGTTTTCATCTCCTGTTGAAAAACAATGGAACAAAAGAAAGGGTGAGCTCAAATAGCCCAGTAAAGAATATCATGACTAAGATAATGACGAATAAATTATCATTAGTCTTCAACAGTTGAGTTCTTGATAGAATACAATAGACTACAAGATTTATATCAAAAACTGCAGTTAAATTCTTAAACAACGTTCAGATCAATAATAGCAGCGGGATGAGTAATCTATTAGAAGAATAATGCAGACTATAATGTCCACTCGGTTCTCTTTTTAGGAAAAACATCATCAACTTTTATCATCTGAAATATCATTAGTCAAGATAATACAATTTCACAGTTCCTGATCATAATCATGCACATCAACAGTTCATCTTTGTACTACGGGCCAAAGATATTCAATATAGCACCAACGGTCATGATTATACCAGATTCAGCCTTTGGTCATAATCATACCAAACAACAGTTCATCTTTGCACTACGGGCCAAAGAGAACATTCACCACGTGCCATAAAAGACACCGAACAGATGTATCGCCTTTAACCTATTATATCGCCTTTAACCTATCATCTGTTCAACAAATATATCACATCTGTGCCCCCGGCCACAGATATTCACAACAACTTGATTTTTGGATGATTAGAATGATATAAATGATGAACAGAAGAAATATGATAACAATAAGTATCGGAAATTTACTTTGTACAGATTCAAATAATGTCCAAATTGTCAACATGATGTGGAGTGAAATTTAAAAATGATATTCAAGATCCACAGTTCAGAATAACGGTTACAATTCAATAGAAAGGTTCACGTAAATAGGAAGGTTCAGTTGAAATAATGAAGTTCAACTATTATGGAACATATAATATTTTCAGGAATTATAGAAGCAATAGTTCCATAATAAATTTCGATTTAGGAGTATGAAAGAAAATAATATCCCTTACCGTAGCAGGTTTGATTAACAAAAGGTGAAGGAAATTAATACAAAGGGTTATTCACCAACAGGCGGCAATCCGCTCCGTAAGGTTATTCCCACAATTTAATAGAATTTGAGTACAAAGAGTTATTCACCAAACAGGCGGCAATCCGCTCCGTAAGGTTATTCCCACAATTTAATAGAATTTGAGTACAAAGAGTTATTCACCAAACAGGCGGCAATCCGCTCCGTAAGGTTATTCTCAGAGATTAATAATGAATGAATACGAAAGGTTATTCACCAACAGGCGGCAATCCGCTCCGTAAGGTTATTCCCACAATTTAATACATGGAAATAAAAGGCACGTCTTATGAGTAAGGAAGAAACAATATTATTATCGAGAATCAAATAATGATAATCCCTTACCATAGTATGTTTGAATAATGGAAGATGAAAAAGATGGTATCCCTTACCTCAACACGTGACTGGATATTGATTTAAATGAGGTTGATTAACTTGAACAGTACACGTATACTTATAGATCTTCACAAATACTCAAGATGACTTAAGCACACTTAGAGAGAACTTTCACAAGAAGTATTTAGAGAGAGAAAGAAAGAACAAGTAAGGAAGTTTATGAAAAATCCTTAAGTTAAGGCTTCTATTTATAGCCAAAAATCTTATCATTCATTTAATCTAAACCATTCATTTAAAGATCATCTTTTAATCTACACCATCCATTTCAAATATTATATTATCTTTAATCTACACCATTCATTTCATATCACCTAATAATCACCTAACTTTATATTATAAACAAATCAATTTAATTATTCAACAATAATTCACACTTTAATCTACACCATTCATTTCATATCACCTAATAATCACCTAACTTTATATTATAAACAAATCAATTCAATTATTCAACAATAATTCACACTTTAATCTACACCATTCATTTCATATCACCTAATAATCACCTAACTTTATATTATAAACAAATAACTTTATCAATTCAATTATTATGACTAATTGTTATAAATACAGTATAGTTAGCTCTTAGATATCAAGTCAATAAATTAATGAAATACAACTGTTTAAATAACATCATAATAGAGATAACAATAATGTAAAATAAAGCATATGTTACTGTGTAATGACAATTATTGATTCAATAATGTGAATTACTGTGCATATGTTACTGTGACAATTATTAGGTTCAATAATTTTAAAAACAGTGCAACAACAATTATTGACTCAATGATATAAAATACAGTGTAATGACAATTATTAAATCAATAATGCAAAATACTGTGTAACAACAATTATTGAATTGATAATATAAAATATTATGCAGTGACAATTATCGATGAAATGATGCGTAACAGTTACGGTGTCAATTATCAGACCAATAATATGAGACACTATGCAATACCGTGTGTTACTGTAGAGTACCGTGTGCTACAGAAAATACCATAAACTATCGTATGCTACTATTCTTTTATCACCGGTATTTTAACAGTTCCGTTGACTATTTTTATTTAAAAAGGTTACTTCTGTCGTTTTCTATATCCGACAAATATTCCGTTGTGGGGTCCACCAATAATTTATTATTTCGGCGCCGTCGTACGGCACGAATATTCCCCGACCAAACGAATATTCCCCGACAAAGCGAATATTGTCCGACAAAATAAAATTTGCACATAACATCCTTAACTTTCAATTTTGTTAATTTAACCACTTACTGTTTAAAAAAAAAATATATATGAAGAAAAATTAAATTTTGTATTTCATAAAATTCGGGGTCTTACAAGAACTCCGGTTTAACTTGTCGATTAATGAAAAGTCTAAACGAAACACCGTTAGGGACTCAAAACCTAAGATAAACATGTAAAATGAATGTGTTTGAATATTAAACCAATATATGTATAAATTTTATTAATAACTAATTGGTAGCTAGATGTTTAAAATAAAGAATAAGGTTAACACAATTAAAAAGTTAACTATTGGTATTGTTAGAAGATTATTAAAATATTATTAAATGATTAATAATATTAGTATATGATTAAAATATTATTAAATGGTTGATAATATTAGTATAAGAATAAAATATTATTAAATAGTTAATAATATTAGATAATGAATAAAGTATTATTAAATGGTTAATAATATTAGTATATGAATAAAATATTATTAAATAGTTAATAATATTAGATCATGAATAAAATATTATTAAATGATTAATAATATTATTAAGTTAATAAAATATTATTTAATGATTAATAATATTAATAAATGATTAAAATATTATTAAATGGTTAATAATATTAGTATAGGAATAAAATATTATTAAATAGTTAATAATATTAGATAATGAATAAAGTATTATTAAATAGATAATAATATTAGTAAGTTAGGAAAATATTAGTAAATAATTAATAATATTAATAAAGAATTAAAATATTATTAAATTGTTAATAATATTAGCATGAGAATAAAATATTATTTAAATGAGTAATAATATTAATGAGAGAAGAAGCTATTATTAAATGATATTATCTTGAGTGTAAAATATTATTAAATGGATAATAATATTTATAAGTTATTGAAGTTATTATTTGATAAATAATATTATTTGAAGAGTAAGACATTATTCATAATGTAAATATATGATTGAAATATTATTAAATGATTAATAATATTAACTAAGGATAAAAATATTATTAAAGGATTAATAATATTATAAAGAGGATAAAATATTATTAAATGGTTAATAATATTTATAAATGATTAAGATATTATTTGATAATTAATATCATTGGGGATAGTGTAAAGCATTATTATTAATAATGTTAATAAGTGTTTGAGATAATAAAGAGATTAAGAAGATTATTATATGGTTAATAATATTGAGGAGCTAAGTGATTTTTATTAAAATAATAAATGGTTAAAATATTATACGATTAATAATATTATATGTAGTAATTATATATTATCAAAGGAGATAATATTATAAAGCAATGAAGTGATGGTTATGTGAGTTAAAATATTATTAAGTGATTGATAATATTATTAAGAGTTTTAAGGTTATGATTTAAGTGATAGATGATTTAAGACATATATGTTAAGGTTATTAATGTTAAATAAACCTTTATGTGTTATGCTAATTGGAGGATCAATGTTATTGGATATTAGGTCACCCAAAGGAAGTATTTGTAAGTTGAATAGCAGTAGTCAGCGGAACAGGCAAGTTTCTTCTTAACCCTAACTTGTATTTATTGTTTTCAAGTATTCTTCAACCTTATTTATATTGAGCAATTCAATTATTGTTGAGCAAGTATCTACACTCGTAGTTATTTGACAGACCTTTGAGTGAATTAATTATTGAAAATTACTTCACATCATTATTGTATTGTATTCGCACATAGTGCCTTTGCAAATGTTATAGTTCAGTAATTTACGAATTGTTTAAGAATGTCTAAGTTAATTGTTTCGGTTAGATAAATGCATGTTTAAATTCATCTAATTGAATATTTTAAAAGCTTATCCAAACCATTGGCTGGTGCGGATTCTTATAGTAAGACTGAGAAAGAACAACCCTAGTTAAAGGGGATTTTTATATTGTCGGGTAACCGAATTTGCGCAAGAAAACTAAATGTTATGTATATACATATGACATGAGAGGACTGATCCCCTCAAGTGTCCCGTTATTTTTAACAAGGTGTCAGACATTGTATGTCTGTTCTAACTTAGTAGCAGTTCATGGTCATTAAAGACCACTCAGCAGTAAAGAGTCAATCCATTCTTTTATTGAACATTGATTGTTGTTATTTCACAATTGTTATCTATTGTTGAAACTCTCGAAGATAAATCTTTTTCATTCATGATATATCATTTCTTATTTATTTAAACTTGCTGGGCAAAGTAGTTGCTCACCCTTGCTATATCATAAACTATTTTCAGTTAAGCCGAGTGATCTAAGGAGTACCACGACAAAGGAAAGATGAACGAATAGACGTAATTATTTCGTACTACATGTGTAAACTTTTTTTTTGTATAAGGTAATGATGATGTATTAAGGTTAGTGGAACCTGGGATTGAAGATACGTTTTGTAATGAAATTATATATGTTTTCCGCGAGTTATTGAAGTTTTAGTTTATGAATGTTTGTCAAGTGATGAATAGTGAACACCGAATCCGAGGTTCAAGGGACTCGGATTTGGGGGCGTCACAATTATTATTATTATTATTATCATTATTATTATTATTATTATCATCATCATCATCATCATCATCATCATCATCATCATCATCATCATCATCATCATCGTCATCGTTGTTGTTGTTGTTATTATTATTACTATTATTATTGTTATTATATTATTATTATTATTATTATTATTATTATTATTATTACTATTATTATTATTATTATTATTATTATTATTATTATTATTATTATTATTATTATTGTTATTATTATTATTATTATTATTATTATTATTATTATTATTATTATTTTGAATTCAAATTTGAATGAATGAGTGTGAAATTGAGTCAGAAATTTGAATTCATACATTCCTCACTCAATCTTCTTTCCACTCTCTAGATATTTCTTAGTACAAGTGTCTTCATAAGTATATTAAAATTATCTTAAGCGTTGAAGATCTGGACGGGTACGAGTATTGTTCAAGTAAGTTTTTCTTTTAAAAGTTATATAAACATGCACACACACATCAGTTTATAACTATTCCTTTAGAAGACTCTTCTATTAAAAGATTTATTTTGAAAAACTTCATTTGAAAGATTTTACTTTGAAAAATTATTTTGAAGTATATTCACTTGGATGATTTTATATACTTAAAATTGGTATGTGTTACTTACTAATTAAGTTATGAATATACATATAAGTTGATCAACCTCATAAAAGCTGTATTTAGTCACTAGATAAGGTAAGGGATATCACTTTTCTTTCAAACTTTTAAACTTATTACGGTAAGGAGTATCATTCTTTTCATTATCATAAAGGGATATCATTTACTTTCTTACTTGTAAGGATACCATCTTTTTCATCTTCTATCACTGAAAGAAAATATCTCATTTGCACTTATAATGTTATTAAACGTTGAAAATTCTTGAATTAATAATTCATTAATATTCCCTTAATAGTTTGCACTTCATCTAATATCATTTGACATAAACATTCCTATTAAATTTTCATCATCATATTTGGACTGTGAACTTATGGACTTTGAACTGTAGACATTTATTTGGACTATGAACTTATTGACCTTGAACTTTTGAACTGTAGACATTTATTTGAACTATGAACAGTTTGGACTAATCCCTAGTACCATAAACCTTACCGTTGAACTTCTTCCTTGCGGATCTTGGACATTACTCTTGGACTCGAACACCTTTTTCTATACATCATGTTGACAATTTGGATATTATTTGAATCTGGACAAAGTCAAATTTGTTAACTCCTAATGTTATTGTTTATCTTGTTTCTTCTGTTCATTATTTATATTCTTGTTGTTATTTTAATCATCATTTATCAAGTTGTTCTGAATATCTGTGGTCTGGGGCACAGATGATATGTTAAAGGCGATATAATTGTTGGGTGTCTTCAGTCGGATGACAAGGACACGTGATGAATGTTCTCTTTGGTCGAGGGCAAAGAAGAACTGTTATTTGGCATGATCATGGTCAGTGGTGTTTCAGATGATAAAAGTTGATGATGATTTTCTTAAAAAGAGACGCTAGTAGACATCATGATCTACTTGATTCTCTTAGTGGTGGTTATTTTGCTGCAGTGAAACTTTGTTTAAGAACTTAACTGCTATTAATCTTGTTGTTTATAACTCAACTGCAGCTGTTGATTTAAAACTCGTTGTCTATTATATTCAATTAAGAACTCAACTGTTGAAGGCTAAGAATAATTTATTTTTCATTATCTTAGTCATGATATTCCTTACTGGGCTATTTGAGCTCACCTTTTCCTTTTTGTTCAATTGTTTAGAAAATGAGAGTGTAGCCAGTACTAGCGGGGGAGGGGGGGGGGGGGGGAGGGAAGGGGAATGGAGTAGCGGTCCAAGATAGTGGCTATAGTAGTCTTCACTATATTGTAGAATAGAAATAATTGTGAAGACTTAGTTATGTATTATTAAACTGTGTAATGTAATAATTTTGTTATAGTATTTTGACGACTCAAATTGGGTGGTGTGGGCCCGATTTAGGGGCGTCATATATATATATATATATATATATATATATATATATATATATATATATATATATTATGTGTGTGTGTGTGTGTTTATATTGACTGTGGGAACTAGCTAGCTAAGATATGTAGTTAAGTAACGTCAACTCAATGTATATTAGTATAAATTAGGAGAAGTGTGTATTAAGAAAGATGGCTGACTCTCTGGATCCCTCCTTTCTTCTCTTCCCATCTAGCCCGAATTGCAGGGAGGCAAGCAATATATATATATATATATAGGTCTTGATGTCCTCTCCCTCTGAACATCTAACTTTTCAAACTCACGAGCAAATTAAATGGATTCAGATTTTTGTATTAGGCAAGCAAGTCGATCAATCCATCATCAATGATCAATCTCATACGCTGCTAGCATGCATAACTTTTTGATATAGTAGTAGTGTTTTTAAAAAAAAAATTGATGGACTAGTTATTGGTAGAACTGTATGCAATATTGTTAATTTCAAGTTTCTTGGTTTGATTTGGTAACTGTGCTACCGGGCAGCCTACCAACCCATAATTAAATCATCATAATGATGATAATGAGCTTGGTCTTTGGTTGACCTAGGTTTTAGTAGCATACAGTAGCCAGAAATGATTGGCTATGCAATGGAGCTAAGTAGATATGCATGCATGGCTCCCCATGTTACTTACATTACTCAACTCAACTACTACGTACTATATGAAATTATAAATTTTCAATTTCTGGATTGACCAACCAACCTCATAGAGAGGTGAGCATGTAAGGTGTTTCTTCTCTATCTCTTTGCATGTATGTGCTACGCTCCATGAGCTCAGATCCTCTGTTTCCATTCACTGTTACTAGACATAGGGTATATACATACATATGTGTGTATGTATATAATAAACAAACTTAAATATGTATGTATATACTCTGTGTCTGGTAACAGAGAATCTCACATTGCGCTCCATGATCATTTATTATGCTTCTTGTGCTTGCCTTTATGATTGTAAGATATACTAAATGATCATTTTTATTAAAAAATTGTTTTTTAAAACTTTTTAATAATACTTATTACAAAAGGTATGCTATTACTCAATGAACAAGTTTACAAACACAACCTTTCAAACACAAATTTAAACATAAACTATCATCTCACCATTAAAAATGGGGTATGGCATGAAAAATCGTTCTAAGTCCCACTTTTTAATGATGAGAATGGAGTTTGTTTTTTCGTGCTATGCCCCACTTTTTAATAGTGAGAAGAGAGTTTGTGTTTAAATTTATGTTTAATATTTGTGTGTGTAGACTTATCCTTACTTAATTTATTTAAAAATAATGAAATTATATTATAAACATCATATCACTCTTATAGTCGAAATAATTTAGAACTAGTTAGAAAAATTATATCTTATTTTTGGACCTGATCGAGGGAGTAATGATTATTTCAAAAGCAGCAGCAGGGTGTCTCTTAATTTCATGCGGCTACCAGCTGTTGGTGGCTCCCCTGCAGTTAAGCAGTTTAAAGTTGACTATGAATAATTCAGCCTCCTGTATCCTGTGAGACTTTATCAAAAATTAACGTATATAATAGTATGCTATATGTCAACTAAACATACACACACACACACACATATATATATATATATATATATATATATATATATATATATATATATATAGGATAACTATCCACAACAACCGGTTAATGAGAGTACCATCATAGTAGTCATATGCAGGGAGTACTCTAGCCGCAGGGCCAAAAAATAAAAAATTAGCCATGCCGCTAGAGTTTCTAACCAATCAAATTAAAGCGTAGTTACACCATTAATATTAATTATAAAGACAACATTGATAAGATTTAAATTCAGTGTTAGGAATTAAGTCACGCAAAATAAATAAATAAATAAATTTAAAAAATAACATAATATTTAATGTGAAAATATTTAAAGAGAAAAAAATTATGGGTCATATTTTGAATCTCCACTATATTAAAATAATGAGTTTACAATAATTCTTCTAAGTTTTATGCTCTAAAACTTAATATTTCATAATATCACAATACAATTTTTTGCACAGAATAAAATGTGCAAAACCCTCCCTCTTGTGATAATAGACTTTTTTTACACAGAATATAAAAATTGTAAAAACACTCTCCTCACACAAACACAAAACTCACTCACATCATCTCTCAATTATTAAGATGCTATGTGATTTTTGATTATGCTATACTTCAACAACTAAATATAATATTCTATTTACAGAATACTCATAACTTTCCCTTTCTTATTCAAAATAAGACACTTATGAAATAATACTCTTACAAAAAATAAGATTAATTCTCATAATAGAACTTCAACATATAATAAATATTCTATTAAAAATAGAACACCTTTTAAAACAATACTCATTTTTTGCAGATTTTTATTTTAATAATAGTAATTTTTTTTAATAGAATTCGAGAAGTAACCCCACACTTATGAATTCACATAATCAGAATTTTGATACTCTCTCTTTTCCATTATATAGGTCATTTTAGAGAAAAAAAATTATTTCTAAAATATAAGTTGTTTTATATATATCTAGGAGAAAAAATATAATCATTTTCTACTTTACCCTTAAAGATGGAGTAATTGAGAGAGAGATGATGATGAGTAATTAATTAGTGTATGGATAGTAATAAAATTTTAAACCAACATTAATTACCTAACATTAATATTAATGAAACTTCTTAATACGTGTGATTATGTTTTAAAGGACCTACATAATGAAAATGAGAGAGTATCATGTTAAATTTTTTAGAAAAATCTATGTCGATGGGGAAATTAATACTAAGTGCACCCAACCACTGTTGTATCTTCAAGTGTATCTCAAGCCCTCTATTTATAGGCTACAAAATTCTCTTAACCCTAATAAGAATTATACTTTCCAAACTGTAATAGGATTTAAAATACAAAATAATAAAATATAAAATTTATATTTATTTTTCTATTCCAAATTGTATTTGGAATTCTTTAATTCAACTTCTTTTTCATTCATTTCGGATGGCTACCAGATAATAATATATTGAAGCCCGGGACCCACACGTGGAAAGTAGAAAGAGATAAAGAAGTAGCAGCCTCCACGCGGAAAACAAGCAGGAGAAAGAAAATAGATGACCGCGCATTGCATCATACTGAAAAAGAAATACAAAAAAAATCCATCCCCCGCGCATTACGCGCGGGCTGCTTCATTCTTGATGCTTCGCGCATTGCGCGGTTTCTAATGCAAAAAGCCTTTAAACGGCGCCGTTCTAATCCCGATTTCCAGCCCCTCTATTAGCGCATGGCGCAAAAACTTTGTTCCTGCTAAAATTACAGAAATGCCATCAGCTCTTGCAAAAATTACTAAATTACCATCTGATAAGTAGGTTTTTATATCTATTTATTAGATATTTTATGTTTAATTATTTGTGATTTTTTAACTATTTTTAGTATTGTAGGTAATTTATTTAATTTAATGCATTATTATTATTTTTAATATTTTTATATTATTTTTATTTATTTTTAATTAATTTATATTTCATTTTGTAGGAAAATTGGAGCTTATGGCAGTTTGACTTTTGTTTCCGCGTGGTGTTCCATCAATAGATAAATTAATGGATAATTTAGGAATTCAATTGCAATTTGGAATAGGAAGATAAATAGAAATTTTATATTTTATTATTTTGTATTTTAAATTCTATTAGGGTTTGAAAAGTGTAAATCCTATTAGGGTTATGAGGATTATTTAGCCTATAAATAGAGGGCTTGAGCTACACTTGAGATATACAACTTTCATTAGAAAAAATTCTCTCGTCTATTCTTTGGTGTTCTCTACAACTATAAGTAGCTAAATTATTTTTCTTAGTTTAAGTGATTGAAGCCATCAAGATTTATACACTGTGAGATTTAATTTATTTTAATTGTTCAATTTATATTTTGAGTATTGAATATTTTTCTGTGCTTAATTTTATGATTGGTTTATTTAATTGCTAGGAGACCTATTTATTCATATTAATCTATTGCTGTTGGTGAAGCAACTAAGTTTAATAATTATTTTGCAGATCAAAAGATTATTTTATCTTAGGAAGAATATTCATTTAAATTAAATGCAAACAAGTGGATTGTGTTGTTTAGTTCAACGATCTCTCTAACTCTTAAAGCTGCTATTAAATTAAATCTTTAATAAGTGCCGGAGGTTGTTTAGTAGTGAGGGTATTTGGACCAAGTGGCTTTGCTTATCTAAAATTAAGGAGAGAGGAGAAAAATTATTCCACTTACGAGTAGTTATTTCTACGGTGAATGTTCAAAATATTAATTGATTTATTCTTATATCAGTGATCAGTTATAAATTTTTGATGGTGGATTTTAACTTAAACCAAAGCTTTTTCTTCTTATTTATTTCTTGCATAATTACTTTAGTTAATTTTATTTAAATTAATCCTTTAATTAAAAACTCCCAAATTTTGATTTACGAAAACATAAAATTAAATTAATCATTCTCTGTGGGATCGACTCTTGCTTACACTACTATATTAATATTTTTTCAAAGTAAAACTTTATTTTTTGATGCTTGCGACAGCACGCTAAAACTTTATTTTTAGGTGCTTGTGACAGCACGCCACCATCCAAGATTTATTTTACCTATAAAATAAAATAAAAATGATATAAAAATACATAAAATTAATAAAAATGATAAAAATTCATAATAACACATAAATTACCTAAAATACTAAAAATACTTAAAAATTTATAAATAATTAAATATAAAATACCTAATAAATAGACATAAAATCTACTTATGTCTTTACTTTCCAAAAGCCCAACCCAAATTAAATCCCAAACCATAACTCAAGTACTAGATCAAACTTACTAGGCCCAGATGTAGCTTGCCTTCTATTTTTCTTTACTCTGTGCAGTACCCTCCTCTCTCGCGTTTCCTACGTTCTTTGAGGTATTTCAATTTTCAACAAATAGAGAATTTATTATAAGCAAACAAGGAAAAGGGAAATCGAATCAGGGGAAAAGGAGGAGAAGATGGGATACGTACTGAGGGTTAGATTTGCTTCGTTCTTAGCAGGCGCGGCAGTGGCGTCGGCGGCGGGACTTTACATCCTTCACAAGGATTACAAGGCCGCCCATCAATCCATCTCCCAAAAGGTGAATCCCCCTCCCGATACCCATTCTCTCTCTAAGCTGATAAGGGTTGTTTGCCCTCTCTTTGCATCTTACGTTTGTCTAATTTTATCGAATATTCTCATTCGTGAAAGCTTCCTCTTCCTCGATTGTTATACTGACCCTCAATCTTAGGGCCATTACAAATGATATTAAAAACTGCTTATAATTGATCGTTATAGAGTAGAATTATTTACAGCTGACCTTTTGGAATGTACTAGTTTTTAATTGTTTACCTATTGTTATCTTCCATTTCATTCAATTATCCAGGCTCTAGTTGATTGTAGCTTTACTTTGGCAATCAAGACCTATATAGTAAATAGGCAATAAGTGAGTTTGATTTGAACAAACTTGTGCTCATCTGGGTAGTACGGAATCTTTATTGACAAACAGAATCGGCCATTTTAATCCATCTTTCCTCCATTTCCAGCTCCCGGCATGGAATCTGAATGCACTATAGCTCTGATGTGAGATTCGTCCATAAAAGTTTTTATTGCTGCACTTTTATCTGAGAATAAGTAGATGACGTTCTCATAAGTAAAGCCATATATTGTGCTCTCTTTTCTTATATCATACTCGAATGAATTTTCTTTGCAAAAGCATACATATGGAACAGTTATTTCCACACCTTGTTATATTTAACCGCTACTTCAATTAACAAATCTGTTCTTGGTCTCGTTCATTTATATTAGTCTATCTTTCAGCCCTTTTTCAATGTGGGACTCTTGCCTCATATATGTAGTCAAACATACGGAAGGCCTTGCAGGAAGAAACTGGAAGAAAGTTTCTATGTTGTACAAGCATACGTTTGGGGGGGACTGGGGATGTGTACAAGTGTAATTCTGTTAATAAGCTAGGAGGGGTGAGTACAAAGAATAAGTTGCGGAATTAGGTGCTCCCTATAATATTTACTATTGATTGCAGATATACTGGTTTCTGAGGCGAGTGACAAAAACCTCTACAACTAACAATGGTAAAGTACAACTAAAATAAGTTCATAGAAGTAAAATCATTTTTGCTTTGTGGGATTCCATGGTTTATAATATATCTTATTATTTATGTAGGACTGATAATGATCATGTAATTTGGAGATACTGTTATCCTCTAAGATTTCGTGTTGATCCTTCGAAAGGAATTTGAAGCCGTAATAAATAATATAAAAATATTAAAAATGCAGCCTTTATAGATTGAAAAAGAAACCACATAGTGAGCACTATGATGGTGATTAACTTAAAGTTTGGGAGGTTCTAAAATTCTGACTCTGCTTGACCCCAGTAAAATTTAGAGTTATATAAGGATATGCCTATTAAATAGTGGCTGGACGTATCTAATAAATATGTTGTAACATGTTAACATCTCAGTATCTTATTTCATCTCAGATGAATGGCCTTCATGAATCTCTGGATGCACGTATCTCAGCATTGGAGAAGTTGAAAGAGGTTGAGGCTACAAAGCAGGTGGAGACTGCAGAATAGAAGTTCTAAGCTGTGGTTGCTTAAAAATGGTCTTGTCTGTAAGTTGGATGGAGTCTAGATTCTAGCTATAACCAAAAGTTAGATGGTTCGTGAGTTTTGTACTCAGTTTCAATAGTTAGTTGTTACTGATCTACTCAAGTTCTTGCTCTTTTATCGTGTCAAGTTAAAGTAACCCAATCAACTATGCTAGAACAATCCATTTGTATGGTGTATTACAGAGAGCAAATTTACCATTGGAATTGTGATGTTTTGTAATGTTTTGTCTGCTGTTGACTTGACATATGCTCTACCCAACATATTTATATTCATACTATTACCAAGAAAGAAGAAGAAAATATTCATACAGAAAGGCTGTATGAATTTAGAATTCTGAACTTGTTCTTTTGATCAAGTATAACCTAAAAGCTTCAAGCGGAGCTTCAACTTAAAATTCTGGGTTGTCTATCTGGTGCTTTTCCTAAGGCATGACAATAGAAGAATTCGTTGGTTCATTGCCTATCTGGTGCTTTTGAAAATGTATTGCACGATTGAAGTCTGTGAGTCATTTCCAAAAATAAAATTATCAACAATTTTTGGGTACTAATCCCCAAACATGTTGGCATGCTAAGTGATCTTTCAACCATTTGAGCTATGTCCCCAAATATGTCATTATTTACGGGGAATCTCTTTTTATTTGAATTATAGAGGGGAGCATTTCTGTTGATATAACTATAAAATTTATAGTATCATAGCAGGCCCATTTAGCTTGTTGATATCATTATTAAAATTTCACGTACTTCCAGTACACTTCAAAAAAATATACACCAAAACACCTCAGGCGTGGGGAAAGTTTTCCAGAAAGATCCACAACCAAATTGACTACTAGCATGTAAGACCTCGTTTTCGTTTCGATCAGTGAAAAGGGAGATTACGCACAAATTAATTCTAAATAGAATATTAAAATAAAAAAAAAAATTTCTTCACACTCGCCTTTGATTCCCATGAATACTTGTTGAAAAAAAAAATACAGCATGAGTCAAATGTCCAATACGGATATAGAGCGCAGAAATAAGAACTGAACTGAATAACATAATCTACTAAACTGAAATTGATCTACTGAATTAAAATGATTTACTAAACAACATAAAAGGCTGAATTGAATGACTGTGTTTATTTTATACCGAGTTCAAAATAAAACAGAACAAAATAGAAGTCACACATTGGACTGTAGATCTAAATATATGCAAAATCGAAAAAGTGTGCTCGGTATTATAAACAACACCAGATCACAGAACAGAACAAAACAAAATGATAGGGTCGACCTATACGTCTCTGACAACAAAACACCAAATGTCCACCGAAACACAAAATGGATACGCCGTTGATTGATTACACCGCCATGGAAGACGTCATGCCTCAGTGCCCAGAGACATGTCTGTGGTATCTCCACAGATAGTTATAGCTCGGTATACCCTACGGTATAATCTAACAAAGATATCTTGTCACAACGAATGTAACACAATACCACAAAAGGGGTTCTAATACACACATATTAAACCGAAACAAATCGACACAAAGTCTCCCAAATATACTAGCATGTACGTTTCTACAGAATCAAAATAAATACTAGATATGTTTAATAAGTCTAAGTAGTACAAGTTAAGTTGCGAATATTTAAAATCAAACAAAACTATCATGTGCATCTGAACAATATATCGAAATAATATTCAAATTCTAATGAGGAACAAAATAAACAAATTAAAATCAAAGGAATATCGTTGAAGGAGTACAGAATCCGTAACTGGAATAAGCAACGCAATACCCAAAATTATATTGCAAAATTACCTCGTTAAATTCCCTCTGTCGGAACCAAAATTATGAGGTTCGCAGTCCGCTTATATCATCGACATTGAAAAATATTTTAACTAAGGAGATTCTTACCAAAAAAGTTCTCACATAAAAAATTCTTCACACAAATGGGAGGTACTTAATGTTTGGTGAAATAAAACCAAATAGGGTAAATCCATATATATAGGTGAAGGAATGGAACTAAGTTGCAAGGCTGATCGATGTGGGACAAGGAAGAAAAAAAAAGAAGGTATTACATTACCTCCCCCTTAAAAATGATTCCGTATCCGGAACCAAAAAAATGGGACCGACCTAATTATCAAAAGAGATGAATACTTCATTCAAATAAAATTTTCATAAAACAAACGAAATGATTTTCTTCTAAAATTCTATCAAAATGGATAGTGCACCACGTGCAACAGATGATAATGATAACTCTTCAATACTGAGACAAGAAATACGTTATGCACATAAGCTAATTATGGAGACAAAGCTAACCGAAATGTGACTTCACCAACCCTTTCTAAAATATCAAATGGACAATAAAACGCGAACTGAGTTTACCCATTAAACCAAATCGTCGAATACTGATTGAGTAAACCTAAATTTTTCCTTAGTTACGGTTACAATTTCCGTAGTGATTCGAACGAACTCACGCTCTTCTATGGCTTTCTCACTAACATCAATCCATCAAATTGGTGCCCCACACTTCCTACTATACAGTGTTGTAAGATCCCGAATTTTATGAAATACAAAATTTAATTTTTCTTCATATATATATTTCCTGAAACAGTAAGTGGTTAAATTGATAAAGTTAAAAGTTAAGGATGTTATGTGTAAATTATATTATGTCGGACAATATTCGTTTGGTCGGGGAATATTCGTACGACGGCGTCGTACGAACCAATCATTAGTGACCCCCACAACGAATAATTGTCGGATATAAAAAATGACAAACAATTTTTAAATGGTCAATGGTACTATCACTTTTAATTGTTAAAATATCCGATAGTAAAAGAATAGTAATACACGGTATTACAAGTAACACACGGTATTGCACAGTAGCACACGACATTACACATTGTTTCGTATTATTGAATTGATAAAATGGTTATCGTACAATATTTGACTTTATTGTTACATGCACAATAATTTATATTATTAAACTGATAATTGTCACAGTAGCATATGCACAGTAATTCACATTATTGAATCAATAATTGTCATTACACAGTAACGTATTCTTTCTTTTACATACTTTCTGCATTATTGTTATCTCTATTATGATGTTAATTAAACAGTTGTATTTCATTATTAATTGACTTGATATCTAACTTAGAGAGTCAACTACACTGTATTTATAACAATTAGTCATAATAATAAATAAGTGTGAATTATTGTTGAATAATTGAATTGATAAAGTTATTTATTTTTATTATAATAAATGATATAAAGTTAGGTGATATAAAGATGAAATGAATAGTATATATTAAAGATAATGTAATAATTATATAATTTCAAATGAACGGTGTAGATTGAAGATGATATTTAAATGAATGATTTATATTAAGAAAATCTTAAAAGATGAAATAAATGATATAGATTAAAGATAATATAGAATTTAAAATGGATGGTGTAAATTAAAGATGATCTTTAAATGAATGGTTTAGATTAAAGAAATCTTAAAAAATGAAATGAATGGTATAGATTAAACATTATCTTGAAATGAACGGTTTGGATTAAATTAGGAAATCTTGGCTATGATAAGATTTTTGGCTATAAATAGAGGCCTTAACTTAAGGATTTTTCATAAACTTTCTTGCTAATTCTTTCTTTCACTCTCTAAATACTTTTTTGTGTAAGTTCTCTCTAAGTGTGCTTAAGTCATCTTGAGTATTTGCGAAGATCTATAAGTGTACGAGTACTGTTCAAGTTAATCAACCTCATTTAAATCAATATTCAGTCACGTGTTAATGTAAGGGATTCCATCTTTTTCATCTTCCACTATTCAAACTTACTACGGTAAAGGATTATCATTCTTTGATTCTCGAAAATAATATCGTTTCTCTCTTACTCATAAGATGTGTCATTTATTTTCATGTATTAAATTGTGGGAACAACCTTACGGCGCGGATTACCACCTATTGGTGAATAACCTTTCGTATTCATTCCTTATCAATCTCTGAGAATAACCTTACTGCGCGGATTACCGCCTGTTTGGTGAATAACTCTCCGTATTCAATTTTTATTAAATTGTGGGAATAACCTTACGGCGCGGATTACCGCCTATTGGTGAATAACCTTTCATATTCATTACTTATTAATCTCTGAGAATAACTTTATTGCGCAGATTACCACCTGTTTGGTGAATAACTCTTTGTATTCAATTTAAATTGTGGGAATAACCTTACGGCGCGGATTACCGTCTGTTGGTAAATAACCTTTCGTATTCATTCCTTATTAATCTCTGAGAATAACCTGACTACGCGGATTACCGCATGTTTGGTGAATTACTCTTTGTATTCATTTCTTATTTGTCTCTTGTGGAAATAATTTGTCTCCACGAATTATCGCATGACATTTTTATTCCATATTCGTTTGTAATATCATTTTCTTTCATATTCGTAAGTGATATTATTTTCCTTTATACTCGTAAGAGATACCATCTTTTTCATCTTCCATTATTCAAAGTTATTACGGTAAGGGGTATCATTATTTTCATACTCTTAACTTACTATGGTAAGTACTATTTGGTAAAGTTCTTGAAATGATTATATGTTCCTTAATAGTTTGTGCTTCATTTAATATCATTTCAATTGAACCTTCCTATTTTTCTAAACATTTCTATTGAACTGTAACCGTTATTCTGAATTGTGGATCTTGAATATCATTTTTGAATTTTACTCCATATCATGTTGACAATTTGGACATTATTTAAATCTGCACAAAGTAAACTTCTGATACTTATTGTTTATCCTGTTTATTCTATTCATCATTTGTATCACTGTTATTTGTACTAATCATAAAAAATCAAGTTGTTGTGAATATCTGTGGCTGGGGGCACAAATGCGATATAATTGTTGAACAGATGATAGGTTAAATGCGATATATTTATTCGGTGTCTTTTATGACACGTGGTGAAAGTTCTCATTGGCCCGTAGTGCAAAGATGAACTGTTGTTTGGTATGATTATGACCAAAGGCTGAATACTGGTATAATCATAACCGTTGGTGTTATATTGAATATCTTTGGCCCGTAGTGCAAAGATGAACTGTTGATTTGCATGATTATGACCAGGAACTGTGAATTTGTATTATCATGACTAATGATATTTCAGATGATAAAAGTTAATGATATTTGTATGAAAAAGAGAAGCGAGTGGACATTATAGTCTGCATTATTCTTCTAATAGATTGCTCACTCCGCTGCTATTATTGATCTGAACATTGTTCAAGAATTTAACTGCAGTTTTTGATATAAACCTTGTAGTCTATTTTATTCTATCAAGAACTCAACTGTTGAAGAATAACAATAATTTATTCGTCATTATCTTAGTCATGCTATTCTTTACTGGGCTATTTTAGCTCACCCTTTCTTTTTGTTCAATTGTTTATTAACAGGAGATGAGAACGTAGCTAGCTCTAGCCGGGGGATGGAGTAAGAGTCCGAGGAATAGCTATCGTAGTCTTTACGTGTTGTAAAATAGTGTGGTAATAATAGTGAAGACTTAGTTGTGTATTATTATACATTGTATTGTTAAACGTTGTAATAATTTTGTTGTAGTCTTTTGATAACTCAAGTTTGGGCTGTGTGGGCCCAGATTTGGGGGTGTCACAAGTTCCTTATACGAAGTCATCCTAACGCCTGTATGTCAGCTGTTGTTATAAGCAAATTTAACAAGGCTTAAAAAATCATCTTAATTAGTCGACCACTTTAATGCACAAGACCTTAACATATTCTCCGAAATTTGGATAATCCACTCTAATGCACGTCGATGTTGTTCTATTTTACTGATCTATTTGCTCTGCAAATCTTTCTCCGAAATCTGGATAATTCACCCTAATGCACGTCGATACTGTTCTATTCTGCTGATCTATTTGTGCTGCAAATCTTCAACTTAGTCTATTATATTTTTCTATCTAAAATTTTGGATCCATCTAACAAATTTGATCTATAAGTCCTTTTATAATGATTACAATATTTCAATCATAAGGACTATTCAAAGTTTATTTAATTCAGATTATGCTAACAATTTTAATCC
Source organism: Hedera helix (assembly GCA_947179155.2). Lineage (NCBI taxonomy): Eukaryota > Viridiplantae > Streptophyta > Magnoliopsida > Apiales > Araliaceae > Hedera > Hedera helix. Next base: position 572,614 of record OX359274.1, on the reverse strand, counting down.
CTAAGCCCTTGTTCAATAGATTCAAACATAAGAGTTGTACAAAATAAAATTACTTGTTATACATTAAAATCTTATCCATAACATTTGTCATTAATAATCGATCGTTGTCTTGTACCTAACATGGCCCAGGGCCTAGCACTATCTGCTATCCAGCGCCACATAACATTCCTACAGGTTTCGCACCCGAAACAAGCTCGATGATATACTTAACTTCCTGTTGCAATGAGAACCTTGATAATTCTTAAATAGATATATCAAAAAACTCACGAACGACTGGAACATTTCCAATACAACTTTCTCAAAGAGGTATCCCTTACAAATGTCAAATACTCCTCACAACCATTAGCCCCCAACTTTCCAGTTTTCAAAATAGAAATCGATTTCACCACATTTTCCAGTCGTGAACCTTGAAACACAAAATCTGGAGACTTCAAATTCCCAAAGATAACATTATTCGCTTGACAATCAATAATGGCCTCGTACTTATCCAACCAGTTCATCCCAATAATTACATCAAAATCGTATATACACATCGACATAAGATTAGCTCTACGAATCTTATTTTCAAAACTAATAAAAACAACTTTGGTATAAATTAGAGAACAAAAAAAAATCTCATCAGAGCAACAATAGACATAACAGAATTTAAGGATCGAGATGGTACACCAAGATGCCAAACAAAATATTACGAAACAATCGAATGAGAAGAGTCAAAATCAATAAAAAAATCTCACAACTGCCAACTAAAAGAGTACCAAAACAGAATATTGCGCATTTGTCACCTAATTATATAACAAGGCTAACACACGTCTCCTCCGTGGTGCCGACCAACATTGTCACCATTATCACCGCCTCCACCACCTCTAATGGTTTTATGAGCCCTCGACAAAACAAAACGGATGAAAGCAAAATTGATTTAAGGTAAATTCGAATACAAACTCATACAATAAGTGAACAAAATTTTAAATAGAATAAAAACCTATCCCAAATGTCTACTCATAACTCATAGGTCAAACCTAAATAGGTTTTCTACAAGAAAGAACCTAGTTATGATACCAACTCTGTAACACCTCATTTTCGACTAGTGAAAAGGCAGCCTATGCACAAATGAACTCTAAGAAGAATATCAAAACAAAAGAAAAACTATCTTCATACCAACCTTTGATTCACATGAATACCTGTCGAAAGAAAAATACAGCATGAGCCAAATGCTAAGTACAAATATAGAGTGCAGAAATAAGAACTTAAATAAATAACATAATATACTAAACTAAACAACATAACTTACTAAACTGAACTAATCTACTGAATTAAAACTGATCCAATGAACTGAACTGATTTACTGAACAACATAAAAGATTGAATAAAATAGTTTTGTTTATTTCATACTGAGCTCAAAACAAAACAAAACAAAATAGAAGTCACACATCAGATTGCAGATCTAAATGTATGCAAAATAAAAAAGGTGTGCCTGACACTACAAAGAACACTAGATCGCAGAACAGAACAAAATACTAGGGCCGACCCATATGCATCCCACAATAAAACACCAATGCCCATCGAAACACAAAATGGAGACGACGTAGACTGATCACATTGCACAGAAGGTGTCATTCCTCAGTACCCAGAGAAATGTCTGTGGTACCTCCACAAGTAGTTATAGCTCGGTATACCCTACCCTAAGGTATAATCTAACAAAGATATTTTGTCACAACGAATGTAATAGAATACCACAAAAGGGGTTCTAATACGCACATGCTAAACTGAAACAAATCGACACAAAGTCTCCCAAATATATACGTTTCTACATAATCAAAATAAATACTAGACATGTTTAATAAATCTAAATAGTATAAGTTAAGTTGCGAATATCTAAAATCAAATAAAGCTATCATATGCATTTGACTATGAATATATCGAAATAATATCTAAATTCTAATGAGGAATAAAACAAATAAATTAAAATCAAAAGAATATTATTGATGGAGTACGGAATCCGTATCGGGAATAAGCAATGTAATACCTGAAATTATATTGCAAAACTAACTCATTAAATTCCCTCAATTGGAACCGAAATTATGAGATTCGTAGTCCGCCTACGTTCTCAACATCAAAAAGTATTTTAACTAAGAAGATCCTTATTAAAAAGGTCTTCACACAAAATTTTTTCACATAAATAAGAGATATTTAATGTTTGATAAAATAAAAATTAAAGAGATTGAAATTATATATATAAATAAAGGAAGAGAAATAAGTTACAAAACTGAACGACATGGGATAAGGAAGAAAGAAAAAAAAAGAGGGTATTACTTAGCACATCTTCTATATGGCACAGTTAAAATTCAATCGTGGCGTCTTTTCGACCTCAACTCCGTTTTTTTAGCTGTTAGTCTAATAATTGGCATCAAACTACATATATAGCCCTCCCAAATAAATAAATAAAAAATTACATAGTACTATGTGATGTTGCTATTTGCCCTTCACAAAAGGAAATTTGAGCTTCAAGAAGCGTGTAAAGACTTTGGTCAGTCTAGTCATTTCGCAAAATAAGAAGAACCCATTCATTATAACAGCGTATAGTAATAATTAAAGTAAAGGCCATGACATAATTCCTCCCGGATATGGTGTGTTTTAAGGCCATAATTTCTCCCACGAAAAATCTAGTAAATATGCTCAACTGACCGTGTAGACAACTCGGGGCATTTATATTTTTGTTACTGTTATGAGTGTTTACTATCCAGATGAAACGGAGCTAGACACATTGATCATATTTATCTGTTAAATTCATGATGGTTCTTGGTGTTGACGTCAAATTCTCGTTCTCGCTATAATCACCCGTCAGTAAGATACCTGGACACGTAACAAACCGTTATCACCCCACAGAACAGTCACGACTTGGGTTGTCCAGGGTGCTCCAGTGTGAGAGTAAGTTCAAGCGATTAACGTCACAATGGAGAACCACAAAATGTACGCTGGAATACGTTAGATATTTGATAGCTGAATGTTTCTTAGGAAAACCTTACCTTTCAGTCTGGGAACTTGCTTGCATATATTCATCCATGCACCCATGAACGCCCCATCGCCCTCTCATGAGTGAAGACAAGACGTTTTTTCTCCACCTGTCCCAGTTAGCCCATACTAGTATGGGCTACTCTCTGACCCAACCTGTTGAAGTAAGCTAAACTGCACCAAACGTCCCATCAACCCTCCTTGAATGGGAGGGATGGGCTGTCCCCTGACCCAATTACCCCCTGACCCACCTGGCCCAATCCGTATGGAAGATAATTTTGGGGCCCAAAATAGAAAGGCTGGGCCCAATAAATCACATCCCAACATTGCCCCCCACTCTCCTATTTTTTAGAGGACGGACCAAATAGAAGAGTATTCCGGCTCCCCAAAGGTGGGCGCGAAAAGTAAGCGCCCCTCCAAAGTCAAACTACCACCACGCCCCTCGTCAGCTTTTCCTATCACGCCCCTTTCCATTAAATACAGTCGTCCTCGTTTTATGCACCACTTATCGCCATTATCAGTGGAAACGTCGCCTATTTGTCATCTAGTTTCTTTCGATACCATAATCTTTTTGCTTCTCAACTCGACGTACCTCCTCTGTATCAGGCAACTCCGACAGGACTTTCCTCAGCTTCTCCGATTAGTTCATTCTGACCTATAACCATGGCTCAAAAACCCGATTCTCTCCTTTTCTTCAGTAGCCCCCATCGATAGTCCCATCACCGAGGATCCAAAAACTCCTGTTCTTACCGAGGCTGAAAAAGAGGAGGAATCCATCCGCCTCTGATATGGCTCTACCAAGGCCTATGACCACGCCAATACTGAGTCGACCATCAAGGAAACGGACCTAGAAGCAATTCGAAACGAATTCTGAATCCCCCTTCAATATGAACTTAGGGCCCCCGAAGAATGTGATAAAATGTATCATCGGGTGGATATGAAGTACACAACCATCCATATCCAGGCTCTACGATACGGGCTTCGCTTTTTCCTACACGACTTTATCATTTCCTTCTTCACGTTTACCAGCATAGCCCTATCCCAACTTCTTCCCAACTCCTACATCCATATCGTTTGCTTCATCGGCTTCTGTAAAGAGGTCGGTATTGAACCCTCCATTGACTTTTTCTTCTCTATGTATACTCTGAACAAATCCCATATCCCCGGGTTTTGCTATTTGAGCAAGATCTCCGGGCGCCGAAGCTTAACACAACCCCCTTCTACCAATAAGGGGTGGCATTCGAAATGGTTCTACATCTATAGTACGGAGGTCGACCAACTGCAGAGTTGGAATGAGCCCCAGAAGATTAACCTGGGGTATGAACGGATGAAGGTTGACCGGCAACGGGAGTTCCATGCCTTTATAAGGAAATTACCGTCGGAGCTATGAGACATAAGCGTCTATTTCGACACGGATGTAAGTCCCCTTACTCGCATAAGAGTTTTATTGTGTTTGTGTTTATATCCCAAAACGCCTTGCCTTAGTATTTCTTGTTTTTTCCCCAGTAGTGATGACCAAATCTGAGGGTCAACTTAGTTCTCCTCCCAAATCAAGCCCTCCTCTGTTCACCGAGGAATTTAGTGTGGATGTGTATCCGAACCGTAACACCGAACCCCTGCTTTCGGTTCAACCAATCCAAAAAGTTCGGGCCCCCCAAGCTGACCCCAAACCCAGCACCCTCATAAAGTTCACCGTATAAAGAAACATGCCAAGAAACCCACCCAAACTGCTCTAGTTATTCGCACTCTCCATGGAGGGAAAATTCCCGAAGGAGCCCCCACTTCAACTGAGGTACGCCAACATGTGCCTGAGGTGGTTCCGACCTCAACTGAGGCACGCCAACAAACACCCCTTAGGTTCATTTCGGTTCCCGAAAGAGATGTTTCCCAGCTGAATGAGGCTGACAAGCTGAAGATTGCGATGCAAAAACGTAGGAGGCTTGTAAAGTCTCGGACCATACCTCCGGTTTCAGCCTCTAAAGATTCTGCTCAATCCGGGCAATCAGGACAAGCGGAGACCAGCCGTTGTGCCCCCTCCCTGCCCCAAGTTGGAGGAGCCGCAATGGGAGTGGCCGACCTTCAACCGACTGAGGTTCCTAGGACCTCCACGAGCCATTCCGATCCCCCAAGTCTACAAACTAGAACGACCGCTTCGGCCGACCCCGGTCCATCCAGCACAAGGCTCAACCCGTTCTCTGATCAGGAACTTCAGCGACTTTTCCCCGAAGTCTCCTTCTGGCTGACCAATGACAGTGCCGAGATCCCTATGCAATACTTTAAAGTTTTCAACTTTCCCCAAGATGATGCGAGACTCGACAAACTCTCCACGCAGGATGTTCTTCTCGGCTCCATGGTTCAGCAGGGTCGGGTAAGAATTCCCATCGTGTTTGGCTTTTTATTTGGGTGTTGATAGGGTTAAATTATATGCTATTTTTATTCCCTAATACTTAGTTTTTATATTTATTGTGTGCTTAAATATTTAATTATTTAGTTTATTTTGATTTTAATAGGTTTTATAGGATTTAAGTTAATTTATGTTAATTTAGGTAATTTTATAGTAATTTTATATTTCTTTTTATTTATGTGTTTTTATTTATTTTTAGTGTTTTAGGTGATTTATTTATTATTATGTGTTTTTAGGATTTTTAGTATTTTTATATTATTTTTATTTATTTTTATATTTTATTTTGTAGGAAAAATAAAGCTTGGGGGCAAATCTGTAAATCTGGCAAAAGTCTGATGGAAAAACTGTAATTAACCAACACGGATGGCAAAAACGTAAATAAGGAGAAGTGGCTGCGCGGGGGTATAACCGTAATTTCCAGAAACAGATTACCGCGCCATGCGCGCATTGGAATCTGCAGCATCGGACAAGACGACGTCGTTTCGCCAAGCAGTAGAAGAAAAAAATAAAAGGCCGCGCAATGCGCGGCTAGGAAGCTGACGTCAGCGGACGCGTTAAACGCGTTGACTTGGTCAACTGCCGGTCTTAAGGGCTGTTTGGCTGGGCAGAATTGGAGCAAAACGAGATTTTTTGGGATTTTTATTACTTTTTGATTCCAAATTGGATTTTTATTCCAACTAGGGTTAGGAAAATAATTATTTTTCTTTTTCTTTTATTGTAAATCCTATTAGGGTTTGGACAAGTTAGGAGGGTTATGGAGCCTATAAATAGAGGGCTTGAGACACATTGTAAGACACACCTTTTCTTAGAATAAAAATTCTCTCTTCCATTCTTTAGTGTTCTCTACAATTATGAGTAGTTAAATTATTTTTCTTGGTTTAAGTGATTGAAGCCATCAAGATTTATCCACTGTGAGATCTAATTTATTTTAATTGTTCAATTTATATTTTGATTATTGAATATTCTTCTATGCTCAATTTTATGATTGATTTGTTTAATTGCTAGGAGCGCTACTAGTTTATTATTCATATTAATCTACTGCTATTTTTGAAGCAACTAAGTTTAATAATTGTTTTGCAGATCAAAAGATTATTTTATCTTAGGAAGAATATTCATCTAAATTAAATGCAAACACGTGGCTTGTGTTGTTTAGTTCAACGATCTCTCTAATTCTTTATGCTGCTATTAAATTAAATCTTTAGCACGTGCCGGAGGTTGTTTAATAGTAAGGGTATTTAGACCACGTGGCTCTACTTATCTAAAATTAAGGAGAGAGGAGAAAAATTATTCCACCTGCGAGTAGTTCTTTCTACGGTGAATATTCAAAATATTAATTGATTTATTTTTGCATCAGTGATCAGTTGTAAATTCTTGATGGTGGATATTAACTTAAACCAAGGCTTTTTCTTCTCATTTACTTTATTAAATTATTTGCTTAATTATTTTAGTTAATTTTAATTTTATTATTTCTTTAATTAAAAACCCCCCAATTCTTGTTTGCAAAAACATAAAATTAAATAATCATTCTCTGTGGGATCGACTCTTACTTGCACTACTACATATTTATTTTTCCAAAGTAAGATTTTATTTTTGGGTGCTTGCGACATCACACCAAATTTTGGCGCCGTTGCCGGGGAATTGATTTATTTATTTTTGTGTTTTATTTATTTTATTTTAGCCATTTTTCGTAGTTTTTTTTTTATTTTTTTATTTTTCTTTATTTCCTTGTTTGTTTATGACCATAACTCGTTCTACTAATCAAAGTGATTTAAGGTTTGATCCAGAAATCGAAAGAACTTTGCGCGGCTTAAGGAAAGAAGGACAAACAAATCTTGAAGCAAAAGACAACATGGCTGGAAATCGAACCTTGAAGGAACTGGCGGCCCCAGATTTGAATCAACAACCTTTATGCATCACTTTTCCCAATTTAGATGTTAACACTTCTTTTGAGTTAAAGTCTGGTCTAATACATCTTTTGCCCACTTTTCATGGACTTGCAGGTGAAGACCCGCATAAACACTTAAAAGAATTTCATGTGGTATGCACAAGCATGAAACCACCCGGAGTGACTGAAGAACAAATCAAATTACGAGCCTTTCCATTCTCGTTGAAAGATTTGGCTAAAGATTGGCTCTACTATCTACCATCCGGAAGTATAACCACATGGGAAGAGGTGAAGAGATTATTCTTGGAGAAATATTTCCCAGCGTCAAGGGCGGCCAGCATTCGAAAAGAAATTTGTGGTGTGAGGCAGAACCATGGAGAATCCCTGTACGAGTATTGGGAACGGTTCAAGAAATTATGTGCAAACTGCCCCCACCATCAAATCAGCGAACAACTCCTAATCCAATACTTCTATGAGGGACTCATGTCTACTGATAGAAGCATGATTGATGCTGCTAGTGGAGGCGCTTTGGTGGACAAAACGCCCGAAGCTGCAAGGAATTTAATTGCAAACATGGCTGCTAACTCCCAACAATTTGGCACTAGGCTTGATTTTTCATCCAAAAATGTCAATGAGGTAAATATTTCTTCCCTTGAACAACGAATTGATAGTCTAACCTCCGTTGTTCGTCAAATGGCTGTAGGTAATACACAACAAGTAAAAACTTGTGGGATTTGTGCGGTAGTAGGACATCCAACAGATATGTGCCCCACTCTTCAAGAGGAGTCCTATGAACAAGTAAATGCAGCAGGTGGTTTTCCTGGTCAACCACAAAGAAGATATGATCCCTACTCAAACACATACAACTCAGGTTGGAGAGATCATCCTAATTTCAGCTATGGACATCCACAAGGAAATCAACCCACAAATTCACACTTTGCAAGCTACCAACAATACAAGCAGCCATATCCCAACAAACAACAGGGCCAATCATCTAACTCTAATTTGTCTTTAGAGGATTTGGTTAAACAAATTAGTACTAACACTATACAATTTCAAAAGGATAATTTACAATTTCAACAGGAAAATTTGCAGTTTCGACATGAAACGAAGGCGAATATGCAGAATTTGGAAACACAAATAGGACAAATGGCAACTGCAATTAGTCGATTAGAGGCGCAAGGTTCTGGAAAATTACCCTCTCAAACGGTGGTGAATCCAAGAGAAAACGCAAGTGCAATCACTTTGAGAAGCGGTAAAGAGATCGAAACTCCAGCAAAGCCAGAGTCTGCATCAAAAGACCAAAGCAAAGTTGAAGTGGATAATAAGGAGACAGACAACAGTCAAGAGGACGACAATGTTCTAGTCGATAATGGTACTCCTAAGCATAAATTTCCACCTCTCTCTGAGTATAAACCGGTACCCCCTTTTCCTCTTGCTCTAACAGAAAACAGAAAATATGAAAAAGATTCAGATTTATATGAAACTTTTCATCAATGCGAGGTAAAAATTCCATTGTTAGATGCAATCAAACAAGTACCTCGCTTTGCTAGATTTCTAAAAGAATTGTGTACACACAAGAGAAAACAAGCACTCAAAAGGTATGAAAAGGTAAAAGTAGGAAAAAATGTGTCTGCCGTGATTCAAAGAAAACTTCCTACAAAGTGCCAAGATCCAGGAATGTTTACTATCCCTTGCAAGATAGGTGCCACTAGATTTGAACAAGCCATGTTAGACTTAGGAGCATCTATTAATGTCATGCCATATTCTATATATGCTTCTTTGAACCTTGAACCGTTGAATAAAACTGGTACGGTGATTCAGTTGGCTGACAGATCTAATGCCTATCCTAAAGGTATAATAGAGGATGTCCTTGTGCAGGTAAATAATTTGATTTTTCCTACTGATTTTTATGTGCTTGATATGGAGAATGGTGATCACAATGCTCCTATTTTGTTAGGAAGCCTTTCTTAAAGACATCCAAAATCAAGATAGATGTTCATAGTGGTACACTTACAATGGAATTTGATGGCGATGTTGTGCAGTTTAATATTTATGATGCCATGAAATATCCTAATGATGATAATCCTGTTTATTCTATTGATGTGATTGATTCATTAGCACAGGAAATTTTTGAACTTGATGGAAAGGATGCAATAGAAACGACAATCAGTCAGAATCTCGAGGAGGAAGAAGAGTTCGCCTTGACCAGTGAATTGAAGGATGTTATTGCCACACTAAATGATTCTCCAAACGTAGGTAACGTTCCTGTTATTGATCTACAAGTGTCTAACGAAAAATCTTTACCATCTGTTTTGCAGTCACCTACTCCAGAATTGAAGCCCCTTCCTGATCATCTCAAATATGTTTTCCTTGGAGAAGAAACGACATCGCCAGTGATCATTTCCAATAAACTAAGTACCTCCCAAGAAGAACAACTCGTGCGAGTTCTTAAGGAGCATAAGAAGGCCATTGGTTGGACAATTGCTGATATTAAGGGAATAAGTCCGTCAACATGCATGCATCGTATCTTACTTGAAGAAGGAGCGAAACCTACCCGTCAACCACAAAGAAGACTAAATCCACCCATGATGGATGTGGTGAAAAAAGAGATTCAAAAGCTTCTTGAAGTTGGCATGATTTACCCTATTTCGGATAGCAGTTGGGTTAGCCCAGTTCAAGTAGTTCCTAAAAAGACGGGCATAACTGTGGTCAAAAATCAGAATGATGAGTTAATTTCCACCCGTATTCAAAATGGGTGGCGGGTTTGTATAGATTATAGAAAATTAAATGCTGTAACCCGAAAAGACCACTTTCCTTTACCTTTTATTGATCAAATGCTTGAACGATTAGCTGGTCATTCTTATTATTGTTTTCTTGATGGTTATTCAGGTTATTTTCAAATTGCAATTGCTCCAGAGGATCAAGAAAAGACGACGTTCACATGCCCATTTGGGACTTTTGCATATCGTCGTATGCCGTTTGGACTTTGCAACGCCCCCGCTACTTTCCAAAGGTGTATGGTTAGTATATTTTCCGATTATATTGAGCATATCATGGAAGTTTTTATGGACGATTTTACAGTTCATGGGGACTCTTTTGATAATTGTTTGCACAACTTTACACTTGTTCTTCAAAGATGCATAGACACTAACCTTGTACTAAATTCTGAAAAATGTCATTTCATGGTTGAACAAGGTATAGTTTTGGGTCATGTTGTTTCATCTAAGGGAATTGAAGTAGATAAAGCAAAAATTGATATTATTCAGTCTCTACCTTATCCCACTAGTGTGCGGGAAGTGCGTTCTTTTCTTGGACATGCAGGTTTTTACCGGAGATTCATACAAGATTTTTCCAAGATAGCATCACCCCTATGCAAACTGCTACAAAAGGATGCGGATTTCAATTTTGACAAGGAGTGTAAGACAACGTTTGATAAATTGAAGGAATTGTTGACCTCTACTCCAGTTATTCAACCTCCAAATTGGGCCATACCTTTCGAGATTATGTGCGACGCGAGTGATTATGCAGTAGGAGCTGTTTTGGGTCAAAAAGTTGGGAAAGCATCTCATGCAATTTATTATGCTTCGAGGACCTTGAACGATGCGCAGAGAAATTATTCGACCACTGAAAAAGAACTTTTAGCTGTCGTTTTTGCTTTAGAAAAATTTCGATCTTATCTGCTTGGTACTAAAGTTATTATTTATTCTGATCATGCAGCTCTTCGTTATTTGATGACAAAGAAAGAGGCAAAACCAAGGTTAATAAGATGGATACTTCTCTTAAGTGAATTCGATTTGGAGATAAAGGACAAAAAAGGGACAGAAAATAGGGTTGCAGATCACTTAAGTCGTTTGACGAATGTGCAAGATGAGCTTCCTCTACAAGAGACGTTTCCTGATGAACAATTGTTCTCTGTATATAAAAAATCACCTTGGTATGCAAATATTGTCAATTATTTGGTCACTAACATTTTGCCTTCTAATTTGTCTAAAGCTCAAAGGGATAAACTAAAAAGTGAAGCAAAGTACTATGTGTGGGATGATCCCTACTTATGGAAACATTGTGCGGACCAAGTAATTCGAAGATGCGTCCCTGAAACTGAAATTGATCCTATTCTCACTTTTTGTCATTCATATGCGTGTGAAGGTCATTTTGGATATAAGAGGACAGCAAGAAAAGTGCTTGACAGTGGGTTTTATTGGCCATCTCTATTCCAAGATTCATATTTGTTCTGCAAGTCGTGTTGCAATTGTCAAAAGACAGGTAATATATCCCAACGAAATGCAATGTTGCAAACCCCCATACTATTTTGTGAAATCTTTGATGTTTGGGGTATTGACTTTATGGGACCATTTCCTGTGTCATTCGGTAATGTTTATATTTTACTTGCTGTCGATTATGTTTCAAAATGGGTGGAAGCCAAGGCCACAAGGACTAACGATTCTAAAGTGGTTGCAGATTTTCTCCGTACTAATATATTTTGTAGATTTGGAGTTCCTAGAGCTCTAATAAGTGATCGAGGCACTCATTTTTGCAATCGAACTGTGGAAGCTTTGTTGAAAAAATACCATGTCACTCATAAGGTGTCGACTGCATACCATCCGCAAACTAATGGACAAGCAGAAGTGTCGAATAGAGAGATCAAGTCCATTCTTGAAAAGACAGTAAATCCAAGCAGAAAAGATTGGAGTTTACGATTGGATGATGCTTTATGGGCGTATAGGACGGCTTATAAAACGCCTATTGGTATGTCACCGTACAGATTAATATTTGGGAAACCATGTCACTTACCTGTGGAGCTAGAACACAAAGCTTATTGGGCTATTAAAAGTTTCAATATGAAGATGAGTGAAAGTGGAGAGCATAGGAAGTTGCAAATACAAGAGTTGGAGGAAATTCGCAATGATGCTTATGAAAGTGCAAGAATTTACAAGGAGAAAACAAAGGCTTTTCATGACAAGATGATCTCGAGGAAAGAATTCAAGATTGGCGAGAAAGTTCTTTTATACCAATCTCAACTACGGTTGTTTCCAGGTAAGTTACGTTCTCGATGGATTGGACCTTTTGTTGTTACTAATGTTTTTCTACATGGTGCAGTTGAAATTCAAAGTTTGGAAACTTCTAAAGTAATCAAGGTGAATGGTCATAGACTCAAGCATTTTCATGAAAATTTTCTAAAAGAAGACGTGACTAATTTCGACCTTAAGGATCCAATTTATATTACTTGAGAAAGGAAGCATGCTGTCAAGCCAATGACGATAAACAAAGGCGCTGCTTGGGAGGCAACCCAAGAAAACAGATTTGCATTTCTTTTCCTTTTTCTTTTTATAATTATTTATGCCTATTTCTTTGCATTTTATTTTACATTGGGGACAATGTAAATTTTAAGTGTGGGGGAAGGGATTTAGAATTTTTGTTATTTTTAGGTCATATTTTAAAAAAAATTTAGGAATTTAAAAAAAAAAAAAAAAAAAAAAATGAAAATTTGAATTTTGTGGGTATATTCACTGCAAACCCTCACGAGACAAAACTCGTCCACTTGGGATAACCTTGAGGTTTAAAGGCTTGTTGCACATGCTAAGTGTAACCGTGTTTCCTACGAAAATGGGGTAGTTTTTTATTTATTTTTAGGATGTGTCACTTGAGCAATGAGTTAATTGAATTTTAAATTTTTAGCCAATGATAAAAATTTTGATTTTTATTTAATAACTCTTGAAAAAATGATAAATTTTTGCTTAGTTAGAATTTTTGACTTTTTATTGATTATTACTTTGTTTGAGATCTTTAAATTTTTATGCACTTATATCCATTTGTTTGAGCTAGTTTTAATTTAGAAAAAGTTTAAATGGTTAAATGCTTATGAAAGATATTTTTGAGCTCTATATCTTATTTGATCATTATTTGAAGTGAAATATAAGGCAAAATATAATTTGGAGGAGATGATTTAGGTAATTTTTCTAGGATTCTTATTGAAGAAGGAAAAAGAAAAATCTTGTGGTGGGTTGAGATGGAGCGTAAAACGCACTCATTCATAAACACATGAAAAAGCGAGATGGAGCGTAAAACGCACTCGCTGGTGAGATGGAGCATAAAATGCACTCACCGTGAAAAAAAAAATGAAGAAAGAAAGAAAATGGGATGGAGCATAAAATGCACCCATTAAAAGAGAAAAATTGAAAAAATATTTGAAACAAAAAAAATTGATAATCCTAGTGTGTTTCATTAATTAAAAACCTTTTGATCGTCTGATTTATATTTGTCTGTATTAACTGAAAGTGATGAGAAAAATAAGTTTTATTATATATCTTTTATAAGGTAATTAATAACCTAGACTTATCTGAGTTTTAATTAGTTTGATACATTTGGATTTATACACACACACAAAAGGTTTTGAGTAAAGTAGAATTGATAAAAATGTTAAAGTTCTAGATTTTGCATGGTTTTGAAATTTTCTTTGAGTTATCATTTAAAAAATCTTTGAGGCTGATGTTGAAATTTATATTGATCTGTTGCTCAAGTAAGTTGTTTGGTTATTAGATTTAATTTTATAGTTTTTATTTTTGTTTTGCCCGAGGACGAGCAAAAAGCTAAGTGTGGGGGTATTTGATAGGGTTAAATTATATGCTATTTTTATTCCCTAATACTTAGTTTTTATATTTATTGTGTGCTTAAATATTTAATTATTTAGTTTATTTTGATTTTAATAGGTTTTATAGGATTTAAGTTAATTTATGTTAATTTAGGTAATTTTATAGTAATTTTATATTTCTTTTTATTTATGTGTTTTTATTTATTTTTAGTGTTTTAGGTGATTTATTTATTATTATGTGTTTTTAGGATTTTTAGTATTTTTATATTATTTTTATTTATTTTTATATTTTATTTTGTAGGAAAAATAAAGCTTGGGGGCAAATCTGTAAATCTGGCAAAAGTCTGATGGCAAAACTGTAATTAACCAACACGGATGGCAAAAACGTAAATAAGGAGAAGTGGTCGCGCGGGGGTATAACCGTAATTTCCAGAAACAGATTACCGCGCCATGCGCGCATTGGAATCTGCAGCATCGGACAAGACGACGTCGTTTCGCCAAGCAGTAGAAGAAAAAAATAAAAGGCCGCGCAATGCGCGGCTAGGAAGCTGACGTCAGCGGACGCGTTAAACGCGTTGACTTGGTCAACTGCCGGTCTTAAGGGCTGTTTGGCTGGGCAGAATTGGAGCAAAACGAGATTTTTTGGGATTTTTATTACTTTTTGATTCCAAATTGGATTTTTATTCCAACTAGGGTTAGGAAAATAATTATTTTTCTTTTTCTTTTATTGTAAATCCTATTAGGGTTTGGACAAGTTAGGAGGGTTATGGAGCCTATAAATAGAGGGCTTGAGACACATTGTAAGACACACATTTTCTTAGAATAAAAATTCTCTCTTCCATTCTTTAGTGTTCTCTACAATTATGAGTAGTTAAATTATTTTTCTTGGTTTAAGTGATTGAAGCCATCAAGATTTATCCACTGTGAGATCTAATTTATTTTAATTGTTCAATTTATATTTTGATTATTGAATATTCTTCTATGCTCAATTTTATGATTGATTTGTTTAATTGCTAGGAGCGCTACTAGTTTATTATTCATATTAATCTACTGCTATTTTTGAAGCAACTAAGTTTAATAATTGTTTTGCATATCAAAAGATTATTTTATCTTAGGAAGAATATTCATCTAAATTAAATGCAAACACGTGGCTTGTGTTGTTTAGTTCAACGATCTCTCTAATTCTTTATGCTGCTATTAAATTAAATCTTTAGCACGTGCCGGAGGTTGTTTAATAGTAAGGGTATTTAGACCACGTGGCTCTACTTATCTAAAATTAATGAGAGAGGAGAAAAATTATTCCACCTGCGAGTAGTTCTTTCTACGGTGAATATTCAAAATATTAATTGATTTATTTTTGCATCAGTGATCAGTTGTAAATTCTTGATGGTGGATATTAACTTAAACCAAGGCTTTTTCTTCTCATTTACTTTATTAAATTATTTGCTTAATTATTTTAGTTAATTTTAATTTTATTATTTCTTTAATTAAAAACCCCCCAATTCTTGTTTGCAAAAACATAAAATTAAATAATCATTCTCCGTGGGTTCGACTCTTACTTGCACTACTACATATTTATTTTTCCAAAGTAAGATTTTATTTTTGGGTGCTTGCGACATCACACCAGGTGTTTTCGCCTTTCCCTAAGTTAACTTTCGTTTTTTATGCAGTTTTTGGCCCTGTTTAGCAGACTTCTGAGTAGGGAGGGTTCGGGACCGAGCTCATATCAGAGGGCTGAGGAGCTGGAGACGAAGTATTCGAGGGCTAAGCGAGAGATTCACAACCTTGGTAGCCAAGTGACTGAGGTAGCCCAAAAACACCGTGATGTCGCCCGTAAAAGCCATGATCAAGAGATAGAGATAAAGAGACTCTGGGCAGAGAACCAGGGGCTTGTCTAGATCAACCAGTAACTGGTGGACGCTGCAAAGGTCCAGGCCAAAGGTTTGGAGGATTCTCAGTAACTGAGGATCCGATGCCGAGCCCTCGAAGAGAGTAACAAGGAGCAGGCTTCGCGCATCTAACAGCTGGGCGAGTCACAGGTTGCCGCCCAAGTTTCTCTTCAGCAGGTTACAGAAGAGAACCGGGTAGTCCGCCAAAAGCTGCTACAACAAGCAGAGCTTTTCGAGCAGAATGAAGACCTTCGTCAGCAACTGTTGGAAGCTTGCGTCAAATAGAAACCTTGGAAATAATAGTTCGCTCGGACCAGGCCTTGTAGGCTTCTATAGAAGAACATCATCGAATAGAAGTTGTCCGCCTGGCCCAACAACATGATCAATTTGTTACCCAAATATAGGAGCTGGACAATCAATATGCCCAATTAAAGGAAGTCAACAGAAAGGGTCACGCCGAGCTCCAGAAATACGCCACCGCCCTAAAAAAGGCTTATGATGAGCTCAGAGAAAGTACAAAAGTAACGGTCACGAACTCGAGACAGATCATTGCTGAGTATAGGGCTTCGACGGAGTTGATGGAAGAAATAGCCTCGGAGTTCGGCAAAGGTTACCGAGCTGCCCTTTTGAAAGTCCAAGCAGCTGGTAAGGACCCTAGGTCCGTTGGCTTGTCTGATGAAGACTTGCTCTGGCTCGAGGATGATGTTGCCAATGAACCCGAGCAAGGAATGGGCGTCAACCCTTCAACCGAACCCCCACACCCTTGATTGACCTGTAAACCGTATTTTCCCTGTATATGTCTTCTAAATAGGATCTACTCATGTAATTTCAAACAAATCATATTAGTGAAATAGCAATATCAATTATGCATGGAATCTCAAGTGTAGCCGACTAAGGCAGACAATCAACAAAATACATCTTCCTACTTTATTGAAGCTTGCCAGCTTGGTAATACTGTTACAATTTAGTAGTTTTTACAACTGCAATGCACGACCCACTAAGGAGGGGGCGCCTTACTACTGATAGTATTTTTTCAGATGATTAGCATGCCATGTATATTTTAACTCAATCCTCTCCATGTCTTTAAGGCGATAAGTCCCCTCTTTGAGCACTTCAATGACTTCGTAAGGGCCTTCCCAATTAGGCATCAATTTCCCAGTGTTGTGAGGTGTCGAGTCCTCGGCCTCCCTAAGCACCAAGTCTCTTACCTCAAACCTCCTAACCCGAACCTTTTTGTTGTAGTACTTGGCAGTTCTTCGTTGGTAAATGGCCAACCTCAGCACCGCCGCATCACGAGCCTCTCCTAGCAGGTCGAGGTTAAGTCGAAGTCCCTCATCATTGTACAATTTCCTGAAATTAGATACACGAAACGATGAAGACCCGATCTCGATCGGGATCAAGGCATCCGTCCCATACGCCAACCTGAAAGGTGAATCTCCCGTCGTTGTTCGAGGAGTGGTCCAGTAAGCCCATATGACACTTTGTAACTCCTCGGGCCATCTCCCTTTAACCTCATCCAGCCACCTCTTAACCCCGTTAAGGAGGGTTCAGTTAGTTACTTCAACCTGACCATTGGACTGGGGATGTGCCACTGAAGTCTTTCGATGCTGAATTCCCAGATTGGATAAGAACTATTCAAACCTCTTACCCACGTACTGCGTTCTATTGTCTGAAACGAGTACCATAGGGATGCCGAATCGATATACCACTGAGTCCCTCATGAATTTTACACAGTTTTCTTTAGTGATATGGCGAAGGGGTTTTGCCTCAACCCACTTTGTCATGTAGTCGATAGCCACTATTACATACTGGAGCTGTCCCTTGGCCTTGGGTAGTGGTCCCAACAGGTCAATGCCCTATATAGCGAATGGGATAGGGGACAGTATCGACGACAATTCTTTCGGAGGTTGACGTGGAACCGAGCTATTGATCTGACATTTCAGGCACTTCTGAACATACCCCTTAGCTCCACAGATACCCTCGTGAACTTCTTTGAGTGCGTACGACGCTTCGGATGGAATCAAGCATTTCAGCAATGGGGATGAGTACGACCTCTTGTACAACTCCCCGTCGATCAAACAGAAGTACGAGCTCTGATATTTAATTCTCTTTGCCATAACCTTATCTGCCGGAAGCTTCCCGTCGGCTAAATAGTCAAGGTACGACGTTATCCAGCAATTCGACCTTTCGATGCACAGGAGTTCCTTCCTATTGATGTTTGGTTCGTTCAGGACCTCTAGATATACAGATCCCGCAAAATCCTCCACCTGCGTTGCAGCCAATTTTAACAAAGCATCGGCTGTAGAATTGCCCTCTCTTTCGATTCCATTGATAACGTAAGACTCAAACTTATACAGCATCATTTTCACTTCGGCTAAATACTTGGTCATTCTCGTTCCTCGAGCTTCATATTCACCCTGAATCTGATTCACAACCAGCTGGGAATCACTGAAGATGATCAAACGTCGAACTTCTAAACTCTTGGCCAATCGTAGCCCGACTAATACCGCTTCATACTTCGCCTCGTTATTAGTAGCTCAGAATTTAAACCGTATGACCTGTTGCACCTTAAAACCTTCAGGACTTGTTAGGATGACTCCTGCTCCGCTAACCTCTACATTGGTCAACCCGTCGACATACATTGTCCAAGAAAAGCCAAGTTCGGGCTGCCACCCAATTGTAAGGGCGACCTCAAAAGGTGGGGCAGCCTCACTTTCTGAGAAAGTACATTCAATTATAAAGTTTGCCAACGCCTGACCTTTGATGTCCATCCGAGGGTGGTACTTTATGTTGTGTTGGCTCAGTTCGACAGCCCAGGTTATCATTTTGCCCGAAGCGTCGGGTTTACCCAATACCTTCTTTAAGGGTTGTGTTGTGTAAATGATAATAAGCCGACCTTGAAAATAATGTCGGAGCTTCAGACTGGCGACCACTAAAGCATACGCACATTTCTTCAAGTTCGGATACCTGGTTTCTGCATCCCTTAAAACATGACTGACGTAGTAAACTGGTCGCTGAGTACCCCCTTCCTCTCTTACTAAGGCTGCTCCAATGGCCGAAGAGCTAACAGATAGGTATAGGTACAGAGGCTCCCTAGACACTGGTCTTTGTAGTAAGGGGGCCGTCATCAAGTACCTTTTGATCCCTTGGAAGGCGTCTTCACACTCAGAATTCCATTAGAAAGTTTTTTCGTTCTTTGGTCCCTTCAAAGTGTCAAAGAAAGGTAGGCACCTCTCGGCCGACTTTGACATAAACCTTCTTAGTGCCGCGATGCGACCAGCAAGCCTCTGAACATCTTTGAAGCTCTGTGGGGATCGCATATCCAGGATTGCCTTGATCTTTTCTGGGTTGGCTTCTATCTCCCTTTTACTTACCAGGTAACCCAAGAATTTTCTCGAGCCGAGACCAAAGGTGCACTTAGCAAGGTTGAGGCGCATATTGTGTCGTCGGACCGCCTCAAAATATTCCTCCAGATCCCGAAGATGGTCCTGTGTTCGTGGGCTCTTGACAATCATATCGTCCACATATATTTCCATGTTCCTCCCAATCTGCCGTCGGAAGACGGTGTTCATCATCCTTTGATAGGTGGCCCCAACATTTATTAACCCAAAGGTCATTCTTTTGTAGGCATAGATGACCCGATGGGTAATAAAGGCCGTTTTGGGAATATCTTCCTCGCCATGTGAATCTGATGATAGCCCGAGAAGGCATCCAAAAAACTCATAATCGAGTTCCCTGAGGTTGCGTCAATTAATTGGTCGATGTGGGGGAGTGGATAAAAGTCTTTGGGACATGCCTTGTTCAAATCAGTGTAATCTATGCAAACTCTCCATTTCTCATTCTGCTTCCTGACCAACACTACATTAGCCAGCCACTCTGGGTATTCAATTTCTTCAATTACTCCGGCATCCAAAAGTTTTTCGAGCTCGTCGTAGATAATCTTTTACCGCTCGGGTGCAAATATCCTCCATTTTTGGCGCACCGGCTTCCTGTCGGGGTCAACTGTCAATCTGTGAACGACAACCTTCTCAGCAATCCCAGGCATATCCCGTGGGGTCCAAGCAAAAATGTCGGCATAGTTCTGCAAAAGCTGAACCAACTGGGCCTTAATTGCTGCGGGTAATTCGACACCTATTTTCATTATCTTAGATTTGTTGCCAGGTGTCAATTCTACTTCCTCGGTAGCCTTAGCGGGAGATGCTAGGGGTTCAGTATCTCCCTCTGCGTATGACTCCATATCGACTGTCATGGTGCACTTTTGTCTGTTGACCCCTACAAACGACGCCGTCACCGCATGACGGTAGCACCTTCGAGCAATGTCAACGTCCCCTTTTACCTCGCCCACACCCTCTGAAGTAGGGAACTTGATCTTGAAGTGAGGAATAGAAGTAACATCATTTAAAGCCATCAACGTGGTCCGTCCTAAGATTGCATTATAGGCCGAATCAACTTGAACAACAAAAAATTTTACCTGCAATGTCACCTGTTTAGGGGCTGTGCCGAACACCGTGGGAAGTTCCAAAGTCCCGATCATCGGTACCGCCTCATTACCGAACCCATACAAAGGTGACTCCGTCCCCACTTCCAACTTAACACCTTGAAGATCCATCCTCTGATAGGCATGACTGTACAATACATCCACCGACGACCCATTGTCAATCATTATTCTTTTCATGTCTACCAATCCGACCTGAGCGGTTATAACCAAAGCCCCCTCATGTGGTTCGACGGCCTCGGTCGGGTAGTCCTCATCTGAAAAGGAGATTACCATTTTGGGAAAGGGTCGAGTAACTGCTCGGGGAAGACCTATCAACGTTGAGACAGAACCAGAGGATCTACGCCTTTTGCCCATGCACCCTAGAGTAGACCCACCTATTATAACGTCAATAACCCTCCGAGGGAGGTTTCTCGGTTCAGCCTATTTCTCCTCCTCAGGCTAAGGATTATCTTTCCTTGCCCCTCGGCCAAGCACGAAATGTTTCAATTCGCCCCTCTGGACTCTAGACTCAATCAGGTTCATTAACCCAGTACATGCCTCCGTGGTGTGTCCCATCTGACAGTGATATAGACAATACGGACCAGACCTATTCGACCTATACCCCAAAGGCTCAGGTCTCGACCCCTCTTCATTTCTTATGGCCTCTAAAACCTTGACGCGAACAGCGCTTAGGGGCGTGTAAGCTCTGTTCTCTGCCCGAGGCTGATAGGGGGGCCTACCCAAACTTGGTTGCCCACCCCTGGGCTTTGTTCGGTCAAAAGCATTCGGTCGGTTGTCTCCACCTATATTCCCGCCATGGGATTTGTTTTTCGTACTCTAGCCCCTAGGTATCAAACTATCTATTGCTTCCTCCACTGCTATAAACTTTTCAGCTCGGTCATATGCATCTAAGAGAGCTTTGGGAGGATTGAACATTATATCTTTCATCATTTTTCTGTTCCGGGTAACATCCATCCCTGTAGTGAAGAACCCCAGCGCTTGTATCATATTGAGGTCGGTAATGGTTCCCACCGCATCTCGGAACCTCTGTACATATTGGCCCAGCGACTCTTCTGATTTCTGCTTGACCTGCATAATGGAAGTCATTACCTTGCCTTTTCTGTTGTTACTTCCAAACCTTTCATGGAGCCGAACACTCAATTCGGCCCACGATTGGATACAATTGGGGGGCAATGACATCATCAATGGCTTAGCCTTCTTCTTTAATACAAAGATCTGACAAATCCCCGCCTCGGTATGGTTGTAACATCTCATTACCCTCTCATATGAGCTTATATGGTCGTACGAGTCTCCCGAGCCATCGTACATTTCGAGGGGCAGCAGTTTCTTCTTGGGGTTGGCCTTTTCCTGATCAATAACTGTCGAGAAAGGAGATTTTTGGTCTAAAGGCATGGGCTTGAATGACTCGGGCTCGGAGCCAGTCGTCGGTCTTGCTTCTGCCACTGCTAGCCTTCTTTTTAACTCTGAAATCCTTTCCATAACCGGGTCGGCAATGGGCACATAAAGGACCATCCGCTGATCTTGCCGACTAGGTTCTGCCACGGGGCCTCTTTGTCCAGTCCCATAACCCGAGGTCCTCGCCCTCTCCCGAGAGCTTGGACTGATAGAAACGGGATGTGTTACTGCTACCGATCTATCCCGACCGATATTGCCGAGGCGTCCCCTGCCTTCCCGAGGTTGTTGTGAGCCCTTTATATCGTCCTGGTCATGGCTCAAATGACCCTGAGCTGGGTGCGTTCCCCTTGTACCGTCCCGACCGTCTCGGTCGTGGCTCATTTGACCCTGAGCTGGGTGTGTTCTCCTTATACCGTCATGACCATCCCGGTCATGGCTCATGTAACCCTGAGCTGGGTGCGTTCCCCTTGTGTCGTCCCGACCGTCCTGGTCACGGCTCATGTGACCCTGAGCTGGGTGTGTTTCCTTGCTGTCAATAGTTGTGGGTGGACCCTCTTCTTATAAATCCAACAAGTGGTTCTGCCAGTCCTGACGTTTGCTTCGTAAAGTTTTCAACTCTAACTCAGCCTCTCTTATGCGGTACTGCATTTCTCTTTCAACATGTTCTCGTTGCGAGACCCTTCTCGATGGGGCTATCTCCTCTTCTGTCCTCTTTCTGCATGACTCATATCCCAACATCAAGGGGGTGTAAACAAACGCCTCCTGACGGGTTCAGATTGGGCGTGTCCCCGCGTCTGTCCTGACTGTTTGGCCCTCGCCCGTCACTTCCTCGAGGCTCTGCTGCCCTCCTCACAGGGATCGAATGGAGATCCCTGATACCCCTCATTCGAGCTTCCTTTCTCCGCCATGGGAACAACCTTCTTTCAAAAACAACCGGGTGACGTGAGTATCAAACACCAGGCCCTCATTCTAGCGCCAATATTGACGTCAAATTCTCGTTCTCCCTGTAATCACCCGTCAGCAACATACCTACACACGTAACAAACCGTTATCACCCCACAGAACAGTCACAACTTGGGATGTCCGGGGATGCTCTGGTGTGAGAGTAAGTTCAGGTGATTAATGTCACAATGGAGAACCATAAAATGTACGCTGGAATACGTTAGATATTTGATAGCTGAATGTTTCTTAGGAAAACCTTACCTTTCAGTCTGGGAACTTGCTTGCATATATTTCTCCATGCACCCACGAACGTCCCATCGCTCCCTCATGAGTAAAGACAAGACGTTTTTTCTCCACCTG
Organism: Hedera helix; assembly: GCA_947179155.2. NCBI lineage: Eukaryota > Viridiplantae > Streptophyta > Magnoliopsida > Apiales > Araliaceae > Hedera > Hedera helix. Next base: position 549,640 of record OX359274.1, on the reverse strand, counting down.
TCCCAGTTAGCCCATACTAGTATGGGCTACTCTCTGGCCCAACCTGTTGAAGTAAGCTAAACTGCACCAAACGTCCCATCAGCCCTCCTTAAATAGGAGGGATGGGTTGTCCCATGACCCACCTGGCTCAATCCGTATGGAAGATAATTTCGGGGCCCAAAACAGAAGGGCTGGTCCCAATAAATCACATCCCAACATTGCCCCCCACTCTCCTATTTTTTAGAGGACGGACCAAATAGGAGAGTATTTCGGCTCCCCAAAGGTGGGCACAAAAAGTAAGCGTCCCTCCAAAGTCAAACTACCACCACGCCCCTCGTCAGCTTTTCCTATCACGCCCCTTTCCATTGAATGCAGTCGTCCTCGTTTTATGCACCACTTATCGCCATTATCAGTGGAAACGTCGCCCATTTGTCATCTGGTTTTCTCGATACCATAATTTTTTCGCTTCTCAACTCGACGTACCTCCTCTGTATCAGGCAACTCCAACAGGAACTTTCCTCAGCTTCTTCGATTAGTTTATTCTGACCTACAACCATGGCTCAAAAATCCGATTCTCCCCCTTTCTTCAGTAGCCCCATCGATAGTCCCATCATCGAGATTCCCAAAACTCCTGTTCTTACCGAGGCTGAAAAAGAGGAGGAATTCATCTGCCTCCGATATGGCTCTACCAAGGCCTATGATCACGCCAATACTGAGTCGACCATTAAGGAAACGGACCTAGAAGCAATCCAGAACGAATTTCGAATCCCCCTTCAATATGAACTCAGGGTCCCTGGAAAATGTGATAAAATGTATCATCGGGTAGATATGAAGTACACAGCCATCCATATCCAGGCTCTACGATACGGGCTTCGCTTTTTCCTACACGACTTTATCATCTCCTTCTTCACGTTTACCACCATAGCCCTATTCCAACTTCTTCCCAACTCCTACATCCATATCGTCTGTTTCATCGCCTTCTGTAAAAAGGTCGGTATTGAACCCTCCATTGACTTTTTCTTCTCTATGTATACTCTGAACAAGGCCCATATCCCCAGGTTTCGCTATTTGAGCAAGATCTCCGGACGCTGAAGCTTAACACAACTCCCTTCTACCAATAAGGGGTGGCATTCGAAGTGGTTCTACATCTATAGTACGGAGGTCGACCAACTGCAGAGTTGGAATGAGCCCCAGAAGATTAACCTGGGGTACGAACGGATGGAGGTTGACCGGCAATGGGAGTTCCATGCCTTCATAAGGAAATTACCATCGAAGTCATGGGACATAAGCGTCCTATCCGATGAGGACTATCTATTCCGACACGGATGTAAGTCCCCTTACTCGCGTAAGAGTTTTATCTCTTACTAAACTAAACTAATCTACTGAATTAGAACTGATCCAATGAACTGAACTGATTTACTGAACAACATAAAAGATTGAATCAAATGGTTGTGTTTATTTCATGCTGAGCTCAAAACAAAACAGAACAAAACAGAAATCACACATCAGACTGCAGATCTAAATGTATGCAAAATAAAAAAGGTGTGCTTGGCACTACAAACAACACTAGATCGCAGAACAGAACAAAATACTAGGGCCGACCCATACGCTTCCCACAATAAAACACCAATGCTCATCGAAACACAAAATGGAGATGACGTAGACTGATCACACTGCCACAGAAGGTGTCATGCCTCAGTACCCAGAGACATGTCTGTGGTACCTCCACAAGTAGTTATAGCTCGGTATACCCTACCCTAAGGTATAATCTAACAAAGATATTTTGTCACAACGAATGTAATAGAATACCACAAAAGGGGTTCTAATACGCACATGCTAAACTGAAACAAATCGACACAAAGTCTCCCAAATATATACGTTTTTACATAATCAAAATAAATACTAAACATGTTTAACAAGTCTAAATAGTACAAGTTAAGTTGCGAATATCTAAAATCAAATAAAGTTATCATATGCATTTGACTATGAATATATCGAAATAATATCTAAATTCTAATGAGGAATAAAACAAATAAATTAAAATCAAAAGAATATTATTGATGGAGTACGGAATCCGTATCGGGAATAAGCAATGTAATACCTGAAATTATATTGCAAAACTAACTCATTAAATTCCCTCAATTGGAACCGAAATTATGAGATTCGTAGTCCGCCTACGTTCTCAACATCAAAAAGTATTTTAACTAAGAAGATCCTTATTAAAAAGGTCTTCACACAAAAAAATTTCACATAAATAAGAGATATTTAATGTTTGATAAAATAAAAATTAAAGAGATTGAAATTATATATATAAATAAAGGAAGAGAAATAAGTTACAAAACTGAACGACATGGGATAAGGAAGAAAGAAAAAAAAAGAGGGTATTACTTAGCACATCTTCTATATGGCACAGTTAAAATTCAACCGTGGCGTCTTTTCGACCTCAACTCCGTTTTTTTAGCTGTTAGTCTAATAATTGGCATCAAACTACATATATAGCCCTCCCAAAATAAATAAATAAAAAATTACACAGTACTATATGATGTTAGCTATTTGCCCCTCACAAAAGAAAAATTGAGCTTCAAGAAGCGGGTAAAGACCTTGGTCAGTCTAGTCATTTCGCAAAATAAGAAGAACCCATTCATTATAACAGCGTATAGTAATAAATAAAGTAAAGGCTGTCACATAATTCCTCCCGGATATGGTGTGTTTTATGGCCATAATTTCTCCCACGAAAAATCTAGTAAATATGCTCAACCGACCGTGTAGACAACTCGGGCATTAATATTTTTGTTACTGTTATGAGTGTTTACTATCCAGATGAAACGGAGCCCAGACACATTGATCATATTTATCTGTTAAATTCATGATGGTTCTTGGTTTTCAAGCAGTACAGTTCCCAAGAACTCTTGATCATTGCTACCTACCGAGGTGCCGGAGTAGCAGTGGGGGCGGTAATGTTATAATCCAGTGTGGAATCGCTGAGCCGTCGGGACAGACAGCGCTTTTGGGGGAGAAGACTAAGTACAACGATGGGTTCTTTGAGAAGGCATTCATGACTCTGTTTGCTATAATGATGGAGAAATTTGCAGGCAACGGTAAGAAGGATAGGAAGGGGGGATTGTTTGATTATGATTATGAAAGCTTTGTGGAGGTGTCAAAGAGAGTAATGCAGGGAAGGTCTCGTATGCAGCAGCGGGAAGTTGTTAGGGAGGTGCTCTTGTCCATGCTCCCTCCTGGTGCCCCAGCTCAGGTTTTTCTTTATCCATCCACTTTTTTTTATTTAATTTTTTTTTTCTTTTTGGTAAATATATAAATATAAAAGTAAAAAGGAAAGAGAGCAAAAGAGCAAAAGAATAAAAGACTTTGATGCTACCTGCTGGATATGGGGTAATTACCTCTTCCTCTAGTCTAAATTTAATTGTCAATCAATACTTGGTTTTGCTTTTAGTGGATTAATCAATTACTAGGCTAAGAGAAATTGGAAACATTATTAAGCACTCCCTCCATCTTAAAATTTTAATGTTAGAATTCGATTTGAGTTTAATTTTTTTAAAGCATATTAAGATTTAAGCATGACTCTCATTTTTGGAGTTTGAACAAAGGGATTGTGATGATCTAAATTCTTGTATGTACTCTGATTTCCTTTTAAAGCGCAACACGTAAAGGCTTTGGGCTGCAGGGATCAATGTCATAATTCTTCATTTCCGAAGACCTTCTCAGCCGTAGAAGGAGTCTCATGATAGCCCCTTAAATGCAAAATTTTGTTTACATAATGAGTACTCCATAACTGAGAGTTGCATTATTACTCTTCACTCTTATGACAGTTGAGTTGATGAGCTTACAAAACCACCGAGGAACAGAAAATCTCTATAACCATGACTTCAGTCCACCTTAAAATTAAAATATTTGCAGTTTTGATTAGGGATGTCCTTATTATGCATACACTAACTGATAATAGGCATCATCTACTAGGTTGTGGAAGTCGAGATTAATGGGGTGAAGCAAAGAAGTGGAAGTGCAGGTAATTTTAAATATCAAGTACTACGTGCAGGAACTGCCTGCTATTCAAGGTTTTTATACCACCAAACTTGAAATTCAGCAACTTAAAATCATTTATGATCCCTAATTAAAGCTGGGAAAGCTGAGGTTTCATTTATATAACCAGTTCTATTTTCCTTCTACCATTTTGTTTTTAAAGAAGCAGAGAAACTGAACCAAATATTTTAATTAGTCTTAAAGTTTTCTCATTCATTAAATAGACCAGATTCTATTGATTTTGGAAACATTAGCAACTGCTGAGAAAAACAACACAACACCAGACAAAGCAAAATGAAAAAAAGGATGGCGGACATTTGTTCTCTTTTATGATACGAGTGTCCAAGTCCTGATTTGGAACTTTGACATTTATATGTAAAGGCACTTGGAGAACAATGGATGTGTAGGAATGTGTGTGAATATGTGCAAAATTCCAACTCAAGATTTCTTCACCAATGAATTTGGGCTTCCATTAACCATGATACCGAGTATGATTCCCCGGCCACCTTTTTATCATATGCGCACAAACTGTTATTTTCTGGAAGAAAATCTTGTATCTTCATGCTTGTCTACAAGTTTTGAAGATATGAGCTGTGAAATGATGCATGCCCAAGTTCCGCCACCATTTGAAGAGGGTCGGTGGCCAAAGAACCATGTTTCGCACATATATGTGAGTTTGTTACCAGACAGACGGATGAGTTTCTGTTAACTAACTAATTTTGGCTTCTGCTCTCAGGTTCAGTTGCGAATCCCAGGGCCAGTGTCTGCCCAAAAATAGAAGCTCGAGAAGATTTCTTTCTTGCCCAACTGCAATCATGTTAGCTGCTGCTGCTATAAGACTATTTTCATGCTAATAGTAGCATTCAAGTCAATTTCCCAATTGACAAGCAAGCTTTTTATAGTGAAAAATTATTAAATGCTCTTGGAGCACCTGTCACGTGGTATTTCATACCATTCATGTGCTGACATTTTAGTACTTAAAGTAAGTTATTTTATTTTTAAGTATTGAAATAACAGCACATGAATAGCATGGGACACCTGAGGTATATCAAGACCACCTAATAATTACTGTTTTATAGTTGTGAAATATGGCAATAGGTCAGTTCGTGCCTTCAAAAGAAGTGGAAACACTAGAATTTTGTTCACTTAAAGACCCTGGGGCCCGTATAAACACGTATCAATTCACCCCTTTTCAGAAGCTACTGCATAATACATACATCAATTCATTATTTCACTCCACTGTAGAGGCTCGTGAACGTAATGGAGTATATTTATTTATTTTGGAGTATTTATTTATTTTGGAGTTCATGTGCTAACAACACACACAGATTAAGATCGTCAAAATAGCCGAAGTTATCGGCAGCACATTGCAATAACAACTACTCAACAAGATACTCAAAATATAACACTCAACACCCACTCTACAGTACTATATAATTACGTTTCAAACAAGAAAATAGCTACCAACTGATAAAGAAGGTAATAAGACCCCAAAACTTGGGGCTCAAATCCTCTATAACAAAAAATTATGTGTCTTTGTATCGGGGTTTATAGTAACGATTTTAGGGTTTATGACGACGGTACGTATCATCGTCATAGTTTTATTTTTTTTTTGTAGATAAATTTTAAAATTGTCGTATGACCTGTTACTGAGAAATAGAGATTTTTTTGTTATCAAAGATCTGGCCCCCAAAACTTGATGGCCATCAAATTTAGGATGCTGTTGCTGGAACAGTTATTGGATCCCTTGTTAGCTTAAAATACGTCATGGATTGTAAATGGTACTGCAAATGATCGGATATTGGTACAAGTCACCTCCCCTCCCCTTTGGAACAGAACTATGCCCGAGTATGACAGGGGGCTGTAATTTACAAAAGACAAGTACACCCTAAAGTTTATTGGTCTCTAAACTATGCCCAAGTATATGACGATGGAAAGAAGATGACGAACCTACTTGTATTTGTTGAAGATGAACGATGAGAAAAAAATGTACGGTGATGGGGAAATTAGAGGTTGTTTGTTCATTTTTTACTTTAGCACTTTAATTTGGAAAAAAATGTTAATCTTATTTGAAATTTTGTCGTATGCTTTTGCACTTTAATTTTGTTTTTTTTTAAATTTACTTATTTTCCAAAAAAAAATTATTTTTTATTTTTTTATTTATTGATTTTATATTGAAAAAGCAGTGTTTTCGGTCACTTTTAATCGGATAAAAATTTGAAATGTCTAACTTATCACGTCAATTATAAATAAAAGGAGCAAAGAGATACATTTTAAAATTTAAAATGTAACCAAATTTTAGGGTTAAATTTGTACTTTAGTCTTTACAAAACCGCTGTAACTTGTTTGACTCAAATTTTCCTCAGATTATCCTTGCAAGTTATGATAACAAACATTAGGTAATTCTATATTTATATAAATAATAGACGATGGACAATTCGTTTTAGAAATGAAAATTAAATCCTCTCTTCTGGTTTTGTTATTGGTTATACTTTGAAGTAAGATCCAAAAATCAAACTATCTCTTTCTTTCTTTGTTTCCAAAAAGTATAGATGGTTTCAAAATTCAAAATGCAGCGTGCAATCATCTTTCCTATTAATTCAAGAAAGTCTAAGCGTATGGTCTACATCTACCGAAAAAATATGGAAAAACTTGACCCCGTCCATCCCTCCTGATTAATGCTATAACTTTAGGCTGCAAAAATGGTGGGTGTGATAAGATTATTTGTGTTAATTTATCAATATTACGGACTATTTTATTGTATGATTATTTTTAAAGTCATTCGACACTTCAATAGTTGAGGCTTACAATTATAATTTATCATCAAATGACCTTACATATATCAAAATAGAGTTTATGAGATTAAATAACAAACTAATTATTGAATAAAAATAGTCCTTAATAATAATAAAAGATTAGATACTACAATTAATCATATCTCACTTATTATTTTTGCAAAGATAGAATAGTTGCGTATGGTATATGATTGATTGTTAACAAACTTGTATACAACTAAATCAAATGTTCACAGTTGATAATCCAATCCCACGAGACGATATAACATGATTGCCATGTTATTCGGGTCCTCCGTGACTTTGTATGATCTCTATCCACAAATCACGATATACTAATCAATTCCACTACGCAAACCGCCAAAACAACATTCTCCTGCGTGTGTGTGACCTCACAATTAAGCACTTGGTAATTTATGAGCTTATTACCATCCTTTAATTACGCCTACCCTCGTATATAATATCTACATATATATAAATAAACTAAAACACCATCCTTTTCACACTGCCAAGAAAATTAGGGATCATTTTTCCCATCCTCCGGCGAGACGAGGAGTCAATTAGGCATTTGTGTGCATGCGTTAATGGGGTTGGGAATTTGAGAAATCATTTTTAGGCGAAATTAACGAAATACCGACTCTATTCTTGACTGTCTGCGCGCATGCATGTGATCATAATATAATTAATAATATCCAAAAAAGGAAGAAGGTTGGTAACTTCTGTTTGGAGTCTTGACAACAGAAAAACCGGTTTGGCGCAGTTGATCCCGTGAGTTGCACCTCTCTATGTTATTCTCTCTTAACTACCACCTAACTCAACTCTTTTGTAACTTCCATCTATAAAATGGCACCTCTCCTCCTCGAGGAAATCCCAAGCCCACCACCATCTAAAACCCTTTTTTCAGAAGCAGCCAGTTTTGAGGCAAATATTTTATACAAACAATGCAGATTTTGTGCCTTGCCACGGCCGTTACCTTGTGTTCACTGCTCTTGTGTTGCTCTGCCTTCACTTCCCAACATTATTCTGACGCCCTTGAAAAATCATTACTCTTCTTTGAGGGACAGAGGTCAGGGAAACTACCCCCTAACCAACGCCTCACTTGGAGGGCCGATTCTGGCTTATCAGATGGATCTTCTGTTCATGTAATTAATAAATATAATAGTACTTTTCAAGTAATTAACACCACTTTTGTCACTTGTGTCTTTGCTCATGAATTCACGCATGCATGCGGTTGTGGATTTCAGGTGGACCTTGTTGGAGGATATTACGATGCTGGTGACAATGTTAAATTCGGCCTGCCAATGGCCTTTACAACCACCTTATTGGCTTGGAGTGTTATGGAGTTTGGTAGCTCCGTGCAAAACCAAGTCGGAAATGCCAAAGCTGCCATTCGTTGGAGCTCCGATTATCTTTTAAAAGCAGCCACCGCCACCCCTGGCTCCTTATATGTCCAAGTGAGGAAACCAAAATACTTTTATGAATGCATAGACATGAGAAAGGGTAAAAGATAATCTTCAAGAACATACGTTGTGCTTAGCTATGTCTATACTCGTATATAAATACAAATAAATTATATATCCTACATGAACTGGAGGGTCATTTCGACTAACAAAGTTGTAAGTTGCATAATAGTAGTTTTATGCTTTAAGTACATTAACAGTACAGCTACATAAATAGCATAGTTGCACATTAAATGTACTTGGAATGAAGCTAGAAGTTATAAAGGCTTACAGTTTGGCCTAATATGAAACAGGTGGGAAACCCGAACGGGGATCACCGATGCTGGGAGAGACCTGAAGACATGGACACACCACGCGATGTATACAAGGTGTCTCCTCAAAATCCAGGATCTGATGTGGCAGCAGAGACTGCTGCTGCATTAGCAGCCTCTTCAATTGTGTTCAAAGACTCTGATCCTTCTTATTCAGCCAAATTACTTCACACCGCCATGCAAGTAATCATTCTTCCAAACTTCACCTTATTGTTCCCAGTTTTCTGGTTTTGCTCCCGCTCATGATGTTGAATTAATTCCATGTTATATGCAGGTGTTTGATTTTGCAGACAGATACAGAGGTTCTTACAGTGACACGCTGAATTCAGTTGTCTGCCCATTTTACTGCTCATACTCGGGATACCATGTAAGATAAACCACTGGTTTCTTTCTTAATGTGGGGGTCCATTATATTACATTTCCTGACCCTTTTGCTTTGGAATTAGGATGAGCTCTTATGGGGAGCAGCATGGATTCATCGAGCTTCACAGAATGCCTCATATTTGGCTTACATCCAGTCAAATGGCCACACATTGGGTGCAGATGATGATGACTATTCCTTCAGTTGGGATGACAAGAGACCTGGAACCAAGGTTCTTCTTTCTAAGGTATTATTCCACAACTCAACCCTCTTCCCTAAATAGTCTTCAAGCTCAAATTAGACTAACCCTTTTTTCCTCCTAATTTTCTTTGGTCATTCCACAGGGCTTCTTGGAGAAGGAAACCAAAGAGTTAGAGTTATATAAAAGACACTCTGACAACTATATATGTTCTCTGATTCCAGATTCACCTAATTTGCAGGCCCAGTATACCCCAGGTTAGCTCCTTCACCGCCTTACCTCTTCATTGAAATCTTTCTAGCAAGCAATGTCAATAGCAAGAGTTTAAGAATATTCCAAGTTAAAATAACTTGTATAATATGGCAAACATTATTTACAGGGGGACTTCTCTACAAAGGAAGCGAGAGCAATCTCCAGTATGTTACTTCTTCAGCTTTACTCCTCTTGACATATGCCAAGTATCTAAGCACGAACGGGGGAGTTGCCCATTGTGGGACATCAACTGTCACATCAGACAAGCTTATCGCACTGGCAAAGAAGCAGGTTGACTACATACTAGGTGATAACCCAGAAAAAATGTCTTACATGGTGGGGTTTGGGGATAAGTATCCAATGCATGTCCACCACAGGGGATCCTCCCTACCATCTGTGCATGCACATCCTGATCACATTTCTTGCAGCAATGGATTCCAGTACTTTTACTCTAGTTCGCCCAATCCAAATATCCTTGTTGGAGCCATAGTGGGTGGTCCTGATATTAAAGACAATTTTTCTGATGATCGGAATAATTATCAGCAATCGGAACCTGCAACATATATAAATGCACCGTTTGTTGGGGCTGTCGCCTTCTTTTCAGCCAAATCCACAGTCGCCTAACAGCTTGTCTCTTTCTTGGAGGGTTCATTATCAATTTCATAGGAACTGGATCAGTGAATGTGTAGATATGGTCCCCTTCCCTAGAAAAATCTGCAAGAGAGCCTAAATGAATGTTTTAAGTAACTAAATTTTCCTGTCGTTTTTACCTTCAGTTTATCATAGATCGTCCACTAGACCTTGCATGATAGACCATTCAAATGTTTAAAATAGAATCACTAAGCATCTCCCAACCATATTGAGTAAATGGATGATTAGCATGAAATATTCTGTAATCTGATTGTTCAGTTTGTCATGGACCCTGCAAGTGTTTGCAGTTGAAATTACCAAATAATACATGTGGCATTATGACATACATGTGGCAGACTGGAGTAGTCAGACTCAGTATTTTAATTAAAAGAATAATAAGAAGAATATCTTAAAGAAGAATAATTATTCAGTGTTTCTGGCACCTATCACGTGGTGTCCCACACCACTCATGTGGTGTCATGTGAGCACTTAAAGTGAAATGACTATGAAATACCATATAGCAGGTGTCCCAAGAACATCTAATAATTTTTTTTTAAAGAGAATGAAAATGTACAATATACAAACTTATATGTAACAAACTAAAACAAATCCCTTCTCTTGTAATTTGTAAAGCATTTTCAAATACAACGCCTAATTGGAATAAGAAATCTTGTGCTAGTTTTGACTGCAAAAGAAGTAATGAAATTGATCAAGGTACAACCTTTCCTTAAAAGGACAAGAATGCAAGTTGTTTGTAATGAGAAGGGGGCTTAGACCATATATAACTGAACAGTACACAATGGAAATTAAAAATATAGGTATAAAATTATTTATATTGTCAGATGCTGATATGTGAGGTCTTCAAATTTTATATTTTTGGTAGTTAAACATGAATGGTATGGCACCATATTTAACCAAGTGCAAATATATGGCCGACTTGTCAAAAAAAATGTGGAGTGATGATCGGGGGGAGTGGATGATGAATGATTGTCTGAGATGATGAGAGTTGAGAGAGCATTTTCTGAGCTTACCAACTAAAATCAATCTAATTGGTGGGTGAATGAAGTGACTGCTCTCTTTTTCTCTTTATCCCGGAGAGAGACTGTGACGATATATAGACTCTAGCTCGAATCTATCCCCATATAACAAATTCGCATAAGTATTTATAACATTCTCCCCCCTCCCCCACTTTCTTACCGAGGTTCATGGCGACTTTTATCTATTCTGACCTCTAGGTAGTCTTTTTCGCTTAATTCAGCATCTAAGCTTGCATCTATTCCAGCCCCTTTCCGGCCTCGAGCCTTTTCGGCCAGCCTTTAGATAGTCTTTAACGTAGTTTCATGGATTATCTGCTCTGATGTCAAATATATTTTCTCTTGAAAAATTAATTGTCCAAAAATAAAGATTCAAGTCTATATACTCCACGTTAATATGTCATACTACTGATATCTGCCCTCCTTATGAGAATGTTACAAACACATTCATAACAGAGACTGAAGACACTTCTCTGTGAACCACCTCGGACACCATGCCCACCTCCTCCTCATTCTTCTCATCTCTCTAACCTTGGCGGAGATCCTTTTCTCTGAGATCCGATCAGACGATCGCCTCGTCATCCCCTTCGACGCTTTCGGCTTCACTCACCAGGGCCGCCTGGAGCTCAATGTCTCTCCCACATCTCCCTCTCCAGCTCTAGCCCCAACCCCATTGATCCCTCCAACCTCGGCTTCTTCCTCTGCACCAGGGATTCCTGGCTCCATGTCCTTGCCGAGATCGAGGACGCCGACATCACCCCCTCCACTCCACCCTCATCCAAAAGGTCTACACTTTCGATTCCCTTCCCATCGACGACAAAGCTTTTACTCAACTCTTTGAACAACACGACGCCGATCACTACACATTGGTCTTCACAAATTGCCTTCAGCAGCTCAAAGCCTCAATGAACGTCCGATCAGCCATGTACAATCTCGACGGCAAAAGCGGCCGCCGTGATTACTTGTCCGCCGGACGGACTATCCTCCCTCGGGTTTATTTCTTGTTTTCGCTCGTATATTTTAGTTTAGCCGGTGCTTGGATTTATGCTCTGTATAAGAAGCGTTTAACCGTGTTTGGAATTCATTTCTTTATGCTCGCCGTTGTATTTTAGAAGCACTGAATCTCCTTTGTGCGGATAAATCCTACATCAAGCGAACTGGTAGCGCCCACGGTTGGGATGTTTTGTTCTACATATTCAGTTTCTTGAGAAGAACTACTCTTTTCACCTTGATTGTGTTGATCGGGTGGTCCTTTTTGAAACCGTATCTCCAAGATAAGGAGAAGAAGGTTTTGGTGATTGTGATTCCGCTTCAGGTCGTTGCCAATATTGCTCAGGTTGTTATTGATAAGACTGGACCCTATGGTCAGGACTGGATCACTTGGAAGCAGGTGTTTTTGCTGGTTGATGTTGTTTGTTGCTGCGCTGTTTTGTTCCCGATTGTCTGGTCCATTAAGAACTTTCGCGAGGCTGCGAGTACGGATGGGAAAGCAGCTGTGAACTTGATTAAAGTAACCCTTTTCCGGCAGTATTACGTTGTGGTTATATGCTACATTTACTTCACCAGGGTTGTGGTTTATGCTCTGGAGACAATTACCGGTATCTTTGGACAAGTGTGGTGGCCGCAGAGTTGGCTACACCAGCCTTTTATGTGTTTACAGGCTTGAAGTTCAAGCCGGAGGCACATAATCCATATTTTGTCATTGATGACGCAGAGGAGGATACTGCAGCTGAAGCATTGAAACTTGAAGATGAATTTGAGTTGTGGTCTACTACCTAACAGCTCATCATAGAGTTTGAGGTAGAAGCCAAACGGCATTAGTACCTATAGTCAAGTTGATATTGACTGCTATGTCTCACTCCTTTTATATTGCTATTCTTTTTTCCTGTGTATGTTGTGTTCTTTTTCTATATTATATTAAGCAATTTTTTTACTATCGATGCCTAATATTTTGCATAAGTTGATTCTTTTGAACTATTATTTGTTTGTTGATATATCACTTTCAAACAAGGATAAATATATTGAAGCAACAAAGGAGTATTGTTAGAGTTATGTTTTAACCAGTGAATGCTTGATGCAAGTTAACTTCACATTGTTTATTTTTATGATAAGTAAAGTTTCTAATCTTTTGTTCCTTGAAGAAAATTTGTGAACAGTGAAGACATCGTGGTGCACCTCATGGTTCTGTTCTAGCTTTTAAGTGTGCATCTATTTGACAGAGCATTGTGAATTGCCCTTAGCTTGTAATCTTGTTTAACTGTTTGCCAAAATGTTATGTGTCAAACCTGTTCAGCAAGTTTGTTGTTCTTGGATTTATATTTTATTATTTCATATGGTTGGTGAGGCATTACCAAATTCATGCGATTATTAATTCTACATCGTATAACAGAGAGTTGTTGTGGACTCGGAAGTCCAAGAGTAGAAGAAGGTCTTCATAATTCATATACTACATTTCAACAACTCAAGAGCCAAAAATTTAATACAATAACGTTTGAGGTCTAAATATAAGATGTTCTTCTATAAACATTATTGATCTATGCGAAATGTTAAACAGCCTTAAATTGTGTATCTTAATAGTGCATCCGCTGCTGGATCAAAGTTTAAATTGTTCTATCAATAATTTCTGACTAAATGCACAAAATGCTCAAAGTTTAGCTCACTAAATGTTCAAGTATCAATGTATTTAATACCAAGTGATAATTGCTTTGAGTCTATTTCTAGCAACTAGGTGCTTCTTTCTATCGATGAGGGAGTTGGCAGGCTGCGTAAGAGAATGATTATGTTTCTAGATGGGACTAGCATAGTCGAGGGTTGATATATGCGTCAAACTCCCATTATGAAAACACAAACAATAAATGCTCCTTAATTACGATTTGCCCAATAAGTTACTTTAGTGTTTCAATTTGATAAATGACCTTGGGACTTAGGTTAGACTTAACAAGTTACTAATTTAACCCAAAAACCCCATACGTATTAAACAAGTTAGGTTCACAAATAGAAATGATGGGCACCAATTTGATCCTAATTCAATTTAAAATCCTAATAATAGTGCTATTGGTATTTTGCACACATAATATTCTTGTGACATCACTGGACATCACCTAGCTAGCTAGCTCACATTTTTTGGCAATCCAGTTGATCTCTGTCCAACTTACTGAATTTCATACTTAGATAAAATAATCATACAAAAACACTGTCATTCTTTTGAAATATTGAGTTTGATCAGAAGTTGATTAATTGTTTGTCCTTGCAGTCAAACCAATACAGTCTAAAACCAAATGGTACAAACCAGCTATCTTTTGATGATCAAAGAGATTGATCATTTGATCCTGTCATCCTGATGAAAATGTTCTCAGATGTTTGTTTATGTTGGCAATGAGATATCACACGGCCTAGTCTTCTAACCTTGGAATTCGTAAGTTTTAGTAGTACGTAGAATACTGTTGTACTTTCATTTTCTTAGTAATCTAAGCTTCTAATCCTGGAAGTTTTGAATCTTGTTATGATTTTCCCCAGTGAATCTCATCAATCACAAGGTTATATATATAATTGCTATAGTTATTGCTCTTCTCTTTCAACCTAGTTTAAGAGCTTAGATGGATGCATTTTCCATTGTCTGATTAGTCAAGGGATGCTTATAGATATATTTTTGTTTATTTAGATGCAGCAGATTTTCAGGAAAAAGGTTTTATCCGAAAAAGCAACATCTGGAAAATGTAGAGCATTTTCAGCCATTCTTACTTGCTGGGTGATTTTCCTTGGGGTGGGCTGGAGGTGGCTTGAAATGTATGACATCGTGGTCTTGGCAGTTCCATCATTGTTAGATGAAGGTGCCTGATAACGTTCACCTCATCTTGCAAATTTATTTTTAACCTTAAAGGTGCTCGTGCTCTTTCTCTGGTGATCAACAATTCAACATCAAAGTTCAGACTTCAGATCCAATGTCACTGCATGTTAACCATTTTGCACAGAACATCTTAACATTTGCATTCTCCTCTGTTTGATTTTCATGTATCATCGTTGATAGTTTGTTTGTTAACTTGCACTGCTACATGTTTTTTTTTTTTTCTTTTTTCACTATGCTCAAATTTTCATTAGTTATTGTGTACTTCAGATAGTTGCTTAAAGAGAGTCGGACTATCTGAGGTTTTCTTTTCTACTGAATGATGCTTAACTTGAAATCTGATACAACCCCCTGAATGAAATTCTGCTTGTATTTACCTTTTCTGAAACATGTTTTCATTCTTCAAGCTTCTCCTCCTTGATGCACCATTTAGTTTAGGAAACTTCTTCCTGTTCTTTCATGAATTGAAATTTCACCCTGATGGTGCCACAATTTTTATTTCCTGCAGTTGGTCAAACTATTTAGTTGAACTCTTTCATCTTCACCTCAGCAGATTCAACTCTTGCCTGATTATGGCTGCATATTGTTGTATCTTTACTTTTTGATTAATTATTTTTCCATCCATTCGTCTGAGTAATCCTTACAATTGTGGTTGTGGTTTTGAGCACATCATTTTCAGAGAGCCAGTAGCATCAACTTCTTTCTTTCTCACTTCGTTTTGAATTTCAGGATCGAGAATTTCGTATGAATTTAAGGCATTCGTGTTGTTCATTCCCCATCTTGGAAAGAGCTCTTGATTATTGTACATGATACTTGTGTTTGACTAATAGCCATACAGATTCTCCAGTTAGCTGGATAATTTTCTGGTAATGCCAAAATGGCTGTGCTCTTGTTATTTCTTGCTTGTTAGTGATCTTAGCATTTTCATGACAATTCCAAAGTTTACTTGAATCAACTCTAATTGTATTACTTGGAACTATATCAGATATCTCCTACCTCATAGATTGTATAGTCAATACGGGTGCTTCCTGGCTCTTGCTCCCTTTTCTTTCAGTGCATATACAAAGCTTAATGAGTGGTACCAATGCTGGTGGTTCATTAGTTATGTTGTTGAGATGTATGAATTGATCAAATGCTTGTTGGATAGTGTGGGTAAAACCCTCTGCAACTTTTATGTAATGGATGATTTCTGTATTGATTGGTGCTTATTTTGCATTTTCCTCTCCATAAAGGTTGAGACTTTAACTAGAAGGTGACCTCTATAAATTTGCATTCTCAGAGTTCTGTTCAATTAGTTGCACAACGTAAAATTCTAAGAGAAATGTATAGTAATGGCATGCTGTTATTACTATAGCTGGACCTTGCATGTAGAAAAGAATTTGCCTTGGCTAATGAATTTTATGGATTTCATAAAAACATCTGTTGCATGAGTTATTCAATTCTAGACTTGCCTTGGTTAATGATTTGTATGGATTTCATATTCGAATTGAATAGCTGCAGCAATTTGTTTTCATTTTGACAATTACTAATTTACCATGGATCAGTAGGTTAATCTGATCTCATGTATTTTGTGCTACGGAGTCCTACTAAATCTTGTGAACATACTTTAATGGCTGGTATGGTACAGGACCAAATTCTCATTCTATACCAATCTTGCATTTGTAAAATAGAAAAGCAAATTGATTGGTCTCTCAGCAAAAACAGAGAGAGAGAGAGAGAGAGAGAGAGAGATGGAGTTTATTTATGGTCCTTCTGTGCTCATTTAGAAAGTTTCTTCCTAGTATAAACATTCATTAATGTGGTGCTGTCTTGATGATTGCCCTGTTGGAAAACATATGGAAGAGGATAAATTATAGAGAAGTGAGAAATAGTGTTTAATTCTTAAAATACTTTATTCAACTCACTTGCTTTAAAATGTCTCATATACAAGACTATTTATAGGGCTCTTAGGACACTTCTAGAGCCATTTTAATAATTACTATATGACCAAATACATGTACATGAATCTAGCCATACATGTTCCAAGACACTTCTAAATACATTCATATACATACATGTATGATGAACTTAGACACTCACTCATTCATGTACCAACATAAATTAATAATATTAAATCAAGTTTATATTTTCAACATGCCCGTCGTGGAGTAAACTATATTTTGGGATTTGAAACCTGAAAACAGGTTGTAAATTGGTACTTAAAAAAATTTGAAGCAGGCTCTACCGAGCACGCAATAAGCCAGCCGTCCGCAGTTTTTGGCCTCTTAGTTAGTTTGACCTTACTTTTCGAGGTGGTTGTGGTACTAGGTCTAACTTTGTTATGAAAATGAACATTTCATTTTCATGGTCACTATTGTAGGAGAACTTAATTCTCATTCCTTTTAAGCCCGCCCCCAGTTTCAAAGCTGAAGGTCCACAGCAACCAAAGGCTTTAGCGAATAATATAAGCAACTTATATACGACGACGACAATAAATATTGATTGCGTCAAGTTGTATGAGATTTAAGAGAGAGAGGACTCGGAAAGGATTGACCTCGACCTTAGGCATAGGCCGCCACCACCACCACTAATTGCCGCAGATATTAAATATACAAACAGAAACATCACATGTATTTTTCGCCTTTACAATCCACATCTCTAAAGCCTGCTTCCGGGACAACAACTGCTACAACGGGCCTACCCCATTTACAAAACACAAAAGCAAAAGCAAAACTTGTTCCATAGAAAACTCATATAGACAGCATAATATGAAAGAACGCGTAATAGAGGAGACTTTGCTGACGGTGATGATAATGATGATGATCAGAAGCAAAGAAAATCTCAGAAATGAGTTCAGTTTCGAGGTACCCATCACCTCTTCCACTTTCCCAACCTGGAAGCTGTACGAGAACCCATATTATAATTCTCAACTCCAGCAACAAAAACAAGGGCAACAGCATCAACAAGGGGAAGATGTGCATACTCACAAGCCCATTCATCGTCTTCACCTCCCTATTTCGGCACGTAAAATTGCTTCTTCTTTCTGGGATCTAACCTTTATAAAACCCTTCATGGAATCCGAGCTCGATGTTGCTCGAGCCCAGATCATCGAATTAAAGGCCGATCTCGAGTACGAGCGCAAGGCTCGTAAGAAACTGGAGTCTGCTAATAAAAGGCTAGTGAAAGAACGGTCTGAGGAAAGAAGAGGCAGAGAGGCAGTTGAGCGACTTTGTGAACAGCTGGCCAAGGATATAGCCTCGGATAAAGCAGAGATTAATCGGATGAAGCTAGAGATGCAAGAGGAGAGAAAGATTTTACGCATTGCCGAGGTTTTGAGAGAAGAGCGGGTTCAAATGAAGCTTACCGAGGCAAAGATTTTGTTGGAAGAGAAGTTCCTAGAATTGGAAGCTACTGAGCAAATGCAAAGTGAGTCATCCCTTTGCAGCTCACAAGCCAAAATTCAAGAACACAGTATTGTGCAGCAAATGATGACAAACGAGGCTAACAATTTCAGTGAAGAAACAAGAAGAAGAAGAAGAAGAAGGTGTGTTAACGAAGTTCTTGATGATCATGAAAAGTCGGATAGAAATGAGATTGTGCAATGGATGCAACGGAGAGCCTCAGGGGAGGCTGAAAATCCGCATATCAAACGAGGGATCTAAGGATTTGTTGAGTTTCCGAAAGTGATTCGTGCAATTGGATCTAAAAGTAGGCATTTGGGGACCAAGTTGGAGTGTCAAAAGTCTCAGCTGATGATACTATTTAAACAGAAGAGCATCGTCCGATCCAACAACCATATTATGGGTTAAGATCACGATGTTGATACCATAATCTTTTAAGTAAGAGCTAGTGTAATAGCTTAATTTGTTCTCATTTTTGGACTGCACCTAAGAAAGTGCTGCTTGTTATATTGTTGGTATCGGTGGCTACCCAGGAATTTGTTCCCAAGTGTGGAGTAATTATGATTCTGAGTTTGCAATTGAATGTTTAAGTTTGTTTGTTACATTGATGGCAGAAAATTATTTAAGATTTTTCCTTTATATATGTATTTGAAGTAGAGTTGTTCTAATGAAGGTAGGTAATTGTTGAAGAATCCTGAAGAAGAAGATTATTAATCATTTGCTGCACATGCTTGATAATTAGGGAATATGCATGGCTCTATAATTATAAATCGATATTTTTTATTTCTCTTGAAATCAAATACTACATCATCCAGTGTTGGCCCGGCAGGCGTGCAACTTAATTATGCTCGCTGGAGTAAAAGTAAAAATTATGTAATGATATAATAGGTACATACATATATGCCATATAGTATATACTGTATATACTTTTAAATTCGCCGAGGCACTAGAACACAGGCAGATTCTGTAGACTACTACATATATACTAGTTTATTCCGAAGAATCCGAACCCATTATTCTTCCTGCTATGTTCTTGTGGAAGAGAATATAAATAGTCAAAAAGTAGGAATTTGACCAAATCTCACTTTAGCTAGTTTTAAATTTCCTTAGTGAAGAGAAGGAAAAAAAAAACTATGCATCTTATTGTTGAGTACCCATATTTTACGAGATTATTTGCAAAAATAATTAAAAAGAAAAAGACAGAAATACTCTCAAATTAGTAAAATATATTAAACATGGAATGAGGGTATTATGGAAGTGGCTAAGGATTGAAGCACTTTAATTCCCATTATCAGCAATTTTGAAAAGTTGGAGAGATCGTGGATATGGAAGTTATGCAAGTTATCAGGAGGTAGAAATTTATAAATAACCACATCAAGATTAGAAGAACGGATATTTCTCAATCATCAACAAATCAACCAAACAACTCTTTTTAGAGTTTTTATCTTAGGAGTAAGACTCAATACGTGCTGGGTGCATCGTCAGGTGGTTGTAATGTAGGAATTAGTGTAGTCTTCGTTTTTATAACCAATTTCTAGTCCCGTGTTATTGGAATTGGTGTAATTGAAAATAATTTTGTCTCATGTTACTGAAAATTATACTTGTGTAACTATTATAATTGTACCAGTTGTTCTATGTTTCAAGAAGTCCTTAAGTTTAAAATATCGAACACACAATTGCTTGGTATTTGATAAATAATTTTAATTACTAAATTGTTTATCTAAAATAATTTACATTAAACTAATATTTGATTTTTTTGTCCACACGTTGAATTGGCATGCCCAACGGGACCAATAATTGAAAACACTGTGAACTTATATGTCGCCACAGTGATGATAGCAACCCATAAGGGAAAGAGGTTTAAGTTCAGAACTTTAAAAATTGAGTGATTAAGTGGTCCTCTTGAAACTCTTTCATTTGATTTATGACAAGTAATGCATGATTTAAGAAAAGAATGCATAGATGCTATAAAAAAATAAAAAAAAATAAAACTGATGCAATGCTGAATATCTTAAGAATGTATATACAACTAGCATCATCAATGGATGACAGAAACACGCTTTCACAATCTAATAGGGTAGTTTATGACCACCACTAGACTATTGGACAGACACATTTGTATATGTGACCCAACCATGCATGGCTACATACCCACCCTAGACTATTGTTCCTTGGTCCACATATGGATACGGCGAATCCAGTATATCTAGGTAGAGGCCTCAACCTAGGGCAAATTAAGGTAAATGATATCCCTTTAGGCCTAATGAAAGATTCTGAACCAAGGGTAGAAAGGCTGATAATAAAAGACCAACTAATAAACTTTTGTTTGAAGAACAAACATGTGTTCATACAGCCATACCTTAGGCATGAAATAACATAAGGTAAAATATTAACATGGGACCTATAAATATGGGACATGTGAACAATGTAAATGTACATGTAGATCAGGTGGTAGAGATTGTTAGGAACATATGTGGACCTAACATGAGGTTCCTTTTACGGTCAACATATAGAAAATCATATCCTGAATGGATAGACCTAGCGTATGAATTTCCTAGAGATTTTAATATGCCAGACTTCACCCTTTTCTCAGGGGAAGAAGGACAACCTACCATAGAACATATTAGAAGATTTACCTTTCTAAATGGTGAGTTAGGTAACAATAGTTTTATGAAATTGAGAATGTTCCCAAGTTCATTAACTAGAACAAGTTTTACATGGTACATTAACTTGTCACCGAATTCCGTACTCTCATAGCAAAATATGGAAGAACAATTTCAATTCATGCCTAGTTTTATAGGGTTGATGTAAGACCCCGAATTTTATGAAATATAAAATTTAATTTTTCTTCATATATATTTTTTCATGAAACAGTAAGTGGTTAAATTGATAAAATTGAAAGTTAAGGATGTTATGTGCAAATTTTATTTTGTCGGACAATATTCTTTTTGTCGGGGAATATTCGTTTTGTCGGGGAATATTCGGGCCGTACGACGGCGCCGAAATAACTAATTATTGGTGGAGCCCACAACGGAATAATTGTCGGATATAGAAAACGACAGAAGTAACCTTTTTAAATAAAAATAGTCAACGGTGTTAACTGTTAAAATACCGGTGATAAAAGAATAGTAGCATACGGTAATTTATGGTATTTTATTGTGGCACACGGTATTCTACAGTAGCACACGGTATTGTACAGTGTCTCATATTATTGACACCGTAACTGTTACGCATCATTTCATCAATAATTGTCACTGCATAATATTTTATATTATCAATTCAATTATTGTTGCTACACAGTATTTTCCATTATTGATTCAATAATTGTCATTACACTGTATTTCATATCATCGAGTCAATAATTGTTGGTGCACTGCAGTTTAAAATTATTGAACCTAATAATTGTCACAGTTGCAAATATACTGTAATTTATATTATTAAATTAATAATAATCTGTAACGTGTTTATTACATTATTGTTGTAGCATTATTTCATTTTATATGTTGGACCCACAGGAAAAATAAAAATTTTTATTTTTCAAAAGTTACTATTCACTCCCGGAATTTACTATTCATTCCCGGAAAAGTTACTATTCACTGACGGAAGTCACTGTTCATCTCGGGGGAAGTTACTGTTCATCTACCGACAAAAGTTACTGTTCATTACTGTTCACTTTTTGAAAATTTTAAAATTACTGTGCAAAGTTACTGTGCAAGTATTGAAAATTTTTAAAACATTTGCGCAGCCTCGGCTGAAAATTTTTTCAGCCACCTACCACGCATAGTAACTTCTTTTCTCCTATAAATAGCTTGCTCAGCTGAATAGAAAAATCACACCTAAAACATAGAATTTTTCTATAAGAATTTTATGAGTTTTCTCTGAGAATAGTAAGGTTATTTTGAGTGTTTGAAAGCCAAAAGGAGTGCAGGAAATTTTCAAGTAAGTCTTTTATTAAAGAGTAGTAATTTCATAAATTCCTATTTTTCACGGTATTCACAAATCTTCCTTTAGAAGACTCTTCTTTGAAAAGATTCATTTTTAAAAGCTTTCTTTGGAAGATTTATTTTGGAATATTATTTTAAAAACTATTTTAAAGTAGTTATATTATACTACAAAAATTATGTTAAATATATATAATTTTGATAGTTCATATTATACGAGTTATCATACACTTTGAAATTTATATGTTGTAATTACTAATTTTATTATAAATATATAGGTTGATCAATATCATTTTTATCAATATCCAGTCACCAGACAAGGTAAGAAATGTCATTTTTTTTACACTCTTGAACTTGCTACGGTAAGGGATATTATTTTCTTTCATACTCCTGAATCGAAACTTATTATGGAACTATTGCTTCTATAATTCCTGAAAATATTATATGTTCCATAATAGTTGAGTTTCATTATTTCAACTGAACCTTCCTATTTTCTGAACATTTCTATCGAACTGTAATCGTTATTCTGAACTGTGGAGCTTGAATATCATTTTTAAATTTCACTTCACATCATGTTGGCAATTTGGACATTATTTGAATCTGCACAAA
Source organism: Hedera helix (assembly GCA_947179155.2). Classification (NCBI taxonomy): domain Eukaryota; kingdom Viridiplantae; phylum Streptophyta; class Magnoliopsida; order Apiales; family Araliaceae; genus Hedera; species Hedera helix. Next base: position 526,810 of record OX359274.1, on the reverse strand, counting down.
GTAAACTTCTCATACTTATTGTTTATCATGTTCTTCTGTTCATCATTTGTATCACTGTTATTTGTATTAATCATCAAGAATCAAGCTGTTGTGAATATCTGTGGCCGGGGGCACAGATGTGATATAATTGTTGAACAGATGATTGGTTAAAGGCGATATACTAGGTTAAATGCGATACATCTGTTCGGTGTCTTTTATGGCACGTGGTGAATGTTCTCTTTGGCCCGTAGTGCAAAGATGAACTGTTGGTTGGTATGATTATGACCAAAGGCTGAATCTGGTATAATCATGACCGTTGGTGCTTTATTGAATATCTTTGGCCCGTAGTGCAAAGATGAACTGTTGATTGGTATGATTATTACCAAAGGCTGAATCTGGTATAATCATGACCGTTGGTGTTATATTAAATGTCTTTGACCCGTAGTGCAAATATGAACTGTTGATCTGCATGATTATGATCAGGAACTGTGAATTTTTATTATCATGACTAATGGTATTTCAGATGATAAAAGTTGATGATATTTTTACAAAAAAGAGAAGCGAGTGGACATTATAGTCTACATTATTCTTCTAATAGATTGCTCATTCCGCTGCTATTATTGATCTGAACGTTGTTTAAGAATTTAACTGCAGTTTCTGATATAAACCTTGTAGTCTGTTGTATTCTATCAGGAACTCAACTGTTGAAGGCTAATGATAATTTATTCGTCATTATCTTAGTCATGATATTTCTTACTGGGCTATTTGAGCTCACCCTTTTGTTCCATTATTTTTCAACAGGAGATGAGAACGTAGCTGGGTCTAGCCGGGGGATGGAGTGAGGGTCCGAGGAATAGCTATCCTTGTGACGCCCCCAAATCTGGGCCCACACAGCCCAAACTTGAGTCGTCAAAATACTACAACAAAATTATTACAACAAAGCACAACGTACAACAATACAGTGTATAATAATACACAGCTAAGTCTTCATTATTATTGCCACACTATTTTACAAAACGTGAAGACTATGATAACTATTCCTCGGACCCTCACTCCATTCCCCGGCTAGACCCTGTTATGTTTTCATCTCCTGTTGAAAAACAATGGAACAAAAGAAAGAGTGAGCTCAAATAGCCCAGTAAAGAATATCATGACTAAGATAATGACGAATAAATTATCATTAGTCTTCAACAGTTGAGTTCTTGATAGAATACAATAGACTACAAGGTTTATATCAAAAACTGCAGTTAAATTCTTAAACAACGTTCAGATCAAAAATAGCAGCGGAATGAGTAATCTATTAGAAGAATAATGCAGACTATAATGTCCACTCGGTTCTCTTTTTAGGAAAAACATCATCAACTTTTATCATCTGAAATATCATTAGTCAAGATAATACAAATTCACAGTTCCTGATCATAATCATGCAGATCAACAGTTCATCTTTGCACTACGGGCCAAAGACATTCAATATAACACCAACGGTCATGATTATACCAGATTCAGCCTTTGGTCATAATCATACCAAACAACAGTTCATCTTTGCACTACGGGCCAAAGAGAACATTCACCACGTGCCATAAAAGACACCGAACAGATGTATCGCCTTTAACCTATTATATCGCCTTTAACCTATTATCTGTTCAACAAATATATCACATCTGTGCCCCCGGCCACAGATATTCACAACAACTTGATTTTTGGATGATTAGAATGATATAAATGATGAACAGAAGAAATAGGATAACAATAAGTATCGAAAGTTTACTTTGTACAGATTCAAATAATGTCCAAATTGTCAACATGATGTGGAGTGAAATTTAAAAATGATATTCAAGATCCACAGTTCAGAATAACGGTTACAATTCAATAGAAAGGTTCACGTAAATAGGAAGGTTCAGTTGAAATAATGAAGTTCAACTATTATGGAACATATAATATTTTCAGGAATTATAGAAGCAATAGTTCCATAATAAATTTCGATTTAGGAGTATGAAAGAAAATAATATCCCTTACCGTAGCAGGTTTGATTAACAAAAGGTGAAGGAAATTAATACAAAGGGTTATTCACCAACAGGCGGCAATCCGCTCCGTAAGGTTATTCCCACAATTTAATAGAATTTGAGTACAAAGAGTTATTCACCAAACAGGCGGCAATCCGCTCCGTAAGGTTATTCCCACAATTTAATAGAATTTGAGTACAAAGAGTTATTCACCAAACAGGCGGCAATCCGCTCCGTAAGGTTATTCTCAGAGATTAATAATGAATGAATACGAAAGGTTATTCACCAACAGGCGGCAATCCGCTCCGTAAGGTTATTCCCACAATTTAATACATGAAAATAAAAGGCACGTCTTATGAGTAAGGAAGAAACAATATTATTGTCGAGAATCAAATAATGATAATCCCTTACCATAGTATGTTTGAATAATGGAAGATGAAAAAGATGGTATCCCTTACGAGTAGTAAATTTAAGAGTATGAAAGAAAATGACATCCCTTACCATAATAAGGTTAAGAGTATGAAAGAAAATGATATTTCTTACAAGTAAGAAAAGAAAATGACATTCCTTACCGTAATAAATTTAAGAGTGTGAAAAGAATGATATTCCTTACCTTGATATTGTGAAACAAGTTTATTAGCCGAACAAATCCTTCCTTGTTTGTCTATGTAGCAGTAAAGAATCTGACTTTTGAGTCTTCTAGAGTTTTTAAAATCTCTTTATGTTTTTAAAATAATGTTACTCTCGAAAAGATAGGCGGCATAGACTCAAGAATCACTCAATTCGGAGTTAATATGAATGAGTTATGAATTTTCAAAACTAAGACTGAAAATAGTGACGAAAATCAGAATATGTTACGGTTTTTAGTATTTTAAGTCATGAAGATGATTTCAGATGACTTTTCTTCCTTCTTCAAAGTTGTAGAGGACGAAAAACTGAAGAGACAGGCTTTTAATTCATTAAATTCTGACAAATAGTGAATTTACTACGATTTTTCGAAAGAGTTGCTGTACATAAGAAAATTCTACTCGGGAATTCAAAGAAGAATGCAAAAGATTTCAAAACTAGGAATGACTTAAGAACACTTAGAGAGAACTTACACAAAAAGTATTTAGAGAGAGAAAGAAAGAACAAGTAAGGAAGTTTATGAAAAATCCTTAGGTTAAGGCTTCTATTTATAGCCAAAAATCTTATCATTCCTTTAATCTAAACCATTCATTTAAAGATCATCTTTTAATCTACACCATCCATTTCAAATTTTATATTATCTTTAATCTACACCATTCATTTCATATCACCTAATAATCACCTAACTTTATATTATAAACAAATCAATTTAATTATTCAACAATAATTCACACTTTAATCTACACCATTCATTTCATATCACCTAATAATCACCTAACTTTATATTATAAACAAATCAATTCAATTATTCAACAATAATTCACACTTTAATCTACACCATTCATTTCATATCACCTAATAATCACCTAACTTTATATTATAAACAAATAACTTTATCAATTCAATTATTATGACTAATTGTTATAAATACAGTATAGTTAGCTCTTAGATATCAAGTCAATAAATTAATGAAATACAACTGTTTAAATAACATCATAATAGAGATAACAATAATGTAAAATAAAGCATACGTTACTGTGTAATGATAATTATTGATTCAATAATGTGAATTACTGTGCATATGTTACTGTGACAATTATTAGGTTCAATAATTTTAAAAACAGTGCAACAACAATTATTGACTCAATGATATAAAATACAGTGTAATGACAATTATTAAATCAATAATGCAAAATACTGTGTAACAACAATTATTGAATTGATAATATAAAATATTATGCAGTGACAATTATCGATGAAATGATGCGTAACAGTTACGGTGTCAATTATCAGACCAAAAATATGAGACACTATGCAATACCGTGTGTTACTGTAGAGTACCGAGTGCTATAGAAAATACCAATAACTACCGTATGCTACTATTCTTTTATCACCGGTATTTTAACAGTTCCGTTGACTATTTTTATTTAAAAAGGTTATTTCTGTCGTTTTCTATATCCGACAAATATTCCGTTGTGGGGTCCACCAATAATTTGTTATTTCGGCGCCGTCGTACGGCACGAATATTCCCCGACAAAGCGAATATTGTCCGACAAAATAAAATTTGCACATAACATCCTTAACTTTTAACTTTATCGATTTAACTACTTACTGTTTCAAAAAAATATATATGAAGAAAATTAAATTTTGTATTTCATAAAATTCGGGGTCTTACAATCCTAGTCTTCACGTGTTGTAAAATAGTGTGGCAATAATAGTGAAGACTTAATTGTGTATTATTATACACTGTATTGTTGTACGTTGTGCTTTGTTGTAATAATTTTGTTGTAGTCTTTTGACGACTCAAGTTTGGGCTGTGTAGGCCTAGATTTGGGGGCGTCACAGTTGGCATCAGAGCTTAGGGATATGGTCTTTAATGGAGATCTGGGGTAGAACTAGGAGGGGAGAGACGAATAGAATCAGTCACTAGTGTGTCCCACCTAAATTAGATTTTGTTATCTAACGAATCGATTTGAATGTAGGAACAGGAAGTGATGAGTCAGTTTGTTTGAACTAACAATTATTTTGTGACCACAGTTTAGTATGGCATCTGGAAATCAGGAGGATAACTTTGAAATGCCCGGTACGTCAATTTCGGGGACGAAATTTCATAAGGAGGGGAGGTTGTAAGACCCCGAATTTTATGAAATATAAAATTTAATTTTTCTTCATATATATTTTTTCATGAAACAGTAAGTGGTTAAATTGATAAAATTGAAAGTTAAGGATGTTATGTGCAAATTTTATTTTGTCGGACAATATTCTTTTTGTCGGGGAATATTCGTTTTGTCGGGGAATATTCGGGCCGTACGACGGCGCCGAAATAACTAATTATTGGTGGAGCCCACAACGGAATAATTGTCGGATATAGAAAACGACAGAAGTAACATTTTTAAATAAAAATAGTCAACGGTGTTAACTGTTAAAATACCGGTGATAAAAGAATAGTAGCATACGGTAATTTATGGTATTTTATTGTGGCACACGGTATTCTACAGTAGCACACGGTATTGTACAGTGTCTCATATTATTGACACCGTAACTGTTACGCATCATTTCATCAATAATTGTCACTGCATAATATTTTATATTATCAATTCAATTATTGTTGCTACACAGTATTTTCCATTATTGATTCAATAATTGTCATTACACTGTATTTCATATCATCGAGTCAATAATTGTTGGTGCACTGCAGTTTAAAATTATTGAACCTAATAATTGTCACAGTTGCAAATATACTGTAATTTATATTATTAAATTAATAATAATCTGTAACGTGTTTATTACATTATTGTTGTAGCATTATTTCATTTTATATGTTGGACCCACAGGAAAAATAAAAAATTTTATTTTTCAAAAGTTACTATTCACTCCCGGAATTTACTATTCATTCCCGGAAAAGTTACTATTCACTGACGGAAGTCACTGTTCATCTCGGGGGAAGTTACTGTTCATCTACCGACAAAAGTTACTGTTCATTACTGTTCACTTTTTGAAAATTTTAAAATTACTGTGCAAAGTTACTGTGCAAGTATTGAAAATTTTTAAAACATTTGCGCAGCCTCGGCTGAAAAATTTTTCAGCCACCTACCACGCATAGTAACTTCTTTTCTCCTATAAATAGCTTGCTCAGCTGAATAGAAAAATCACACCTAAAACATAGAATTTTTCTATAAGAATTTTATGAGTTTTCTCTGAGAATAGTAAGGTTATTTTGAGTGTTTGAAAGCCAAAAGGAGTGCAGAAAATTTTCAAGTAAGTCTTTTATTAAAGAGTAGTAATTTCATAAATTCCTATTTTTCACGGTATTCACAAATCTTCCTTTAGAAGACTCTTCTTTGAGAAGATTCATTTTTAAAAGCTTTCTTTGGAAGATTTATTTTGGAATATTATTTTAAAAACTATTTTAAAGTAGTTATATTATACTACAAAAATTATGTTAAATATATATAATTTTGATAGTTCATATTATACGAGTTATCATACACTTTGAAATTTATATGTTGTAATTACTAATTTTATTATAAATATATAGGTTGATCAATATCATTTTTATCAATATCCAGTCACCAGACAAGGTAAGAAATGTCATTTTTTTTACACTCTTGAACTTGCTACGGTAAGGGATATTATTTTCTTTCATACTCCTGAATCGAAACTTATTATGGAACTATTGCTTCTATAATTCCTGAAAATATTATATGTTCCATAATAGTTGAGTTTCATTATTTCAACTGAACCTTCCTATTTTCTGAACATTTCTATCGAACTGTAATCGTTATTCTGAACTGTGGAGCTTGAATATCATTTTTAAATTTCACTTCACATCATGTTGGCAATTTGGACATTATTTGAATCTGCACAAAGTAAACTTCTCATACTTATTGTTTATCATGTTCTTCTGTTCATCATTTGTATCACTGTTATTTGTATTAATCATCAAGAATCAAGCTGTTGTGAATATCTGTGGCCGGGGGCACAGATGTGATATAATTGTTGAACAGATGATTGGTTAAAGGCGATATACTAGGTTAAAGGCGATACATCTGTTCGGTGTCTTTTATGGCACGTGGTGAATGTTCTCTTTGGCCCGTAGTGCAAAGATGAACTGTTGGTTGGTATGATTATGACCAAAGGCTGAATCTGGTATAATCATGACCGTTGATGCTTTATTGAATATCTTTGGCCCGTAGTGCAAAGATGAACTGTTGATTGGTATGATTATTACCAAAGGCTGAATCTGGTATAATCATGACCGTTGGTGTTATATTAAATGTCTTTGACCCGTAGTGCAAATATGAACTGTTGATCTGCATGATTATGATCAGGAACTGTGAATTTTTATTATCATGACTAATGGTATTTCAGATGATAAAAGTTGATGATATTTTTACAAAAAAGAGAAGCGAGTGGACATTATAGTCTGCATTATTCTTCTAATAGATTGCTCATTCCGCTGCTATTATTGATCTGAACGTTGTTTAAGAATTTAACTGCAGTTTCTGATATAAACCTTGTAGTCTGTTGTATTCTATCAGGAACTCAACTGTTGAAGGCTAATGATAATTTATTCGTCATTATCTTAGTCATGATATTTCTTACTGGGCTATTTGAGCTCACCCTTTTGTTCCATTATTTTTCAACAGGAGATGAGAACGTAGCTGGGTCTAGCCGGGGGATGGAGTGAGGGTCCGAGGAATAGCTATCCTAGTCTTCACGTGTTGTAAAATAGTGTGGCAATAATAGTGAAGACTTAATTGTGTATTATTATGCACTGTATTGTTGTACGTTGTGCTTTGTTGTAATAATTTTGTTGTAGTCTTTTGACGACTCAAGTTTGGGCTGTGTAGGCCTAGATTTGGGGGCGTCACAGTTGAACCTGAGGTTTCCATTGCAGACTTGTCAAGACTAAAACAAAGGTCGAATGAACCTGCCGAGTCCTTTTTAGAAAGGTTCAAAAGGCTAAAAAAAATAGATGTCCAGTATAATTAAGGGAATCTCAAGTGATAGATTTGGCCCTAGGGGTCTAAATTTGGTCATGCATTTAGAGATATTTGTGAACTTGGAACGAGGGTCACCAAATTTGAAAGTCTAATAAAAGAGAACCAAATGAAGAACTCTTTTATGTGAACCTACTATAATGATTTAAATTATTGTACTAATTTAGGCGTTGACCCTGCCTTACTTAACAAATTACTCACATAATTATGTAAGAATGTTACTGCACTTGGCGATGAAGATCAACCGTCAGATAATTTTAAAATTGACGTCGCTATTATAATAGGCAAAAAACATATGGTGTGTGACCCTACGTCGAAAACCAATCCTTCTGGTCAATTGTTAACTACTATGTCTAACACAAAATAAAGAAGGAGTTAAATCGCGTCCATTAAATTTGAACTACTAAATTTGAGGGTTTGGATAAAAAGTAAATGAAAAATAGGATAATAAAAAGGACGTAAGGAAAAGGGGGAGATATTGTAGTTTCTTTTCTCTTATTTATATTTATTAGTAAAAAAGAATAAATTACAGTTGTTTGGGACTTAGAGTTTTATATGCGTGAACAGGGGCGGATGTACATAGGGGACAGGAGAGGCACCTGCCTCGGCTAAGTTTTTTTTTTTTTTTTTTTTCTAGGTATAAGGGCAAAAATATAATTTAACAAATTTAGGGGGGCAATGTAGACTACATTTCAGTTTACTATTAACATTTTTCACATTATATCGGTGTTTTTATATGACTGATTTTCTATATCTTTGGTTCATTCTGACTACATGGTTGGTTGTCTTAAATGTTCAGTGATCATTAGAAATATAACACTTTTTTTTATCTTATCTTTGTTTTTAATTTATTTTAATTCTTCTGTCTTATTGGTGATGGTCACTCGGTCTTTCTAGCTTCATTCTAAGACACTTATCATAATCATGATTTTAATTTATGGGTTGATTTTGATATATTTTGGCTTAATTTTATTTGAATATGGAAAATAAATTTGGTTTGTGATTTTGAGAAAACATTAATATTGAACGGATGAAACTGTATTTCTTTAGAAAATCGTTCAAATTGAACTATGACAAGTAAGTTTCTGAATCATATCTTGAGTCTTAATTCATGTTTTGATTCTGATATTTTTTTTAGTTAGGATTATGAATATTTATTTTTTTTGTGTTTTATAATTTTATTTATATTGCAATTTGTATAAATTAGTGATTTGTTTGGGGTTGTTAATTGTATCATATGTTGATTAATTTAGGCATTCATGATACGTTTGCAAAATTCAAACGTTCCAAAACTAAATCATTGGCATCACAATACATCTGAGTAGATGAGATTACTCAAAATCTCTCAAATAAAATTCATATCCAATAATCATCTCAAAATACTAATTCTCAATCTCAAGTTGAATCCAATATAGAAGAGGTACTTATTACTGATCTGGAATTAAGACCATATATAATGGAATATAATGCTAACAAGAGAGATATTATTCGTCGATGATATTTGCTTAACAGCATTTATCAACAAATTATATTGAAAATGATGTATTTGAAACTATTGATAATGAAGCTATCTTAAAACATTTTTAAGTTATAAGGTCTAGGAGGATAACATTGTAATTTGTAAACACTATTATGATCAGTTCATGTTTTCTTTATTTAATTTCAACAAAAAAAATTAGTTATTAGTTAAAATCAATTATCAACAAAAAAAAAAGAACTTAAAATCCGTCCCTGCTGGATAAAATTTGTGGATCCGCCCGTGTGTGAATGAAAATCTATTCTTCTCGTTCCTTGATTTTGACTATCAGCTGAGTGTTTGATCCAAATTGTAGTCTTTCTAGTTAGTTATATACGTTGATGATCAAGCGACTATTGGAGCAGTACGTATGTCAGCAGCTTGATTTTACTTCTACACGAGTGAATTCTAAACTACATTATCAGCAATGATAAATTTCAGTCATTGTATTTCATTGGAGAAGGGCTATAGGGTCGGGAACTGATGTTAATTAGGGAAGGGGGTACTTGTTGACCAGAAGATTTGTTTTCCTCTGTCAGATTGAAATGCAGATACTTGTCACTTAAGGTTGGATATCTCGTAATTAAATTCTTCCATAATGTTCTTCTTCTGATATTTTATTTTTTTCCTACTGATTGCAGAGTATAAGTGCCCATTTTTTTCATTAATCATGCCATTTCTGCACACTCTTAAACTAAGTACCTTGTTGTTGGAACAAGAGACGACTATATATGCTGTGTGAAAGTTTACAATTTTAAGGTGAATGGTAGTATCAGAATTACCAACGCTCATGCATTAAACTTTTACAAAGTTGATTTGCATCAATTAAGGGGTGATTAAAGTTTTCCCCATCACCCCTCTGCTTTGTCGCATTCACACACACACACACACACGTATGTTCATCAAGCAAACTTCACAGTAGTTTATATGTATTATATTCTCATCTAGTGGTTGCACCCAGTCTCTTCTTGTTTGTGGGAAAATTGTCTTTTTCTTGCAAATAACAAGACTTGGCTGATTTATAGCATTGAAAATTTTGGACTTGGAGTCATGTTATCCATTGGTGTAACTAAAATTTTGGAAGGAGATCAAATTGTAACTCAAAATTACCTTCTGTACTCATTCAGCCTCAAGCTGAACTGCTGAAAGGCCCTTTTTCCTAAAGAGCACTCTTTAGATGGATCCAATTTTCAAGTACTCGTTTCATTTCTCTCCACATTTGCGTTACTTAACGAGTGTGGGAAATCGTGTTCGCATGAAACATATTGCTCATTCCTCTCTCTCGAGTTTTAAAAGCCTTTTCTCTTGTAGGAACAACAAATGTTCAATGTATTACAAAATGGGCAAATAGAGCTGATGGATGAGCACAATGGGCACCAACCTTAATTACGTTTTGAAATGTGTAATCAGAGGAATTGGGGGCCAGGGAAGTGCAAGAAGAGCATAAGGAAGATAGACCAAATTACCAACTTATTTACAGGACGTGAAAGGAATATATGAATATGTTTGACATTAGTTTGCTAGATGTTGGACCTTTTTTGCCTAGAGAAGGAACCGTTTATTATATTAAGGCTCCCCCATCCAGCACCTAGGCAGGAAATACTATCTGTGGTTAAACAGAAACCTCCAATTTTATTTTGCTCCTCTCCCCCACTATTACGCTATGCTCCTGATAGCCATTTGCTAGTATTGCTTCTAAATGTTGAACCTTTATTGTTTGATAAGTACTTGCTTTTTCAAATTTCTATAACCATCATAAGATCAATGTGGTTGTTTAGGAGCAGTCTGCTGCAGATCGTGCTTTGCGACGTTATGTTGAAAATGTATCCTTATATTAATTTAACACTATTTCAGACTATTTTATCCCATGATGAGAAATTAAATAGTCATATGGATTATTATTTTTTTATCATTCCTAAGACTATTTATGTGGGATTATATAATCCCATAAAAAAATTTGAATTAATAGTCCTCCTCAATTCAAGTTATTAAATGACTTTGTGGGACTAATAATCCAACATTAAGGGATTAATAATTCATCATCAAATAATTAAATAGTACAAAATAGTATTAAATTAAAGTAAATAGTCTAATCCCAAATATATTTTTGCAAACAAACATAGTCTAAGTATGCTTGGCTTATGATAGTAAATTTTTTCTATACTTCAGCTCTCTAATCCAAATTTGTTATTCGTGACTCTAGTTAGAGGAGAAAGGAGTGCAAAATCCTTTATTGGCTAATCATACTGTGAGTGATGATCACCTTAGGGCACAATTATAATAAATTTGACTTTGGTAGTCGGGGGAGTGCAGGAAAGTAAAGCAGAACAGAGATCTAAAACTGACAATGAGTACAAAGAGAACATTTTACAGTTCTGTTTAAGAGAATATGGTTTTGACTAGACTTAGCTTATAAGGCTGGAAAATATGCCATTTTCCATCTCTCCCCCCCCCCCCCCCCCCCCCCCCCCCCCCCCCCCCCCCCCCCCCTTCTTATTTGCACAACAGCATTTCAACTTCCTGTAGGTTATACTCTAGTTTATGGAAAGATGATAATTAGGTTTGTTTGTTTCATCATCACTATCTTCATCCTTGATGATTACTTTCTGCAGTTTGCCTCATCTGAGCCACCTTCTCAGGTCAGTGGTCGGAGATGGAGAAATCTCTCCACCAATGCTGTCTATATAACATGACTGTTGCCTCATTCCTACATGGCCAGCTTGAACACTCTTGAAGCTAGGGCTTCTCAAGTTTTGGCCAAAACTAATGCCTATATATGGCTCAGGTATTGGATATAATAGGCGTTTCTTTGCTGCTACACATTGCTCTCTTTCTGGTGTCGACGGACGGCTCTGCCTTGGTGCACTTTGTGACCGAACACGAGCTTTTGCTGACTCGGTGGCAGCCATGTAATTGGGCATTGAATCAGTAACTGCACCATCATTTGCACTAGTGCTATAGCGAGATGCCCCACCATTGATGCGGGGTGTGGAACATAGATTTGGGGTATTTGCTGTTGAGTAGCTCTTGTCTTCTTTTGGGCACCAGGGGCTTGCTGAACGCACCTGCAACGATTTGGTTTTAGACAAAGGAGTGACAGGTGATTGAAGAGAGGGACTGTAAGGCTCCCTGTATATTTGGAGTTGATTTATATATTGCGATTTTAGGACACTTGAAGCTGAGCAAGAATAAGGCCTGGATATGAGAACTTCACCAGTCCTTGCAGGTTCTTTTCTATCAGTGGAAGCTCTGCTGTTAATCTCCCATTGCTTTATTGACATCCATTGATCAAGCCAGTTTATTTTTTCACCTTCATCTTTCTCATCACCAGTAGTTGTGTTCTTCCCAGACTTCCATACCTTCGCATGGGTGTGAAATATAATGAAGATGTGAGTTGATTGAACTCGAAATTAAGAGTGTATTTAGAGAAAGATCGACTTAGAGAGTGTCATGAACCTGTTGGGAGAAGGAACTCGCCAGAGAAGTTTCACGCATAAAAGCAGCTTCCTTTCTACTCTGCAAGATAGCCTCAAGCTCTTGACGCGTATGCGGTCTCTCATCCCAATTATCTGCAATGCTACTTGCATCTCTAGACTGTAACATAAAATTAAGTCATTCAAGAGGGGTTGCAGGTTAGGTTTACATGCTATACGGTATAGACTGAGGAAAACAACTTACTAGGGACTTCCTCTCTCGGATGTCTTGTAGATGTCTAGACTCCCATAAGTTGTTGATTTCAGCAAACATGGACTTTCGGCCTCCATCATGTGAATACCTTGCACGGTGATCACGAACTCGAGCCTGGACCCGAAGGAGAGCTGTCATGCATTTCAGGGTCATCTTTGCTTGCTTCCGAACATTCTGTCCTCTAATCAAAGCTTGAAGTTTTACAATCCCCTGAAGTGCACGTAGAGCTCTTCTTGCCTTCCATCAACCAAACAACAGTGAGGATCAGTAATTTCGAAAGACGAGGTTTCCTTTTCTTATACTAGTTCTTAGTTTAGGAATTTGCAAGTAGTTAATTTCTTCCTCTGTAATACGAAAGTGAAAGATATCTCTATTGAAGGTTGTTGGGAAACACTATCAGACAAGAAATATATTTATAGAAGCAAGTGGTTTTCTTTACTCACCAGATAGCCTCTAAAAGTTGTTTGAATTATAATGGCCGGATGGTACTCTTTAATTGAATGGGTACGGGGCCTAGTCAGTCTAATGACTTCAACTGATGCTTGGGCTGATGCCAAGGCAGCTTCAGCTGCTGCCATTGCAATTGCATGCTTATGCTCTGCAGCTGAGGCCGGATTCTTTGGTGGAACGCTGATTGTTGTCACCTTTGTTTCACTTTGTTGAGCGTTATTTGTAGGTATTCGAAACAACCATCTACGTTTCTCTCTCTTCTGCAGGTGTACATAGATACCCAAATATGTAAGTAACAATATGAAGGAGTAACTAGTTCTTGTAATAATAGAAGAGCATCATGTATAAGCATAGAATATTAGTTTATTATGCTATGAACCTTTTCTTCATCTTCTTGGTGGCGTTCTTCTTCTCTCCTCCTGCTACTGATCTTATTATCCTTAGTTGGAGACCTGAAAGCTTTCTTCACTGCAGTCAACCATGAAGAAGCTCCCCTTTTCCCCATGGGAAGATTTACGTACGTAGGAGCAGAATTTATGAGCACTACATAGATGAAACTGATTGAAAGGAATTAAAGCGGAGAAAAGGGGTAGTGAAGACCCCAAGAGAAGAGAAGATACTGAATAAGGAGGGGCTTTTGTCTTGATAATTCCTTGTCCCCTGGTGGAAAGGGAAAATGAATGAGAGAGAGAAAGATGAGTAGTAGTAGTACTGTGTTTTATATCAGTGAAAGCATCTAGCAGAGAGGGCGACCTCTAACATAAAATGTATACATATACGTGTGTATGTATATACTACTCTTTTCGTTTTAAATTTAAGATACAATTTTTTAAATAAATTGGTTTTTCAAACATATCCATAATATTTGCTAAGATTTGCTAAGAATGTAATAGTGGTGGCAACAATGATATTAATATATAATATAAGTAATGGACGTATTAAGAACTTTATATCATTTAAAAATATATCTTTTTAGTTTAAGAAATAGAGAGTATATTATATATATGATGGGAGAGTAATTAATGTATTATAAGCGTAGGTGTTTTGTAGCGGGGGATAGCGGAATAAATAGCGCGAGTAGATAGAGGGAGGCCAGGTGAAGTTGTCAGAAAGGGGTAGGCAATTTTGTTGAAGTTTGCGTAAGCAAGCATAAATATATAAATAAAGAAGAAGAAGGCGTTTAATATTATGAGGGGAGAGAGAGAGAGAGAGAGAGATGGTGGGTGGTGGTGTTACATGAAATACACGATGCAAGAATCCAAAGTTAGACTAGTGAAAAACTAAAAATAGTTGCAGTAGAGTTTGATTTTGGTGATTGGGCTGGCTGTCTCTTTAGTTATTAATTATTTTACTACTAGTCTTAAATTTCGGTCAGCTTTGTGTCCTTCACGTGTTCTCTGCACCATCATCAGTGGAGTCCTACTACACACACTCACCTCACTTGCCTGGCCTGGCCTGGAGGAGGAGCTGGAGAGATACCAAGAGGGAGTGTTTTGTTGCTGTTACATGTTGAGAGAGAGTGGCCGTTTTTGATGCTTTACTCATCTATTGTTACAAAAGATGTGAACAGGCACATAAATGATTACATGCTTTCAGTAGTGTTTGATCTATAATATTTTAATTTTTTGTCACAATATATAAAAAGACACAAAAACATATACTAGTTGTTTCATGCTAATAATAAATTCTAGTCCCTACAAAGTCAAATTAAATAAATTTATTTTCTAATTCTTCCATCTTTCAACATATTTATCCAGCATTAATTTGTTATACTAGCGCTAAAACAAGGGAGCAGCGTAAGTAATACATACATACATACATACTCGAAAGTAGTGGTAGCTAGTTACCACCAAAGTACCAAACAAACAAGTAGAAGTAAAAGCCAGGATGATACTGATAGGGAAGGGAATCCTTTCGTCTATCGCGTCCGGGTGGTCAAAATTGTATTGATTCTCTTGGGTGGGGGCGTGTGAGTCATTCTTCATGTCACACACAGTACAAGCTACTAGGTTATCAGTTTATAGACGATTTTAAATTTCCATATGCTGCAAATCAATCTGTTATTCTATAAATTTATTTCTTACATTTATTGAATGAATAAACAACTGGGACGGGGTGTGTGTGTTTGTTTGTTTGCCTGCGGCCAGCCCCTCGTGCTTCTTACCAAATTGTCTAGAGTTTTGTCCGGTCTTCAAGCCAAAAAAAAAATACTTGGGCTTGATTTGTTTTGGATTATTTTGAGGGAGCGAGCTAAAAGTGTTAGATTTAATTAACCGTTTGGTTTGATTTGGCATGGCGCGTGGGAGCTAGCTGAGCGGAGGTATTGCATTAACGTGACAGAAGTTGCTCAGAGCTACAACTGTATATCCATCCATCCATCCTTCTGGATTCCATGGCCACGCAGAATAATACAACAACAATAATGCTTATTGTTAATGCCTCGTATTGATTTTGATTTTGCTTGGCCAATTTCAGTGTGAGAATACGTACAAGTAAAAAGTGTAAATAATGAAGGGAATTAAATTAATAAAAAATAATAAAATTATGTATGAATGAATGTGTGCCGTGATCATCGTTAATGGTTATATATATAGTTGTTTTAAGCCACCCAAAATCAATTATAATTGTCGTTGTTTAGTTGACTGAGCCATTTCCTAATTTAAGCTTCCTTGTCATTCCGACTTAGGACACAAAATCCAACTTTGATACGGACTTTGACACTCTTTACTCGAACTGTCAAATTTAACTATGTTGGGATGACCCAAGTCATGGTCCAATAATCAACTCCAAATCTAAATCATAATAAAATAAATTGGGCTACACCTTAGCCAGACCCAAATATTCACATCCCATCACTTATAAACCCCTCTTACCTTTTATCCTTGTATGGATTATGAATTCTTTATATTTAATTAAAACTAACACTCTTATTCTTAATTTTTAAATTTTATTTTTATTTTCTATTAATATTTTGAATACAATGAGAAATATTATTTTTAATTTAATAAGCTAGTTTATTTTTTACGTCTTAGTATTTTGGACTTTTTTAAAATTTTATTTATTAATTAAAGAATAGATATATAATACTTCTAGCAAAAGCATTCTACGCAAAGCACATGCTCTTATTATAAAATTATGATATTATAAATATTTTATTAAAGTTTTTTGTAAATATATTATTGGATTTATAATCGGGTCTTATTATAAAGTTATGATATTATAAATTTTTTATTATTTTTTATAAATATATTATTGAATTTATTAGGTAAATTGTCCTAAAAAGAAAATACTTTCTTTCTAAAATTATATTATTTAACTTATAATATGATTTTACTTATATCTAAATATAATTATACAAATATTTAATTAAATTGAGAGTAACAAATTTAAGTTAGGTAAGATGATCTAAGTAGGAAAAAAAATCTTCTCAAAAATATATTATTTAAGTTGTAATAAAATCTTACTTATTAATGATAATAATTTAATATTAAATAAGATGATCTTATAATTGTTTCATTGTGAACTATATTACAAATTTTTATTTTTGATAATATTATTGATGCTTTGAATTTTATTTTTATAAATTTTTATTGTATAGAGTAACCAATTTTAATTTTTTATTTAATAATTGAATTATATGGTCAATTAGTATATATATTATATTTTTATTTTAATAATAATAACAATTATATTATCTAAATAATGATTAAATATTTCTTATACTCAAAATTATAATTATATTTATATTTTAATAATAGTAACAAATTTAAGTTAGGTAGATGATTTTTATGATAATTTTCTTTTCTTCTCAAACTATATTATATAAGTGGTAATATAATTTGACTTAAACTTGTATTATATTGTATATATATTTGAATTAAAAAAATTAATTAAATATTAGGTAAGATGACCTTATTTTGATTATTTTATTATAAAACTACACTAGAAATTTATATTTTCTTATAAAGATACATAATTAATTTTAATTTTTGAATTAAAATAATAAATTAATATTAGGTAAGATAATCTTATTTTGATTATTTTCTTATAAAATTATATTACTAATTCTTGTTTTCATGTAAAACTACGATACTTGTGACGACCCCAAATCCGGGTTCTTTAACCTCGGGTTTGGTTCTCACTGTACAATACTTAACAACAATGAAATACATAAATTGTATTCAAACTTCGCGGAATAATACAAAAGGTTCCTTAACAAAAGGCTACACTTCCCAAGGTCTATTACCTTAATCTTAAACATTACATATCTTAAGGGAAAACACAAAAGATTTACAACAGTAATTACATAACAGTAATTTAAACTAGCATGCAACTACTAAAATTAAGCATTCGCTTTCCCCTTGCCTTTGTCCGATTTAGAGTTTTCGGGATTGGCTGAAATATAGTCATGATATAGCAAGAATGAGCAACTAAATGGCTCAGCAAGTTTATAAACAACAATCATACGATATATCAT
Source organism: Hedera helix (assembly GCA_947179155.2). NCBI lineage: Eukaryota > Viridiplantae > Streptophyta > Magnoliopsida > Apiales > Araliaceae > Hedera > Hedera helix. The sequence continues at coordinate 509,068 of OX359274.1, read as the reverse complement.
GATGAAGGGAAATAACTTCAAGGTTTCAACAATAACAATTGCGAAAGATATCAAGAATCAATGTTCAATAAAAGAATGTATTGACTCTTTACTGCTGAGTGGTCTTTAATGACCGTGAACTGCTACTAAGGTAGAACAGACATACAATGACTGACACCTTGTTAAAAATAACGGGACACTTGAGGGGATCAGTCCTCTCATGTCCTATGTATATGCATCACATTTAGATTTCTTGCGCGCTGTCGATTTTCCGACAAATAAAAATCCCATTTAACTAGGGTTGTTCTTTCTCAGTCTTACTGTAAGAATCCGCACCAGCCAATGGTTTGGATAAGCTTTTATAATATTCAATTCAATGAATTAACATACATTTGTCTAGCCGAAACAATTAGCTTAGACATCTTAAACAGTTGCAAAAGCACTATGTGCGAATACAATAATCAATAACGATGTGAAGTAATTTTCGATAATTAATTCACTCAAGGGTCTGTCAAATATCTACGAGTGTAGTTACTTGCTCAACAATAAATGAATTGCTCAATGTAATTAAGGTTGAATAATAATTGCAACAATAAGTACAAGTTAAAGGGTAGAAAACTTGCCTCGTGCGTCGTTTACTGCTAACCAACTTAATTTAACAATCATTGAACGGACCTAACAATTAAATCAGTTTGATCTTAAATTAGTATCATATACTTGTAAGTATAATGACCTTTATAAACCTTACGAACCACATAATTGATTAATTATGGGTAACTAAACACTTAGGAAATATTATCACTACTTGATAATATTTCAAACACAAGGAACTTATATTAATTATTTAATATAGTTCAAATAAATATCTAATATTATTAATCATTTAATAATATTTTATTAAGTATCTAATATTATTAATCATTTAATAATATTTTATTAAGTAACTAATATTATTAATCATTTATTAATATTTTATGGTCGGAGGGTCGGGCAGTCCTCAAATTTGGGTTTCGGAAATTATGTACCACCGCCGCTGTAATGACCGAGAAAATTACGAACCCAATTTTTTTTTTTTATTTATTTAATTATATCCATAAGAAAATATGAGGTATGAAGTATGTGTATATGTGATAAGTGGTATGATGAGATGTATTAAATTAGTTAATTAAATTAATTAACTAAAGAAAGAAAAAGATTTCAAGAGAAGCTTATGTGATAAAAATCACAAAGCTTGAATGTTGGCATTGTATGGTAATTAAGAAGATTTTTATTAAGCAAGTTAATTACTTGTATGAATAATGCGAAAGAAGAAGCAAATGAATTATTTGAGATAATCCAATGTGGGAATAATTGTTCGTGTACGGTTAACTATTTTATAAACCCAATTTGATGATAAGGGATAGTGAATGAATTTATTTAATCAAGTCAAATTACTTGTATTATTAAGTGTTAGGGTTTTATTAAAACAAACCCAAGGATTTGTAAGTGCTAGGGTTATGTAAGCTAATTTAATTGAGGAGTCCAATGGACTTATAATTAGCAAATCTAATTGGATTATATTTTAAATCCAAATGAGTTGTTAAACTAGGTCAATTAATTTTACCTAGTAGCTTATGTAATTAAATTAAACTTTAGTCAATGTAATTAATTAAATAAGCCCAATGCTTATTTTAATTAAATGTAGCATAGTTATTTAAATGCTAGCCCAATGTGTTAATTAAATTGAGCCCAACCAATTAATTGGATGAGCCCAATATATTATATCCTAGAGTCCAAAGTGGAGCCCAATAGCAAGTCAAAATGTTGGTCAAATATTATATATATGTATATATATAAATAGATGTATATATGTATAATAAATGTAATAAAAATAAAGCAAAAATGGGGGATTAAATCCCATTTTGCTGAGATTTATGGGGGCCCCACATGGGGTGGCTTGATTTTGCAAGGTAGCTTCTTCCACACTTCTTTCCATAGTTGGCCAACCACCCTAGTCATTCCAATTGGTCATTCATGCAATAGTAACCTCACTTAAGCTCCTAATTTCACCAACACAAGATGATTAGTAGATTGATGAGGGATTAATAATGTGCTATATATAGAGTGCTACTCTTAGTTGTTATGTTGGTTAGATCATTTGTAGCATTTCTTAGAGAGAAAATGGAGAGCATTTTCAAGAGAGAAAGAAAGAATACACTTGTGAGTGTGAGAAATTTCTACAAGAAGGGCTTGGTGAATGTCAAGTAGTATCCTCACATACTTTGGTAGGAGAAGAAGAAGAGCACACAAATCTCAAAGGTTTAAAAGTACTCTAACCTTCTCATATTTCATTTTTGTAGCCTAGATCAATTTTGAACGGTTAAAATCTATTTTTAACCGATCAAAACTTATTTTGATGGTCTAGAAGTCTTAAACTATGTTATATATGTATATTCATAGTTTGATGTGTTTATATCATGATTTGGTATGTGTGGTATGCTTAAAAAAAGGTAGAGATGTTCATATCGAACTTTACCGGTAAAATCCTATGTAGCTATGTAATATATTTTGTGTCATTTCAAAATGTACAAGTTAAATACTTGATTTATATGGGTAGAAAGTTTTATGTATGAGTTTATAAGAAAACCCAACTTGAATCTCACAAAAATATGAAATAACAAAGAAGTTATAATTTTTACCGCAAAGTAGGTCGTTTTGAAACCCTAAGTGGTTCGATCTTTAATTTTGTGTCAAAACGATTTCAAAAATGCGATCGAACTATGAAATGTTGTAAGACAAGAGGTTAGGAAGACAACGACACTAAGTTGGTGTCATTTGGATGAATAGATTTCATTTTATTCAAGTTTGAACATTTAAAACCAAGGATTTGTGATTTTAGTTTTCACTTTGTCCTTGTAAGCCGTTTTTAGTCCAGTTCCGTTCGGAATTTGGATTTGTGATGTAAAGTGAAATTGTAGATCATGAAATTCTAATGAATTTAGACTCAAGAATCACCTCAAAATGTTTCCGTATGACAAAGTTATGACCAAATGAGTAAGAGAGGTTCCGGCAGCCAAAAAAATGGTCCGGCGTCTAGACGCCCTAGTGTACGCCCTTGCTTCTGTCCATGGGCGTCTAGACGCCCCAAAAATGCCTTGGAGTGGCGTCATGACGCCCGGGCTTGATAAAAAAATTATTTTATTATTTTTTTTTATTATTTTTAAATGAATAAATGTATTTTTAATGATAAATAATTAATTAATTATATTAGATAATAAATAAAATATTATTAAATAATTAATAATATTAGATAATGATTAAAATATTATTAAATGACTAATAATATTACTAAGATAATAAAATATTATTAAATGATTAATAATATTAGATAATGAATAAAATATTATTAAATGAATAATAATATTATTAAGAGAATAAAATATTATTAAATGGTTAATAATATTAGTAAGTTAATAAAATATTATTAAATGATTAATAATATTAATAAAGGATTAAAATATTATTAAATAGTTAATAATATTACAATATGAATAAAATATTATTAAATAGTTAATAATATTAGATTATGAGAAGAATATTATTAAATGATTAATAATATTATAAAGGGAATAAAATATTATTAAATGATTAATAATATTAGAGAATGAGTAGAATATTAATAAATGATTAATAATATTAATGAGTTAATAAAATATTATTAAATGGTTAATAATATTAGTAAGTTGTAGAATATTATTAAATGATTAATAATCTTAAAAAAGGATTAAAATATTATTAAATGGTTAATAATATTAGTATGAGGATAAAATATTATTAAATGGTTAATAATATTAATGAGAGGAGAAGATATTATTAAATGATTAATAATATTAGTAAGATGATAAAATATTATTAAATGGTTAATAATATTAATAAATGATTAAGATATTATTTGATAAATAATATCCTTGGGAATAGTGTAAAACATTATTTAGTTATTAATAATGTTAATAAGTGTTGAGATAATGAAGAGATTAAGATGATTATTAATGGTTAATAATATTGAGGAACTAGATGATTTATTATTGAAATAATAAATGGTTAAAATATTATTATACGATTAATAATATTATTTGTGGTATTTATATATTATCAACGGTGATAATATTATAAAGCAATGAAGTGATAGTTATGTGATTTAAAATATTATCAAGGGATTGATAATATTATTAAGAGATTTAAGGTTATGATTAAGTGATAGATGATTAAGACATATATGGTAAGGTTATTGATGTTAAATAAACCTATATGTGTTATGCTAATTGGAGGATCAATGTTGTTGAATATTAGGTCACCCAAAGGAAGTAATTTTAAGTTGAATAGCAGTAGTCAGCGGAACAGGCAAGTTTCTCTGAACCTTAACTTGTATTTATTTCGCAAGTTATTTATGTAGAAATTGGAATTTATTTCTAATGCATGATGAAATAATTATTAAGAATTATTTCATATCTATATTGTTATTGACAATCGCACTTAGGTGCATTTGCATGACCGTTCACATTATGAACTGTTTAAAGAGAAATATCTATGCTATTTGTTTCAGCTAGATATTGCATGTGATATTATGACTGTTCTTGTTATGAACTGTTCTAAGTGAGGGTTCTATGCCAATTGTTTCGGCTAGACCATGTACGTTTTAAATTCATTAATCTGAATATTATTGAAGTTAGTCCCAACCATATTGTTGTGGTGCGGAATCTGATGGGATAAGCTGAAATGAACAGAGCAAAGTAAGCAGATAAGCTTACGGTCGGATGGAACATTCCCGATCAAAACGAACTAGATGGTTATATTGTGCACTCTATAAACGTACGATAGGCTGATCACCTAAAGTACCCATCACCGGATATGTCAATCGAAATGATTGTTAATATTCAAAACGAACTGACAGTCTACTGTCAACAGGGTATTGTAAATACTCAAAACGTGTGTTCATGGTCTTGTGACCCTTTCAGCATGATGAAGCAGTATGTTATGTCAATTGAATTATATTATTCAAAGTTGCATGTCTTCACAATTATTGTATATTGTTGAAGTTTCTAGAGCTAAATCTTTTTCATTCATGATATATCTTTTATTGTTTAATTAAACTTGCTGAGCAAAGTAGTTGCTCACCCTTGCTATATCATGACCTATTTTTCAGTTAAGCCGACGAATATAAGAAGTGCAACGACAAAGTAAAGCTGAACGAGTAGATGTAATTAGATGCTATTTCTAAGTGGTAAACCTTTTGTATTATAAGGTAATGTTTATGTATTAAGGTTAGTGGAACCTGGGATTGATGGTACGAATTGTGATACAATTATGTATATTTTCCGCGAGATATTGAAGATGCATTTTATGAATGTTTGACAAGTGTTGAATAGTGAGCACCGAACCCGAGGTTCAAGGGACCAGGATTTGGGGGCGTCACAGGTTGGTATCAGAGCTGTAGGTTATAAACCTTAGGTGGGGGAAAAACCTTAGGATTATGACCGTAGAGAAGACAAGAAAACTCATAAAGAGTTTAGGAGATGAATTGTGGAAAATTCATCAAGTAAAAAAAAAAAGTTATGTGTAAGTAAGAAAAGATCTGTTATTAGATCGGAAGAGTATGAGGATTCGGAAGATGATCCGAATGTTAGAGTTAAGCAATGATGAAGAAAAGAGAGTAAGGATTGAGAGATACTTAATCTATGGAGAATAGATAAGAAGAAGTGATCAGATGTAAATGTGGCTAAGTAAAATAGAAGGAAGTGATGTTAAGGAATGATTCGAGGACATTGATGATATCTTGAGAAGATTGATCTATATGGATCGGTGGTAATAAAGATGATCAGAGTAAATAGAGATGAAATGATGGGTTAAACACATAAGTTGTGGAAGAGTTAAATGAATGATAGAAGAATGAGCAGATTTTTGGAGTCAATCATAAAAGCAGATAATGATGAAGTGATTGAGAAAAAGTAGAGTGATGGTAGGAAGAGATAAGCATGATAAAGAATTACATAAGAATGATAATAGTGTATGTTGAGGAGTCTAACTTTGGAAGTATATATCTTTGGGAGTTTGACTTTAGAGAATATGTTTGAAGAATTACGTTTTGGAAGTTATTTTAGAAGATTTAAAAATCAGATGATTTTCTAATCTGTAAGATTGAATTTGATCTATGCAAATGATGAAAGAAGTTATAAAATTTTGAAAATCCCAACTTTGGAGTTAAGAAGCGGGATATGTTATTAGCATGGTGCTGAGAACAAGTATAGTACTAAGTACTAATATGATGCATATTAAGATGTTTACTAAATATGCAATTGGATGATAGAAAGACAAGGTGACGATAAGATTAAAGTTTGAAGAATGTGGGTTGAATGTGAAGATCGAGATATAGCGGTTAGGCTATCAAACGATCTGAAGATAGGTGACTGATAATTGTGTGTATGATTAATAAGCAAAAGAATGCTTAAAAGTGTGTAGCTGTATAAATGATAGGGTACTACGTACCAAGGAAGGATATGTTAACAAATTTTAAGTGATGGATTAGGTGTTGGCATTAAAGGTATATGCCTAAAATCTATAGAGAGGTAATAATATTACCGTATTATGCAAACATTAATGTTAAGAGAAAGTTCTAAAGAAAGAATGCTCTAGACAATAGGGAAGAAAGTTAAGGAATTAGACCATAATTCCTTACAGACAATTGATGAGTCTAATAGTAGACGCTTTTGAGGAATGAATCAATGAAATTGGAGAAAATCCCGAGACAAGGAATAAATATCTGAAAGAAGTTATCAAAGAAGTGATAGAAGACATCTTATAATAAGATTGTTGTGTAGTAGAAAGAACAATAATAAGATCGTGAAATGATCTACAAAGTTGACCTCGTGAGGAGTTATGTGTTAAAGTATGGATTAAGAAAATTCATACTAAGTTAATAAGAAAAGTAGAGGTTGTAGATTTTATTTGAGGACTCATATTAGTGGTTGAGTTGTGCAATTCCTTGTATGGGCGGGGAATTAGTGCTTGGTTTTAGAACCGCTTAGCTTCCTATAGTAATATAGTGGCCGAGTTGACCAATTTCTTGTATGGGCAGGAGATTGTGTTTGGTTCGACAACCACTTAGCTTCCTAATTATGATAATCATTGGAATCTTGGGTCGCGCTATTCGATGTATATATGGTGAGAAGGTGAGTCTTTTCTCATAATATATCGGATAGGTAGAGAATGTTGAGATTAGGTGCGTGTTCTTAAAACTCACACGTATGGTAAGTTCGTGACTCATAATTGTATGGTGGAGCCCCTCAGCGAATGGACGATTAAGGTCTGACTAGGATAAGCTCCTCAAGCCACGCGATTGTGGTAAGTTCCTGAACTCATACTGTGTGGTAAGTTCGATGAACAATTTGTAATGTAGGATAGAACAAGGTCATAGATAAGGATTTAGTTATCAGTGAATTGAGAATTGTGTGAGGACAGTATTGTTCTTCTGAATACTACTGGTAGGTTGTGTTATAGTGAAGTCTTGCATCAAGGAGCAAGCTATGATTTGAAGAAGGATAAGGTGGGTAATCACGTTTGTGGCACCACAGTTACTTAGATTTAAAGGGAATCATTATCAGAGAAGGTGTGAGTATTTGTTTTAAAGATACAGAGACTTCATAAAGAGGAAGAAATGAAGAAGCTGATAAACAGCATGAGAAATTTTCAAGAATACGATGTTGGGTATAAGACTAATGAAGGATATAATGAGGAATAAATGACAATGTTTAGCATGATAGTGAAGTTTTTCTGGATGAGGAGAAATTAAAGAAGAATAGTGATACACTACTTAGCAATCAAGTACGTGTAAGAAACATAAGAAGAAGAAGGCATTTGAGTTATTAAGATCCTTGGTAAGGAATGTAAATTATGTATATAAAAGGAAGAAGAAGTGAATAAGAGGACTAAGAGACAATAGATAATAGTAAATCCCAAACTCTAGGAGTATGTGGGATATGTGGTTGAGTTAAATCCCGACTTTTGGTGGTCAGTATGGGATATGATCATTTATGTATAAATGTTTCAGAATGTAATGTGCCAAGGCACTACTGTTTGCGTATAAATAGAAAATGCGTAATGTTTATATGCTTTGAAGTAATTAATGTGAGCATTAAATAGTAAATGCTATAAGAATGATTGTAATAGTCAAAAAGTATGATAATAACGTAAGTTTTGTGTTAAAAACAGGCAATGCCGCCACGTAGACAACCCCGAAACCCGAGAGCAGAAGGATCAGTTAATAATGAAGGAGGTCAGGTAGACCCGATGCAAACTTTTGTTAATATGTTAGCAGAAGCAATTCAAAATCAAACCCCAGCAGTTGGAAGTTCGCTGGTAAATCAATTGGCGAACTTTAAGGATTTTAAAATAGTAGGACCACCGGAGTTTCGAGGAACAATAGATCCGATCGAAGCTCAGACGTGGATAGAAGAAATGGAGAAAGTGTTTGAAGTTACGCGTGTTGCGGAAGAACAGAAAACAACATTTGCCACCTTCATGATGAAGGGAGAGGCTAATTATTGGTGGAAGGCTAATAAAAATCGAGTAGGAGAAGGAATTGTTGCGTGGACTCGATTTAAGGAGTTATTCTTTGAAAACTATTTTTCAAATAGTACTCAAACAAGGATGGAAGTAAAATTTTTAGAACTCAAACAGGGGAACATGATGGTAGCAGAATATGCCGCCAAGTTCAATGAACTAGCGAGATTTGCGCCACATCAAGTGGACACAGAAGAACGAAAGGCAAGAAGGTTTGAACAAGGATTAAGTCCATGGATCTACAGTAAGGTTTCAATTCTTCAGATTAATACATTTTCAACAATGCTGGAGAAGGCAATCATAGCAGAAGGCGGGAGAGAATCGTTGTCAACATATAATCAAGAGATGAAAGGAAATAATAGTGAGGAAGAAAATGGTAAAGATAGTAGCGAAGATTGTAACGCTCAGAAACGAAAGAGGAGCCATAAAAATGGTAAGAATGGTCAAAGAAAAGGCAAACGAAAAATTGAAAGTTGTGAAAGTTGTGGAAAGAACCACATAGGTGTATGTCTAAAAGGGACAGATAGTTGCTATAGATGTGGAGGGAAAGGACACGGTGCTTCAAACTGTCCTGGTCCAAGGAAAAATAGAAAGTGTTTTATTTGTGGGGGAATGGGTCATCCATTTAAGGACTGCCCGAAGAAGGAAAGCAAGGCGAGAAGTAATATCAAGAAAGTCAAAAGGCATGGTGACAGGTATTTTTCGATCAATAATATAATCGTTTAGGTATTATTTGATTCGAATACTATCTGTCTGAGAATTTCACTAAATAAATAGAATTTCTCGAAGAAAATAGAATACTTTATTAAATTAAAGTGTCTTTAAATCAAAGGATTATGTTGGTTAGATAAAGAGTAAGTTATCCGTAAAATGAATCCGGATATACGAGGAAAAGAGTCAGGAAAAGATCAGATGATAAGAAAATCTTAAGTAATCTTATAACGGTGATTCTGGGGACAGAATCCTTATAAGGAGGGGTGAATGTAATGACCGAGAAAATTACGAACCCAATTTTTTTTTTATTTATTTAATTATATCCATAAGAAAATATGAGGTATGAAGTATGTGTATATGTGATAAGTGGTATGATGAGATGTATTAAATTAGTTAATTAAATTAATTAACTAAAGAAAGAAAAAGATTTCAAGAGAAGCTTATGTGATAAAAATCACAAAGCTTGAATGTTGGCCTTGTATGGTAATTAAGAAGATTTTTATTAAGAAAGTTAATTACTTGTATGAATAATGCGAAAGAAGAAGCAAATGAATTATTTGAGATAATCCAATGTGGGAATAATTGTTCGTGTACGGTTAACTATTTTATAAACCCAATTTGATGATAAGGGATAGTGAATGAATTTATTTAATCAAGTCAAATTACTTGTATTATTAAGTGTTAGGGTTTTATTAAAACAAACCCAAGGATTTGTAAGTGCTAGGGTTATGTAAGCTAATTTAATTGAGGAGTCCAATGGACTTATAATTAGCAAATCTAATTGGATTATATTTTAAATCCAAATGAGTTGTTAAACTAGGTCAATTAATTTTACCTAGTAGCTTATGTAATTAAATTAAACTTTAGTCAATGTAATTAATTAAATAAGCCCAATGCTTATTTTAATTAAATGTAGCATAGTTATTTAAATGCTAGCCCAATGTGTTAATTAAATTGAGCCCAACCAATTAATTGGATGAGCCCAATATATTATATCCTAGAGTCCAAAGTGGAGCCCAATAGCAAGTCAAAATGTTGGTCAAATATTATATATATGTATATATATAAATAGATGTATATATGTATAATAAATGTAATAAAAATAAAGCAAAAATGGGGGATTAAATCCCATTTTGCTGAGATTTATGGGGGCCCCACATGGGGTGGCTTGATTTTGCAAGGTAGCTTCTTCCACACTTCTTTCCATAGTTGGCCAACCACCCTAGTCATTCCAATTGGTCATTCATGCAATAGTAACCTCACTTAAGCTCCTAATTTCACCAACACAAGATGATTAGTAGATTGATGAGGGATTAGTAATGTGCTATATATAGAGTGCTACTCTTAGTTGTTATGTTGGTTAGATCATTTGTAGCATTTCTTAGAGAGAAAATGGAGAGCATTTTCAAGAGAGAAAGAAAGAATACACTTGTGAGTGTGAGAAATTTCTACAAGAAGGGCTTGGTGAATGTCAAGTAGTATCCTCACATACTTTGGTAGGAGAAGAAGAAGAGCACACAAATCTCAAAGGTTTAAAAGTACTCTAACCTTCTCATATTTCATTTTTGTAGCCTAGATCAATTTTGAACGGTTAAAATCTATTTTTAACCGATCAAAACTTATTTTGATGGTCTAGAAGTCTTAAACTATGTTATATATGTATATTCATAGTTTGATGTGTTTATATCATGATTTGGTATGTGTGGTATGCTTAAAAAAAGGTAGAAATGTTCATATCGAACTTTACCGGTAAAATCCTATGTAGCTATGTAATATATTTTGTGTCATTTCAAAATGTACAAGTTAAATACTTGATTTATATGGGTAGAAAGTTTTATGTATGAGTTTATAAGAAAACCCAACTTGAATCTCACAAAAATATGAAATAACAAAGAAGTTATAATTTTTACCGCAAAGTAGGTCGTTTTGAAACCCTAAGTGGTTCGATCTTTAATTTTGTGTCAAAACGATTTCAAAAATGCGATCGAACTATGAAATGTTGTAAGACAAGAGGTTAGGAAGACAACGACACTAAGTTGGTGTCATTTGGATGAATAGATTTCATTTTATTCAAGGTTGAACATTTAAAACCAAGGATTTGTGATTTTAGTTTTCACTTTGTCCTTGTAAGCCGTTTTTAGTCCAGTTCCGTTCGGAATTTGGATTTGTGATGGAAAGTGAAATTGTAGATCATGAAATTCTAATGAATTTAGACTCAAGAATCACCTCAAAATGTTTCCGTATGACAAAGTTATGACCAAATGAGTAAGAGAGGTTCCGGCAGCCAAAAAAATGGTCCGGCGTCTAGACGCCCTAGTGTACGCCCTTGCTTCTGTCCATGGGCGTCTAGACGCCCCAAAAATGCCTTGGAGTGGCGTCATGACGCCCGGGCTTGATAAAAAAATTATTTTATTATTTTTTTTATTATTTTTAAATGAATAAATGTATTTTTAATGATAAATAATTGATTAATTATATTAGATAATAAATAAAATATTATTAAATAATTAATAATATTAGATAATGATTAAAATATTATTAAATGACTAATAATATTACTAAGATAATAAAATATTATTAAATGATTAATAATATTAGATAATGAATAAAATATTATTAAATGAATAATAATATTATTAAGAGAATAAAATATTATTAAATGGTTAATAATATTAGTAAGTTAATAAAATATTATTAAATGATTAATAATATTAATAAAGGATTAAAATATTATTAAATAGTTAATAATATTACAATATGAATAAAATATTATTAAATAGTTAATAATATTAGATTATGAGAAGAATATTATTAAATGATTAATAATATTATAAAGGGAATAAAATATTATTAAATGATTAATAATATTAGAGAATGAGTAGAATATTAATAAATGATTAATAATATTAATGAGTTAATAAAATATTATTAAATGGTTAATAATATTAGTAAGTTGTAGAATATTATTAAATGATTAATAATCTTAAAAAAGGATTAAAATATTATTAAATGGTTAATAATATTAGTATGAGGATAAAATATTATTAAATGGTTAATAATATTAATGAGAGGAGAAGATATTATTAAATGATTAATAATATTAGTAAGATGATAAAATATTATTAAATGGTTAATAATATTAATAAATGATTAAGATATTATTTGATAAATAATATCCTTGGGAATAGTGTAAAACATTATTTAGTTATTAATAATGTTAATAAGTGTTGAGATAATGAAGAGATTAAGATGATTATTAATGGTTAATAATATTGAGGAACTAGATGATTTATTATTGAAATAATAAATGGTTAAAATATTATTATACGATTAATAATATTATTTGTGGTATTTATATATTATCAACGGTGATAATATTATAAAGCAATGAAGTGATAGTTATGTGATTTAAAATATTATCAAGGGATTGATAATATTATTAAGAGATTTAAGGTTATGATTAAGTGATAGATGATTAAGACATATATGGTAAGGTTATTGATGTTAAATAAACCTATATGTGTTATGCTAATTGGAGGATCAATGTTGTTGAATATTAGGTCACCCAAATGAAGTAATTTTAAGTTGAATAGCAGTAGTCAGCGGAACAGGCAAGTTTCTCTGAACCTTAACTTGTATTTATTTCGCAAGTTATTTATGTAGAAATTGGAATTTATTTCTAATGCATGATGAAATAATTATTAAGAATTATTTCATATCTATATTGTTATTGACAATCGCACTTAGGTGCATTTGCATGACCGTTCACATTATGAACTGTTTAAAGAGAAATATCTATGCTATTTGTTTCAGCTAGATATTGCATGTGATATTATGACTGTTCTTGTTATGAACTGTTCTAAGTGAGGGTTCTATGCCAATTGTTTCGGCTAGACCATGTACGTTTTAAATTCATTAATCTGAATATTATTGAAGTTAGTCCCAACCATATTGTTGTGGTGCGGAATCTGATGGGATAAGCTGAAATGAACAGAGCAAAGTAAGCAGATAAGCTTACGGTCGGATGGAACATTCCCGATCAAAACGAACTAGATGGTTATATTGTGCACTCTATAAACGTACGATAGGCTGATCACCTAAAGTACCCATCACCGGATATGTCAATCGAAATGATTGTTAATATTCAAAACGAACTGACAGTCTACTGTCAACAGGGTATTGTAAATACTCAAAACGTGTGTTCATGGTCTTGTGACCCTTTCAGCATGATGAAGCAGTATGTTATGTCAATTGAATTATATTATTCAAAGTTGCATGTCTTCACAATTATTGTATATTGTTGAAGTTTCTAGAGCTAAATCTTTTTCATTCATGATATATCTTTTATTGTTTAATTAAACTTGCTGAGCAAAGTAGTTGCTCACCCTTGCTATATCATGACCTATTTTTCAGTTAAGCCGACGAATATAAGAAGTGCAACGACAAAGTAAAGCTGAACGAGTAGATGTAATTAGATGCTATTTCTAAGTGGTAAACCTTTTGTATTATAAGGTAATGTTTATGTATTAAGGTTAGTGGAACCTGGGATTGATGGTACGAATTGTGATACAATTATGTATATTTTCCGCGAGATATTGAAGATGCATTTTATGAATGTTTGACAAGTGTTGAATAGTGAGCACCGAACCCGAGGTTCAAGGGACCAGGATTTGGGGGCGTCACAGCCGCAGCGGTGAAACATTCTGCCAGTAACCTATTTTAGTGGTCCGGGTCGGGTCGGGTCGGTCCGGGTTGAGTTTTTAATGAAAATTTAAGTTGAAATACATGTAAAATGAGTGTATTTCAATACTAAACCATATATGTAAAGTTTATTAGTGACTTAATGGTATCTAAATGTATAAAATAAAGACTTAAGTTAACACAATTAAAAGGTTAACTAGTGGTATTGTTTGAACAATATTAAAATATTATTAAATGATGAATAATATTAAGTATATGATTAAAAAGATATTAAATGATGAATAACATTGTAATTGTGTAAAATATTATCAAATGAGTAATAATATTAGATGATGATTAAAATATTATTAAAATAATTAATACTATTAATAAGGGAATAAAATAATATTAAATGATTAATAATATTAAATAATGAATAAAATATTATTAAATGATTAATAATATTAGATATTTAATAAAATATTATTAAATGATTAATAATACAGCCATAACTTCTTCATTTTAAAACATTTTGAGGTGATTCTTGAGTCCATTCTCATCAGAATTTCCCCCTATACAATTTCTCTTTAGAACACAAATCCAAATTCCAAACTTAACTAGACTAAAAACTGCTCACAAGGATAAGGTGAAAACTAACTTCACAAATCCTTGGTTTTATTGGTTCAAACTTGAATAAAATGTGATCTATATGTCCAAATGACACAAACTCAGTTTTGTTAACCTTGTAACTTCTTGTTTTACAATATTCCATGGTTCAATCACATTTTTAAAACGTTTTACACGAAATTTACGGATCGAACCACTTAGGGTTTAAAAACTACATCTTTTGTGGTTAAAGCTATAACTTCTTTGTTATTCAATATTTTTGAAAGGTTCAAAAAGGTTTTATCTTTAAAACTCATAGACCTAGTTTTATAGCCATAGAAATCCAATTTCCGATTTGTACATTTCAAAATACAACATCAAACATAACATGCATGGTTAGGGTTTACCGGTAAAATTGTGTTACACATATTTCTTTAACTTCTATGTATTTATAACCTACCAAATCATGTTATAAACACATAGATCTATGAATATACATATATTACATAGGTACATACATCTAGACCATCAAAATGAGTTTTGATCGGTTAAAAATAGATTTTAACCGATTAAAACGCATATAGGCTATAAAAACGAAATAAGAAAGGATTTGAGAACTTTTAAACCTTGAGGTTTTGTGTGCTCTCCTTCTCCTCCTTCCGAAATATGTGATGAGATTGTTGGACATCCACCAAGCTCAAGCTCTAGCTTTTTCTCTCAACACTTATGTGTTTTCTCTCAAAAACTCACACTTTGCTCTCTAGGAAATTCTCTAGAAATTAACTAACCAACCTAGAACAAGTGTGGAGTGTTTCTTTTATAACCAACCACTAACACACCATTAACTCTCTAATTCATCTATGTTGGTCAAATTAAATGCTAAGTATGCTTACTATTTGATTGAATGACTTGGTGATTGACTCATGGAATGACTAGAGTTATTGGCCAACTTTGATCTAGTGTAAAAGAGAAGCCATCTAGCAAATCAAGCAACATCAAGTGGGTCCCTCACAAAAATCAGCAAAATGGCTTTTTCAAGCCATTTTTCCTTTATTTTTAATGCAAAAATGTGCATATATACATCTATATATATATATATATATATATATATATATATATATATATATATATATATATATATATATTGACCAAAGTTTGACCTTTATTGGACTTCACATTGGGCTTGGGAATAACTTCTATTGGGCTCATTCAATTAAATTGTTTGGGCTCAATTTAAATAACACATTGGGCTTATTTTAAATAGTCTAGGTTACATTTAATTAAATCAAGCATTGAGCTTGTTTAATTAATTACACGGGCTAGTAATTAAATTAATTACATGAGCTACTGGGTTAATATCTTTACCCTAGTTTATCAACTTATTTGGATTTAAAATATAATCCAATTAGATTTGCTTAAATTAATTATACACTTTGCTTTAATCCTTTAAATAAACATACAAGCACATAAGTACATTTATTTAATTATCTAATGCACAATTAATTAATGAGAAAATTTTAAATTCATTGCTAAATATTTATTAAGTATATTTACAATGACTAATGAAATTCGTGGTCATTACAATACTAATTTCAATTTTTTATTTGAACTGATAAATAATAAAAGTTGACTTAATATAAGAAAAGTCAAAAGTCGAACCGAAAAAAAATGACATTCCAAACCGGGAAAAAAAAAAGAATGATGAACTGAATTGTTTATTTAATTATAATACTAGTATGTGCATTTGTGCAAAGCACAAGTCTAATTGTAGAATCATTATATTAATAATTTTTATTGTATATAAGTTACAGGATGGATTATTTAATTTTTAATTTAATAATTAAGTCATATAATTTATTATATGTATATATTTATAGGAGAGCCGAAAGAATCAAATTGTGCTTTTATTTAGTTTTCTTCAATATGTAAGTAATAAAAGTACAATCCTACTTATATTTTAAATATAATTATGCTTATATTCTATAATAATAAGAATTAATATCAAGTAAAATGATATTTTAATTCTTTCATTGTAAAACTCTATTACGTATCTTTACTTCAGATGGTTTTATTACACAATTATGATATTGTCAATTATTTATTATTTCTTATCAATATATTATTTGATAGAGCATTTATTTTTTAATTTTTAACCTAAAAATTTAATCATATTCATGGTCGATGTATTATTTTTATACGTATATCTATAAAATATAAATATATTTTAGTAATTGTATAGTTTAATATTTGGTAAGGTGATTTTTGTAAAAAGAAT
The DNA here is from genome assembly GCA_947179155.2 of Hedera helix. Lineage (NCBI taxonomy): Eukaryota > Viridiplantae > Streptophyta > Magnoliopsida > Apiales > Araliaceae > Hedera > Hedera helix. The sequence goes on along the minus strand of OX359274.1, from coordinate 492,219 downwards.
AATTTCATTCTAAAATTATATAATCTAAATAATAATAAATTTTTACTCACACTCATACTCAAACTTATAATTATACTTATATTTCAATAACATTAAAAAAAATTCTAGTTAGGTAAGATGATTTTTGTGGTAATTAATTTAATTTTCTTTTATTTTACTTAAACTTGCATTATCTCATATATATTTTAATAAAATTAACGAACTAAAATTATATAAGATGATCTTAGTTTGATTGTTTTTTTATAAAACTATGTTATTAATTTAAATTTTTTATTTGAATTGATAAATAATAAAAGTTGGAGAAGTCAAAAGTTGAACCCAAAAATAGAGTATGAACCAAAGACAAAGGTCGAACAAAAAAAAAAAAAAGGAGGGCAAACCAAGGTGGGGAAAAAAAAGAAGAAAGGGAAGAGGACGGACCAAATTGCATGTACACCCCGAATTTTGCACTGGGTCATATTTTAGAGTTATAAAATTGTTAATATTTAATTAATTTGTCATAAATATATGATTAAATTTATTATGTAATCTGATCTTCATAGAAAATAATTTTTATATACAATTATATTATCTAAATAATAATAAATTTATTTATATTTAAAAATATAATTATACTTATATTTTAGTAACAGTAACAAATGCAAATTAGATAAGAAAATTGTTTTCCTTCTCAACCTATATTATCTATGTAGTCATAACCTTACTTTATCTCACATCTATACTGTAGTTTTAAAACTATATTACTTATCCATGTTTTTGACTTGGTTAAACTAAATGAACAAAATTGTCTTTTTAATTATAATTTTCTTCTAGTATTATATTATATAATTATTAATAATAAAATTTTAGTTATATTGCAAATATAACCATACTTACATTTTAATAATAATAACAAATTAATATTAGATAATTGATTTATTGTAAGACTATATTATTTATCTTTGTTTTTGACGGTCTTGTTGTACAATTATAATTTATCAATTTTTATATTATATAATTATTAATAATAAAATTTTAGTTATATTTCAATTATAACCAAACTTACATTTTAATAATAACAACAAATTAATATTAGATAATTGATTTATTGTAAGACTATATTATTTATCTTTGTTTTTGATAGTCTTGTTGTATAATCATAATTTATTACTTTTTATTATATTATCTATAAATATATTATTGAATAAACTAATAAATTTTTAATTTTTAATTCAATAATTGAATCATATTATTGGTATTATATTATCCAAATAATAATTAAATCTTATGAATACTTGAATTATAATTATACTTATATTCGAATAAAAGAAACAAATTAATATTAGGTAATATGATCTTATGTTGATTATTCCTTTATGAAATTTATACTACTAATTATTGTTTTTTTTATAAAACTACGCTACTAATTTTAGTTTCTAATTTGAATTAATAAGTAATAAAAGTTGATTTTACATAGAAAAAGTCATAGGTCAAAAAAAATAAAATAAAAATTAAATTATCTATTTAATTATAGTATAAATAGATAGATCGATCATTTAAAACGTGTTTCTTGGAATTTGTTGTATTCTTAGCTCGAATAAGTTGGTCCAATAGTGTATGTCTTTCACAATTTAAACGGATATATTCTAATTATATTATGTTAAAATAGCCACATGCTACAAGTTAGTGTTTATCAAATTATAAATGGTAAAACTAGTTTATATCTCACTGTAGTTATTTTGTTTTTGTGCATTAGACCAATAAATTTTTAATTTCTATAATTATAACATCAAATTAATTAAAAAAAATTAATTGGGTCATTCTGTCAAATTAAAGTAATAGACGTTACTTTACTTTCGATGTGACATTTTTTTATTAATTCAGAAATAACGTGAAAAAATCATGTCTATAAAACTAATTTTTACGTCGCTATAGTCTGTAGTTGTCGTATTTTGTACGTTAACCACTGAATTTTTAATTTCTGTAATCGACCCATCATAATAATTAAAAAAAATTCAATTAGGTCGTTATGTTAAATTAGAGTAACTGACATTACTCTAATATCCATCGTGACTTTTTTGCTTATTTAGATAACGAAGTGGAAAAGCCAGCTGAAATTAAAACTTAGAACACCAAACATACCAAAATCACATGACAGTGATGTCACGCAACGTGCTCTCATTTCCTCATCGTCTACCTCCAATTCTAGAAAAAAGATCCTAACTTTCTCTCTCCTCAAACTCAACCATGCCTTCCCTAAACCCTAACCCCACTACACCCCTATGTACAAAGTCTAAAGTCCAACAGTATATCTTATCTCGCTGCAATGACTTCTCATCTCTCTTCTCCCAATGTTCCAACGCCGTTTTTCAGGTCTGAACACCTCTTCATTCTAGTTAATGACCTCATCCATCTAATTTCGAACCACCCGATCGACTCCTAAATCCCATACGTAATTGGAGAAATTACCACTAAGAGGAAAGAGGCTGAGGAAAAAAAGGGATTGTTAGAATTGATGAAGGTAATTCTAGAATTGTTTGAGAAGTTAAGGTTTGCGAAGAAGGAATTGAGGGTGGGAAGAGTGGTTGAGGCGACGGAGGCAGTGAGGGAATTAAATGTGACATTTGGAATTAGTGGTTTATGGCTTATTAAGGAAGGAATGACTTATTGAGATAGTTTTGTCGTAAAAGATTTATTAAACTTTTTTTAAGTAATAAATATTTTGATTTTTTAATGTTATTTCGATTTAAATTTTTTTTTTATTATTGTTTTGCCAAGTCCGTAATAACTTTGATTTTTTCATTTTGTTTGTATAGACACATAACTTTTTCGTGTCATTCTCTAAATAATCAAAAAAAGCATGTTGGATATTGGAGTAACGTTAGTTACTCTAATTTAATAGAATGACTTTATTGAAATTTTTTAATTAATATGATGAGCCAATTATAGAGAATTAAAAATTCAATGGGTTAACGTACAAAACATGATAATTACAGTGGTGTATTTATGAATTAATAAAGAAATGTCACGTCGGAAATAAAATAACACTTGTTACTCTAATTTGACAGAATGATCCAATTAATTTTTTTAATTAGTTTGATAGTATAATTACAAAAATTGAAAGTTTGATGGGTTCACGTATAAAACATGACAACTACAATATCGTAAAATATAGTTTTGCCAATTATAAAGCACACAGTCATTTAATATATTTTTTGAACTTTAAAATATACTTTAATAAATACTTTCTTCGTTTTAATAAATATGATTATTGTTGATTTTTTAAAATTAACTTAAAATATTTTAAAATTGTGATTACAATTATAATTATTGTAAGCTATACAAAATATATTACTCATTATAAAATTTAGGGGAATACTATTTGTAAATGTTTTTTTGATATTTTCACATGATTCTCTTTTACATGGAAGTGGAAACCCACAAATTTAACAACAAAAAAAGAGAAGTGGAACCCATTTTATGCTCACTTGAGAAAGAATTATGTAAAAATATCAAAAACACATATAAAAATATTAATTCCTAAAATTTATTATTTTATAATTTTTAATAAATTATTTTAATTTTAAATTTTTAAAAAAATCTCAAATTGACTTTTATAAATTAATAATAATCTTATAATTTGAGACGAATGGAGTGCATTCTAACTCATAATATCTTGAAATTATTCGATTGCTACAATTTAGCTATATAAGTCTGCAACAACTCAAATTATGGTCCAAGAGGGATCGTTAACTTCATTTTTTTTGTAAGGTCCGAAATATACCGAATGATTGGAACTTGGGATTGTTATATAAGCATTACTTGGAAGGAGGAAAACTCACTTGCAAGCAAAATAATAGTAACAAATATGTGCCTTATGTGGCCGCTAGCTAAATCCATTACTATTTTGATTTTCGTTCAACTTTCTATTATTTATTTTATTTGGAAATTTTGCAACTTGTCATGCATAAAGGCACATATAATTTGACGAATATTCTTTGCCTAAATAAAATTTTAATTTTATAAGACTATGTCACATAAATATGACACTCGTACTTGTATCTCTCCGGAGAAGATAAGAGCATGATTCATCAAAATTCTTTAGATTCATCTTAAATTAGTTATTATGAATTTGAGAAATCATGGATTGAAAATTTTCAATCTATGTAATGTTTGGTTGCGGTTCAAAGGTAAGTGTTGGTTTTGACCGGCTTAGCAATGGCGAGAGAAGGAAAGATACAATGCGTTTGGATTGAAAGAAAAAAATAAAATTATTTAAAGATATTTTAATTATATGTTTGATTGTTGGTGGGGTGAGTGGTATAATATAATGGTAAAATTATCGTACATATTCATTCTATTTGAATGAATTTTATTCAACCACTTCTCACATAGAATAAAAATAAAAAGGATGGAATGATTTTTCATTCAATTGATTTAGTTTATCCTCTGAAATAATTATTTAATATCCTAATTTTCATTACATTCATTCTCTCAATCTAAACGTAAGATAAAGAGCGTTCGATAATTATCAAAATTTAAATCACTGATTATTTTATCTAAATATCAATAATAAAATATAGTCCTAGTTTATCATTTTTCGTTTGATAGAAGGTATGTGATTGCTAATAATTGTCGTTGTGCTTGTAAATCTATTTATATATAAATCTTTTACTAAAATATCCTTGTTGTATTAATTTATGTCAAAGATTATTGTAGCTTTGCCAGAAATATAATTCAACACTCGATTAAATTAAAAAGATACCAAAGTTGAAAGTATTGTCCAACTACCTGATTAAGTGATATTTAATAAAACATATTAAAAGTTCTAATAGTGAGATTATCATAATCTTGGTTTTTGATCATGTAAATAAATACTCACTTGAGAAAATCTTAAAAAATTATTTATTTATTTATGGGTTTGACGGAGCGCCAAAACGTTCTACTACTAAGATTTGAAAATTGAATGAAGCACCTGCTGCAGTACTCACTTTATTCAAATTTCTCCATATCTTTCTCAAAACTAACGTCATCGTCTTCCAGTCTCCCACTTTTTTGTCCTTCTCCAGCTCTCTCTGCCAATTTTGAATCAAAGTACGAGTAGTAAACTAGTAATGGGTTGCGCATCGTCGACTCTGCTCCGCAACGACGAGGATTTCAGCCAAATCGGTGGCAGCTCAGGAGCCCTGATCGGTCACCACATCGTTTCTCTCACTTCCACCACCTACGGCCTTCTCAACCTCGACCCTCCCACTCCGCCTCCTCCATTTTCCCTCGCTATGACTTCCATCTTGGAACCGCCCACCAGATCCCTCCTCCGATCCGACCCCCCCGAAATCATCAACTCTTGGGAGCTCATGGCTGGCCTCCTCGACCCCACCACCGCCAACGACACCTCCTCCCGCTTCTCTCCATCCAAACGCTTCTCCCTCGTCGGCATCGAAAACTCAAACCCCAACCTCCTCATTCCACTCCCTAAGTCACCCCTCATGCCAAAGTTTTCCCTGGATGGGTTTGAGAAGCTATGCCCGCCCAACGGGGAAAACCGGGTGGTGATCTATACGACGACGTTGAGAGGAGTGCGGAAGACTTTTGAAGCCTGCAATGCGGTCAGGGCGGCGTTCCAAGGGTTTGGCGTATCCATCTGCGAGAGGGACATCTCCATGGATAGAGGGTTCAAAGAGGAGCTGAGGGAGCTAATGAAGGGCAAAGAGGATTCGGTGCCGCCGAGGGTGTTTGTCAAGGGCAGGTATGTGGGTGGAGCTGAAGACGTTATGGGGATAGTGGAAGAGGGGTATTTTGGAGAATTGGTCCGTGGATTGCCTAAATTGAAGAACAAGGCTGGTGGTTATGTGTGCGAGGGTTGTGGCGGGATCAGGTTCTTGCCCTGTTTTAGGTGTAATGGGAGTTGCAAGCTGGTGAAGGAAGCTCGAGAGATTAATATTCTTGGCCCAAAAAAGCAGCAAAATAATGTGCTAGTGGTTAAGTGTTCTGATTGTAATGAGAATGGGTTGGTAGTCTGCCCAATTTGTAGCTAAATGCTCACTCTCTTCTACTAGTGCTCTTTTCCATTTTCCATCCTCGTCAATATCTGGTTGGTCTCTTAAAATCCTCTTTTATCTAAACTTGTTAATGTAAATTTTTGCCAAGATTTTTCTCCTTCAATGTCTTTTGTTTAACCATGTTGTGCTTTGATGCTTTTCTAGTTTAGAATCTTTATATGAGAAAATAATAAAGGCACGAGTTCAATGCTCTCTCTTAAAGCTTGAAGATGATTGCTTTTACATGCGGATCTTGTTAAACTTTAACTTAGCTGCTTATTTGATTCGGTCATTAGGCATTATGACTTCATAATTAGACACATACCACTCTTTATATTATCCCAAAGCATTTATCTATCTAACTCAATCTTGTTTGTCCGTTGCTAGATCCAAAGGCTTAGATAAAAGGATAACACATTACAGTTGTGCAGTGCCTAACAAATTATATATGGCCCACAGAAAAATTAACCAGATTACTTTAAGTGTGCCAAAAATAAAGTATAAGTACTGCACAATTGTTATGCGGCTCAATTATGCTATACAACCACATATTGCATAATTGTTATGCGGCTCCAATAAACACTACATAATAGTTGTAATTTGATAGCTGCGGTTGGGGAAGAAAAAAGAACCACAAAAAAAAAGGAACTGCACAATTGTTATGCGATACATAGTGGTATCGCATAATAATTGTACGGTATGAATAAAAAAGGAGCCGCACAGTTGTTATGCTATACTTGTGCTTTTTTTTTTTTGGCAAATTGAGGGATAATTTGGTCAATTTTTCTGTAGGTCATGTACTGTATAACAATTTGTTAGATACCGCACAATTGTTATGCGGTATCTTTTTATCGAAGTCTTTGGATCTAGCAATGAACGGATAAGATTCGGTTGGATTAATAAATACTCTGATTCAATTTTGGAACTGGATCATTTTCATATATATATATATGAAGATCAAAGAGTCGCACTAATTGGGTTGACCAGGAGGATCCTATGTTTCTGTGGATAATTGGGTTGAAGGCATGCAACATCCATTTATGCCAAATTCTCTAAAACCGAATTAAGTTAAATATTCAGCATTTCAACTAAATTGGTGTAAACTTGTGATTGCCTGATGAAAGACATGTCGTGGTCATAGAATTTTGTTGTTTGTTTCAAAATCAATAAATTCTGAACCTTGAATGATTTTTGTTGTTTGTTTCAAAATTGAAAAATTATGAACCTTGAATGAGTAGGAGCATAATCCACAGACAAAATCAGACTCAATTAAACTGTTGGCTCAGTTGAGTCCCTAATTCTAAGCACTTACTTTCCTGGTAAAATGACATGTTCTTTTTTCTTTTCACTCTAGCCCAAGAAGTAAGTGTGTTATTAGCACATTACGCTGTTATAACTATATACAACCAAGATCCTACAAGGAGGCAAAATATATATTGTCTACCATAAAAAGAACTAATAGTTTGATTAGATGCCTAAATATTTTGAATCTAGGCATACAAGTATGCTATGGTGGATGAATTTTGTTGCCTTTCCCTTTTATTTGTAAAATCCTTGTAATCTTCATAAAAAATGAGTCAGCTTTGTATCTTTTTACATTATATTCTTTAATTAAATAAACTACATACTTTACTTTCTCCATTTCTTTTGAAATTTGGTGCATCTTATGTAACTGAACTATATTGTTTAACTTCTCTGTTTCTCGTTAAAACAGGTGCATACGATGATGTTACGTAAAGAAGAAAGTTAAAAAAATCTAAGTCAGGGTGGTATTTTGTGACAGATGCTCTAATTTTATTATTTTCGTTACTTGAAAAAAAGAGAATTTAATGCATCAACACTAGTGATTGTTCCTGGCTAAACTCTAATAATTTTGTTCTGCTTGCTGAAAATTTGGAGCCTGCAAAACAATTTGCACCACTTTCCTGGTCCTTTGTGGCCCTAATAAGATATAAATGAAGGCATATTCCTAGTGTTGGTATTCCTCGGTTTTGTTAATGAAATCATGTTTGGTTACTGTTTAAGATTGCTTTTGTGAATTGAAATAATATTATTATAAATATGTCTTCATGCTTTACTGGACTGAAACGGCTCTTTAGTGAAGACATTCTTTGAATATTATAGAGCAGATGAGGCAAACCCAAACTGTATGTAATGGCTTGGTCATGGCCATCTCAGAAATTAGTGTCTTCAACTTTCTAATTAAGCAATTATTTTAGAAGCATAGTTGTCATGACATCGTCTTGGTGACACTTAGGCGTCTTGGCATTGGAGAAGGGTAAGGTAACGCTTTGAATGCCTAGCTGCCCAGGCTCGCCATAACACATGGACTTGTGGCGTAATTTTATTACTTATTAGCATTGTAATGTATGATGGGTGATTACTTGGTTGATACATAGTAGTGTTTGTTGACTTGTTATACTACTTTTTAGTGTCAAGTATTTTATTTTTGAATTTTGATTTTAAAGTATTTATATAATTGTGTTTTTAATTGTATTCTATAGTATTAATTATTATGTTTTAGTTTTGATGTATATAAAATTTTATTGTCTAATATACTTTTGAAGTCAAATAAATAGTATAAATTGCACACTTTTAACGACTTGTCGCTATACGGATGTCATGGAGGGCGTTTTATTGCCTAAGCATCCTAGTGGTCAACTACTGTCACGTCTCGCCTTGTGCCGTGACAACTATGTTTAGAATTACCAAATTTGTTCTTCTTTAAGCAATTCACAGAACCATTGAACTTGAAATTTCTTGTTAAACAGTGTCAAGTGTCTAGTTGTGTTTTAAACAAGATTTTTTGCTGGAAGAAGCGTTGTGTTATATCCTTAGTCACATCTGGCAATACTTTTGAAACACTAGAGTTTGCTCCAAACTTGTTACTTTTATTTCTTTTGTTGTGTTCCTGCTGTCCATAATTGAAATACTGTACCGAGCCATAATTCTTCATGAATGCACGGCTAAATGATTTAATTAATTTTGTTGTTTCAATTGCAAAATGCTTTCTTAAGGGTCAACTTTAAACATTGAGGTTGCTTCTTGACTGGTGACTGATGTTTGGTAAGTTATCGCTGGTTTAAACTAACGGATTTGAATCCATGACGTCTACTTGGACTTGCTTCAAAATAAATTCTCAATCATGACATGTTGTGTTAAATAAATCTCTGTTAAATTGCTGAATACTGATGACATAAATCGATGACTGAGACCTTGGCATCGTATACTACAATCTGATGAAAATGCTTGAATTTGAGTTGTATATTTATTTGTTTTTGGCACTTGGCAAACAGAAGAAACATGCCAAGGAAATGGCGTCTGCTGATTCCAACTGTTTTTGTTCAATTTTGGGTGTGTTCATTTAATACACCCTAGAATGTTGTTGCCTGAGGGTTTTGGCAAAACCAAAATTTTAAGGAGGGTACGTAATGAACTGGTGAGCGACATCAATGTTCTTCCACTTTGCGGAGTAGAGTATAAAGTTTGATACAACTCAGAATTACAGCTGCATTTCAGACCTACTGTGCTTTTACTCTATTGAAAATATACTCCTAATTCCTGAAGGGATCTGTTGTTTGACGATTAGTATGTACGTAATCCCATGGAACTTGGAAGAATCTGTAGTATGAGAAATTTATCATTATCATATATGAATATTTAGACTTTTGCCGAAGTAGTTGGATCATAGTCTCTTACCATAAAAATAGCTGCATGCGCAATGTGTTAACTTGTAGTAATGATATTTCTTGGAACATTAATGCATTTGTTTCTCACTTCACACATGTATTTGCATATACAAAATTGACTGTGAGAGGAGGGTGGTGGGGATAAGGAGAAAAACTTACATCAGATGGTAGTTTTCAATGAATTTGTTACAAAACACCTCTTAGTTGGGAATTTTGCAGTTTAACTTGAGCAGCAAAAGGAATTTGAATTTGAATTGAAGCTAAATTATACTATTGAAGATTACGGGTTATCAATTTATACTACTGTGTTTTTTAGAACTTGGACAAATAAAGAGCATAAATGCCTCAAATTAATTAAAATTTCTGCTATGGGTTTCAGTGTTTCACACTTTTAATGAGGAGATAGATATACGAGGCACTCGTACGCAGCTCCTTTTAAAGGAAAGGCCATGTAGTTTATAACTGGTTGTTATTAGATGCAGTATATATATATATATATATATATATATATATATATATATATATATATATATATATATTTATAGTTACTAATGAGGCTATTTGTGGTGGGAAGTTGGGGTTATAACTGGTGGAAGCTGACAGTAAGTTTGTATCAACTAATTAGCCCCATGTTTGGGTTACGCAACCAAGGGGCTGTAACTGAGCCGAGCTTTCAGGTTTTAATCTTGGCTCCCAAGAATTTTAAGCCAGCTCAAATACCAAGCCGGACATTTGTTCAAACTTAACCTATTCTAATTGTTTGTTAAGTTTCAAGTAGTTGTTGATGACGCTTTTTAAACTAGTCAAGTAAAGCATGTTTGGGTGTCAGTCGAGCGTTTTTGGACATAAGATGGTTACAGAAAATTTATTGCAAATTTGAACAAAACATGAATGACGATGATGATCCAACCTATGAATGTTGTGTGTATTAAGGGATGTGTTTGATATTGGTTTGTATGACACCTGAACGTACATTTATTTTTCTTTCCAGATGATGATGAAAGGGAAAGAGAGAGGTATGACTTGCTATTAATTTCCATATATGGAGCGATCAGCAGTTGCTGTCATGGGAGAAAAAAGCATCAACATCAAAATCAACAGCGCATTAATTCTAAATCATTCAACAATCGGGTAAGGACTATATATATAACTGTACTTAAACCCATGGTGGTGACCAAACAACATTTTGGAAATTATGGCCAATCCCAGGCTTTTGTTTGGTGGGGTCTGTCGGTAAAACCTTGCGTGGGGATGTTGGCCACCCCTCCCTCACTCTTCTTGATGTTATTTCTCTTGTTATTGTTGTTATATTAATTCATGCACTCAACTTCACCAACTGATTTGATTAGAAGAAATGTTTTATTCTTTTACGAGTCGATCTAGAAATCTTGGTTCCACGAAAATGCGTTTGAAACCTAGGAATCCTTATTCTTCAGCCCACTAATCTATGTTGTTGGAAATATTTGCCCTATATATAGGCATCTAAAATCATATATTGACCTAAAAAATTAACCTATTAGATTTATGATTTATTAGAGTATTTGTATTCTCATTTTTTCTCCTTATATTTTGATATGAGACTTTATTATTACGCGGTATCTCAATAATCTTCTCCGTAACGCATGATCTCTCCATCTACATCGACATCAAGCTTACCTTTAAAATTTAACTATACTCTTTTTGAGCATTAACTTATCATACTTCTAGATGACGAGTCACTCTCTTCAATATTTCTTGTTTGATCTACCAAGAACCTCTACCATGTCTATCAAATTTCTCTATCTGATGAGATTTATCTCTCCATATTTCTTGTTTGATTCCCAAGAGTCTCATTTGTTTGATTCACCAAGAGTATCTGGGCTTATCTTTCAATAACTCTTGTTTGATCTCTTAATAGTATCTCATTGTCATTGAGAAGAGTCTATTACTTGCTCAAAGAGTTATATAATCTACTAAGTATCCATAACTCAATGAGTCTAGAGTTTTCTTGAAAATAGTCCACACTAGCCCATCACACTTCTAGTTGACGAGCCATACACCCTCTTCAATATCTTTTGTTTGATCCACCAAGAGTCTCTAACATGTCTATCAAGTCTTTTTATCTGATGAGATTTATTTCTCAATAAATCTTGTTTGATCCCCCAATAGTTTTCTTTGTTTGATTCACTACGAGCCTTTAGGCTTATCTATTAATATTTTTTGTTTGATCTCCAAATAGTATTTTCTTGAGAAGATTTCACCACTTACTTAAAGAGTACATAATTCATCAAGTATCCATAATTCATTGAGCCTAGAATCTCCTTGAGAAGAGACCACCACTTGTTCAAAGAATACATAATCCACAAAGTATTCATAACTCATTGAGCCTACTTTATTACGTCTCTCCCTAATGATGAGCCCACATTCTTTTATATATCTCTTGTCATGATCCAATTAAGAGTCTCTAAAAGAAGAGTTCATCACTTGCTCAATAAATTATTTTTCGTCCACCATGTGCAGTCTATATCATATCCACGTCTCAACCCCATAATCATGGCTTTGATACTAGTTGTTGCAAAATTGTATGATTCATCCCCCATCAATTCATTACTAATCCAGCGCACACTTGTGTGGACTGATCCAACAAACATGTCGGATCACCTCTTTACCCAAAAGATTAACTTATTAAATTTATGATCTATTAAAATATACATGTTCTTAATTTTTTTTTCTTTATATTTTAATATAAAACTTTATTATTGCGCGGTTACTACTTCAAAATTCAGCGACAAAATAATTTCTTACGAATGAGAAACGTATATCAATCCCAACAACTGATCATTAACTTTAGTCTATATATATTATGAACAATTTTACATACATTATAATTAAATACTATTCTAAATAATACATATATCTCAATTATTAAAAAGTAAGATCTGATACAAATTTTTGTATTAAGTCTCATTTTATAGTGATTGAGATCAAAATATTATGTTTAGTGTTATTATTAATATTGTGCACTTATACTTGTCGATATACTATAACACGAATGATACCAACATGACATCACTTTTGCGGGCATATATGTATATGTGGACAGGATGCGGTATATATGACTGATGGTATACAAAAAACATGACAAAGACAACCATGCACGTCTTTTCTTCCACGTATCAGATACAACCTCCCTCCTAAAAAGAATAAGTATCACTTTCTTAGTTTTTTGTCCGGACAGGCGGACATAGTATCATTTCTTAGCTAAAGAAAATACTACTTCTTTTTCATTTAATTTGTTTATTATTAAATTTTATTTAATCTTACTGAATATTTATTCTGCTATATATATGTTTGGCATTTCCACATGTACGTACTACCTATACATTACTTCTTTCATTCATAAGTAGAATTTGTTAAATTTGTGGGTTCAAACTCATAAAATTATTCTAATTAAATTAGATTTTTTTTTTATAATATGGTTTTAATTATCCGTGTGAAGCCTAAATGCCAGATTACTTCCTAAACCAAATCAGGTTGTGATACATATATTATATGGAAAGTTTTGGTGTAGCACTTTGACCAAGTAGGAAAAGGATTCATGAGAGGCTTGATAAATTCCGAAACCAAAGCGAAAGTCATCGTATATATTATATGTATGACTTATGTCGCGGCATGAAGGATGCAAAAACAAAAATTAAAAAAGAAGTACACGGAATCAAGAACAAAGTTATAATAACTGTGAAGCTATTTTTCGGGAGGAACAGGGTGTTCGGCCGAAAGAAAAATTAAGAGATTAAGCAGTTTGCTTGGATTTTTGCTATTCGTTGTTTCAGATCAATTAATTGTTTGAAAACATTAATTAATTCGGAGAATTTTGGGTGCTGAGATAATTTGAGTTCTCACTTAAATTAAGGTATTTTTTTGTACTATCTCAATTTTGTAACATTTCGAGTTTTTGGTGTTAAAACTTGAAAGGACTATTTGTACTCACAATTGATTATAGTGAAATTTTTTGAAGTTCGACCGTGATTTTTACCTCTTAGTTTTAGAGGGGTTTCCACATAAAATTTGGTATATTGTGTTTGACTTATTTTCTTCAGTTGTTATTTATTTGGTGGAATTGTATTATTTTTTTGGCATGGTATGTTGTTTAATTTATCATAAATGGTTCTAGTTGGAGGCTTTTCCCAACAAAGTGGTTTCAAGAGCAAGGTTCTTTGCACAGTTGTTTTTGATAAATTGAATGTATGAATCAAGTGGTTCTATGATTAAGTTGGCTTCATCTAATTTCTTGATTTGAAAGTCTGACATGGAAGACATCATTTATTGTAAGGATTTGTATAAACCATTTGAGCTTAAGGGTAAGTTATCGGATAAATCTAAGGCTGATTGAAAAAAAATGAGCAAGAAGACGATCAGTCAAATCTAACAGTAGATTGGTTAAAGTGTGTTACACTATGTTTCACAGGAAACAGATGTCAATACTCACTGGACTACATTAGAGTCCATGTACGAGAAGAAAAATACACAAAATAAGAATTTTGTGATTCAAAAGATCGTGAACTTGAAGTACAAAGACGGTAGCAGTGTATTCGAGTACATAAGTGAGTTCCGGAGTTTGGTGAACCATTTGTCTACCATGATGTTGATTTTTAATGATGAGATTCAGGCGTTGTTGCTTTTCAGTTCATTCCCTAATAGTTGAAAAACTTTGGTTGTGTCACTAAGTAATTTTGCTCCGAAAGGAAAAAATAATTATACAGATGGTCAAGGACATCATGCACAATGAGGAGATAAGGTGAAAGAAGCAGAAAAGAAATTTGATTCATTCATGATGAATCAAGGTTATAGTAGAACAATTGTATATGAAAAAAATTCGCATATGCTAACTTCATTATTTTATTACTATATGTAGATGATATGTTGATAGTTGGATATATAAGATGCTAACGTTATTCGCAGGCTCAAGGGTGAGTTGTTCAATTCCTTTGATATAAAGGATTTAGGCTTGACTAAGCAAATTTTGGGCATGAAGATTGTTCACGACAGGAAAGCCAAGAGGTTGTGGTTCTCACAAGAGAAGTATGTATGCATTAGTTACATACGTATGCATGTCATAACTTGCTATACAAACTACCATTTAACTTTAAATAGTCCTTAACATATAACACCTTAATCTTTATACCTTAACGTCTACCACATTGATCATTTTTATCAAATTATGGTTTACATATATGTTTCTATAATTTAATATCAAAACATTTCATTTTGGATCAAAAATAATTTATTTTTCAAAACTTAATATACGGCGCCCCGACGCCATCTTTCCTTCTTGGAACTGCGCTAGCCGCGAGATTGGCTCGACCAGACTGCGCCCTAGCTCGCACTGATTTTGCCCCGATGAGTTCTTCACAGCAGCACTGTGCCTTGGTGCAGTGTTGGTTTTTCAGAAAAAAAATTTCTTTTCAAAATCCCTGGTATCTTTGGCTTTAATTTGATTTTCTGAATTGAACACTTCACCTAACACACATAACATGTATTTGACTTGCGTGAGCCTTCAAAATATTTAAAAATTATCATATGGACTTGTATTTTCAACGATTTCATTTTAGACGTCGGCGAACGTTTTAAAACGTTTAAAATGGACATTTATCACCATAGACGCCAAATGCCTTCCAATTCGATTATAACACGTGTATTTATATGAAACTTAGTTGTTTGGCCTCATTTTACCATTAATTATCCAAAATGATCAAAAATTACACATTAGTGGCATTTTGTCAACCTTAGAATTTCATACATAAACTTAACTTGTGTTCTTAAACTCCATGCATCACATAGGCAATCACTTACATATTTAGCAACTTTGTGTATTCACATAACATCCATATGCACCTTCTAATGAACTTTACAGATTATGATTTTGTTTACATACAAATCATAGCCTAATATTCTAATTTTTTTACATCAAGTCATGCTTTTCAACCATTTAAAAGCTTAGAGTGTTATCTAGCATAAAAATACACATGATTCCTTCATGCTTAACCTTCTCATCTAGGTTTTCATCATTTCTATTAACATATAACACATGATCATTCAATAATCATGTTTTATAACCTTGAATATGAATATGAATAGTTCACCACCTTTGTTCTAGCACATAAAAGCTTAGGGTTTCATGATATATCCAAGATGAAGCATATAGATCACATAATCAACACATGTAGACAATGATTCATGTATGACTACTTTTATTCTTAAGCTTAAACACATAAACATGAAATTTTGAAGCTAAAACATGATTATATCGTCTTGTAGCCTTCTTTCTTCTTGCAATAACCTTTTCAAGGTTTGATTCTCCATTTTGGATGGCTAGATATGCTTCACTTACAACTTTTTCTTGAAATTCTTCAAGTTTTTTCTCAAACCCTAGCCCCCCTTTCTCTTCTTCTCTTATGAACTCTATTGCTAGCAAACTTAGAAAATAAACTTAACTTGTGCTGAAAAATATATGCATGTATGGATTATATCAATCCTCCAACACTTAACCATCTTTGGTTAAGTTAACTCATGTATAGTTAGGGGTATTCATGTCATTTCGCATTGCTAACCAAGTACATAATAGTCATTAAACCCTTCTAAGATACAACTTTCATTTCTTAACTTGCTAAAGGCTCTTTGGTCATTAGTCAAATTTCCTAAAAATTTAATTCCTTTAATTCATAACTTATTCATTTTAAATCTAATTTAAGTCCTTTTTGATTCAAATTGGTTTAATTAGGCTTGAATTTAATTCTACCATCAAATAGTCCATGACTTGCTTGTACTAAAATATTTGTCACACTTCAAAATTTTAAATTCCATTAATTAATAATAATATTTACAATGATACCAAATTTGCATATCATTACACATAGGGTGCAAATGGATTTTTAGAACGAAATACAACACTAATGGTACTATTTTTGCCTTTAAAGCAAAATTAATAGCAAAGGGTTTTAGACAAGTAAAATGAGGAAGTATATATGGAACAACCTTAAGGGTTTGTTGCTCCTGAAAATGAGGCTAAAGTATGCAAATTAATTAAATCTCTTTATGGTCTAAAACAGGCACCAAAATAATGGTACGAAAAATTTGACACTGCTATTTTAAACTTTGGCTTTAAATATAATAGTGCAGATAGGTGTATATACTCTAAAACCACTTTGGACTATATGGTGATAGTCTGTTTGTACGTGGATGATATGTTGATTATCAGCACAAATATGATTGGAGTAAATGATACTAAAAAGTATCTATCTTCAGTCTTTAAGATGAAAGACTTAGGTGAAGTAGATACTATTTTTGGCATCAAAGTTAAAAAAACATAGTGGGGGTTTTGTATTAAATCAATCTCACTATGTTGAAAAAATATTAACTAAGTTTAGTCACATTGAGTTTAAGGAGGTGAATACTCCTTTTGAGAATGAAGTTAAAATTAAAGAAAATAATGGCAGAGCTATTGCATAGCTAGAATATGCAAGTACTATTGGTAGCCTTATGTATGGAATGTACTGCACTAGGCCAGATATTTCTTTCGCAGTTTCTAAACTTAATAGATATATGAGCAATCCTAATGTTGACCATTGAAAATCTATTGGGAGGGTACTTGAATACCTAAAAAGAACCAGTGGTTTAGGATTATTTTATAATAAATTCCATAGTGTTATGGAGGGATACTCTGATGCAAGTTGGATTAATAGTGTGGGAGATAATAAATCGACAAGTGGGTGGATTTTCATTCTTGTCGGTGGTGCTGTTTCTTGGGCAAGCAAGAAACACACTTATATTTCTCACTCTACTATGGAGTCAGAGTTTATAGCTTTGGCTCAAGTAGGAAGAGAGGCTGATTGGATTAGAAATATATTGTTAGACATAAATCTATGGCCAAATCCAATGCCACCATTCTCACTGTATTGTGATAGTGAAGTTATGCTTACAAAAGCGTATAACGGTACATATAATAGTAAGTCTAGACATATTGGTCTAAGACATGAATTTGTGAGACAATTGATACATGATGGTATCATAACAATTATCTATGTAAAGTTAAGTAAAAACTTGGTTGATCCGTTTACTAAGCCTCTGACGAGAGACTTAATAAGTTTGACTACACGAGATATGAGACTTAAACCATTCTGAGCCAAAGGTGATGAGAACCCAACCTATATCTAGGTTACCCCTAGTTTATAGGTTCAATGGGAAAAACAAGTCACAGTTGTTGGCTGTGTTACTATCAACTTGGTCTCATATGTAATTTATGATAGTAACGTTTATTGCACGACATAGGTTAAGTTATGCTCTTAATAAAGTGTTGCACTTTCAGCAACAGAAGTGCAAGAGAACAACTTTGCCTATATGAACTAGAAGTGAAGCCGCTTCTTATAAAAAGTTATGGTTTAATTTCTTAGAGGTTCAAGAAACAGGATATTGCACACGGCTACAATAATGCAAAGTGATGATAATGCTCGTCATAAAGGGAGGTTTGTGTGTGTATGATAGCTTTGGTCGTGTCTTTTGGAATAGAGGTTCAATCTACAAACACCATTTATTTCGATATGACTTTGAGTTATTTACATTAAGAGAAGGTTCAATGTTTGTCACACCTTCTATTATGCATACAAGCCTTAGAGTTGATAAATAAAGAATTGTTTGAAGAAAAGTAAATTTTCAAACAATTGGGGGATTGTTAAATTGCACCTTTAATTATATGAGTTTTGATCAATTTTGGGTATAATTTAAACTCATTAGTTGATTGAATTTAAATTCAATTAAAAGTACATTTGATAGTCTACTAAAAGGAGATTAAGAGAGAACAAAATATAATTCAAGTAGGAATTATATACTATATTTTAATCATATTCAAAGTGGGGTATATGAAAAGGTGCATTGTTGTTTGCAAAATTACTTTCTTTAAGTACCACATCGATAAGAAGTAAAACTATTTAATACTTTATAAGCATGAGTGAAATAATTTAATTTACTTGTGATACGAAAGGAAAGGCTTGGATCGGGTCACAATGACGTGGTGCAAAGCATCACCCGCCCGCGCCTGTGTCCCTAGACCCGGGGCTAGGTGCGGGTGCGGTCGCAACGCAAAGTCACATTGGCACTTTAGGCGCACTTTGTACTTCGCACATACGCATCGTCGCCATGAGCCTATCTTTTTAGATAGAGCTCAAGTCAGTTTAATTCACCCGATTCAATATTAACTGCACAAACAAATGCAATAGCTGAAACTGATTTGTGAATCAATTCAGTTTATGTTACAGAATTAACTCTGTAACAGCTTTGAATTGATATCAGTTTTCAGTTTTAGAATATCAAAAGTTCTCTCTTCCTTCTTCTTCATTATATATAATTTTCAACCTTTACACAAAAGATATATACTGAGTTTTCAATTGTAAGTTGCTATTACATTGAAAAAAATATAAGCTTGACATATATCCTGGAGATATATTTTCAGTAGCCTTTAGCAAACCTTAGTGGTAAGAGACAATAAATATCTTAAAGATAGGGACAATCCGTGCTAGACTTTTCTATTCCAATTTTCGATTATGCAAGTTTCGCTTTCAGGTTGTGATACATATATAATATATTATATGGAATGTTTTGGTGTGGCATTTTGACCAAGTAAGAAAAGGATTCATGTGAGGCTTGATAAATTCCGAAACCAAAGCCAAAGTCATCATATATATTATATATATAACTTATGTCACGGCATGAAGGATGCAAAAACAAGAATTAAAAAAGAAGAATACGGAATCAAGAGTAATGCTATAATAACTGTGAAGCTACTTTTTTTGGAGGAAGAGGGTGTTCGGCCAGAAGGAAAATTGAGAGATTAAGCAGTTTGCTTGGATTTTTACCATTCGTTCTGGATCAATTGATTGTTTGAAGACTTTAATAAATTCGGAGAATTTTCGATGGTGAGGTAATTTGAGTTCTTACTCAAACTAAGGAATTTTTTTTGTACTCTCTAAATTTTGTAATATTTCGAGCTTTTGGTGTTATAACTTGGAAGAACTATTTGTACTCAGTTGATTATAGTAGAATTTTTCGGAGTTTGACCCGTGATTTTATCTCTTAATTAGTTTTAGAGGGTTTTTCACTTAAAATTTGGTGTCTATTGTTTGGCGTATTTTTTACGGCTGTTATTTATTTGGTGAAATTGCATTATTTGTTTGGCGTAATTTGTTATTTAATTTATCATAAACGGTTGTGGTTGGAGGTGTTTTCCGTACAAATTTGAGGGCAGATGTAATAAATTGAGATGTGAACTTGATATATACTTGAGATTTATGGATGATACTACCTCTTTAAAAGATATGTGTTACCTAAATTAAGATTTATTTTTAATGTTGCTCGATCATTTCATTAATAAAAAAAAAACATGTTATTTTTGTTTTTGTTTTTGGCTGATGATTTCATCAGGTGTTAAGAAGTTATGTTTATGGTATTCCTCAAGCATGTAGTTAGTAATTGGCAGTCTTTCTGCAATGAAATTCTGAGTGCAGTGACATTCTCTCCTGCCATTAATTTTTTTCTTTCTTCTTCGATAAAAAAAACTTGAAGCTTTGCAGATCCTCCTTTAAAGATTTTCTACTTGCTTTGAGATTTCACCTCAGTCAAACAAACAAAACAAACTTAGGTTCATAAACTCTTGTTATTATGCATCTTTTTCCTGTGATGGAAAAAAATAGCTTCTCTCTCTCTCTCTCTATATATATATATATATATATATATGTATGTACGTTTGTATGTATGTATCAGCTGCTGTTTGTAAATTATACATACACAAGCTAGACTCCAAATATTTGTATCCCACTTTGTCTATTGTGGAATGTCTAGAAGAAAGATGGGAAAGTTCTTGATTATGTCTAGACGAACGCTCTCCAGTACTTCATACTCCGTTAATTGTTAGATTGCTCTATGAAATCGCACGCAAAGTGCATACAAGTTTCAACAGTTATGACTTGTGAGGTTTAAAATTCACGTTGATCCAACGTGGCATTACGTCTTTCAACTCGAAGGAAAATAGTAGAATTGATCAATATAAAAGTTAAAAAGGTTTATTTCATAACAAATTTAGCAAAATAGACTACATATTGTGAGACAATAATTTCAAGGGTCTGTTTAAGGGTGACTGATCTCGTGTTGTATTATGTACAGTAAATATTCTTACTTTTAAAAGTTTGTTTTAGGAAAAGTTTGTCTACTTTTGCGGTTGGTGGAATTATCTTGAATCCACACCTCTCCTCACCGTGTGTATATATATATAAAAGTAGTTAGCATGATTCTTCTTTTTGGTAGTTGATTCTTCATGGACATGACACTACTTTCCGGTGGGGCCAAAGACTCGACCAATTAAGTTTTGTTGCAAAAAGTAATCCTCTGTATACCCTCCTGTAAAGTTAATTGCATGGTGTATGTTTTTATTATGCCAAGCTCCATTTTTCAACTCAGACATCAACACAACCACCCAACCTACAAGTCTAGTCCAGAGAAATGAGATTCATCACCCCAATTCATCGCACACGTATGTACGCAAACACACACACACACACACACACACACACACACATATATATATATATGTATTCTTAGGCTTTACTATTTATTTATGGAATACTAACATTACATTTTATGGTTGAGGGATCGGAACCAGGTATAATTCCATAATAGGTATTGACGTTCACTTTTATTTATAAAATACTAAAAAGTAGAAGTACAATTACTACGTACTATGTAACAATCAATCACGCTATAATTGACCTTATATATGAGCTGGTAGAGAGTATAAGAGTATGGTAATGTGAATACATCTGTTATACAGACAAGTGGCAAAAGGGGTCAGAGGACGATGAGGACGACGGCTGAACAAAGCTCCACAGTTCAATCTCGCTGTTATAAACCTGAGAAGCTTGATTTAGTCGATTACAACGGGGGTTTGACAACTGCCCCAAATCATGATGATCAAAGCTGGAAAAACAGAAGTCCCCGTCTTCACGGTCAGGGTGGCCAGCGTAGCAGCACGAGGACAATTGTTTGGATGTCTCTGCTTGGCCATTGAGCTGGGAAGCAACCAGCCGGTCGAGTGCAGTCCAGTCGTTAATGAGTCCATCTTTTGGGTCATCAACCATGTTTCCTTGGGTTTCTGAGAACACCTCCTCATCTATAGATGGCCCAAGTGACTTGAAAGTAGTACAATCCTGAATGGGACGTAGTAGGGATGGAATGGTTGGACTAGTACTTCTCTCTAGTCTCGGAAGATGCACAAATCTACCATGGACTAATTCATCAGCACTAGTACTAGTGATCATGGCTGCTAGTGTGTTGTTGATTGGGTTGCGAGATTGCATAGTAGTAAGGTTATTATTGTTGTTGCTGACTACTACAGTTTCATGATCTTCCTGCTTGCAAGATTTCCCCATGTACAAAAGTATTTGATCCAGAACGCCCTCATCTTTAGCGGAATTAGTCAAGTACATGTGGCTCCTCCTTGAGTCCATGGTGGATGACTTCTGGGGGCTCTCGAGCGCCCTATGATAATTTTTCTTCTTGAAAACCCGACACACCACCCACCCATCTTCTGCACTAGTCGAGTACTCGCTTACTACTAAACTAGTGGAGTCCTGCAGGATTTGAGACTCAGTCAGTCACTTTAATTTATTCATCAGTTGATACTAGCTAGTATTAATCAAAAT
The DNA here is from genome assembly GCA_947179155.2 of Hedera helix. Taxonomy (NCBI): domain Eukaryota; kingdom Viridiplantae; phylum Streptophyta; class Magnoliopsida; order Apiales; family Araliaceae; genus Hedera; species Hedera helix. Next base: position 469,785 of record OX359274.1, on the reverse strand, counting down.
CTCCCCCGCCCCCGTGTATGTATGTGTGTGAGATGTAGAAGAAAAGATGGATGCAAGTCTTACAGTACTGGTGGTTTCATGATGGTTAGTGGTGTTATCATCCAGCCTATATTCATGCATAATCCAATCGGATTTCTGTCCGTGTGGGGCTCTTCCTTTGTAAAACACAAGAGTCTTCCTCATCCCTATCCTTCTGAGGCTGCTGCATATGACCTTGTCCCGGCCCGTTGCTTTCCAGAATCCAGCGGCAGTGGCACGATTCGTCCGAGTCCCTGTTGGATACTTCTTGTCTTTGTGGCTGAAGAAGTACCAATCATTTTGTGGAGTGGATCCTATTTTGCACTTCTCTGTATCAAAATGCAAGGAAAATTAGTGTTATGAATGAATCAAGAGGTATATATTAGGTATAGGTATGTATGTTACGTACCTTGAATATCCCAGGGTTCGAGCTTATTAAGATCAACATCGGGAATGACATCGAGATCGATCTTCTGGTATGCCACTTTCTTCCTCAAGTAGTAGTGCAGAAGCTCCTCTTCAGTTGGATGGAATCGGAAACCTGGAGGGACCCGAGAATGACCGTCTACACTTAAATTCATGTCTTCTGACATTAACCAGTTAATTAATTAATCAAGCAACTGGTCAAATGTTTCAAATTATGTAACAGTAGTTATAAATATATTTGGATCATATTAAGAGAGATGTTATAAATATAATAAGCTAGCTAGCAATGGGATTAAGGATGTTAAAGAAGGCATGCTAGGCATTTAGTATATATATGGACCGGGTGACCGGGTGGGGTGGGGTTGGTCAGGTAGGGCAGGAATGCGAAGGGGTCCAAAAATACATGAGAAGATTTGGTATCATGGCCATTAGTGTACTTTTTTTCTTTTTTTTTTTGGAGGGGTCTAACCTTCGAAAACAACTAACCACCTAAGCCAAGAGAGAGATAGATAGGTAGTGGGTCCCACTAGAATAGGTAGAATATAATAGTAGGCCCCACAGGGGGGGTAGCCTCATGGGTCTGAGTAGGGGACAGGCCTCCATCTCAACTATGACCTTCGACCTTAAAATCTCTAAGAAAAGCACCCCTGAAACTACCGCTCTATCCCCAAAGAATCTCTCTCTAACGCGCACAAAAAAGACACTCGTTTTTCTTGTGCAACCACCCTCAAGGGCCTCAACGAACAACAATGGAAGAGAGATGATGATGATGATGATGGGGTCCGAGACATCATACATTGCGCTTTTATGGAGAAGAATTATAGCTATACATTTTATTATGGGTTTATTTGCGATGATGCCTAAATGTAGCATGCTATTTTGATTAGTTGTGTTTGAGTCTAAACACTAAATTTATAAATTAAATAAGTTATGTTTAAATAAGTTATTTTTAAACAAATAATATCTTATTTTCTAAAATTTAACCCTCAAAACACTATATAATCAAACACGAATAATATTGACATGTTTGTTGCGTCTCATTTTTATCTGACTATTCTACATCTCAATTTAAGTTGTGTATTCAATAATTGAGAATATCATGCATGTTCAATATAATTTTTACAAAAAGATCATTAAACTATTTAATTTACGCAGGTCATTCAATAATCTAAAATATTATGTTTAATACAATTTTTACAAAAAGCTCATTGAATAATCATCTGTGAAGTTGCTAAGAAAAGTATTAACCACTTTTTTTCATATGTGCTTAGAAGGTTGTACACCGCTTACAACTTATTTTTAATAAGATGTGGCAAGTATTATTAATTTTTTTAAATAAATTAAAAACCGTTATGAATTTGGCCGATATATGTGTGCACATGTCTAACTTTTTCAATGATAATTGCAGGACCAACTTTAGGCAAGGGCAGCACCACATGATCACTCATTGACATTACAAATTAGAAGTAATAATTAAATGTTATGCCCTTCCATATGAGAGATAAAGAGTCGTAGAGAGGTAATATTAATTGTAACAAAAATGGCCTAATTAGCTAGTGCTCCAAAGGATCCATTAAATCCTATTTTCAATTAGCGCAAGTATTTTTATTTTTTTTATATTTCTTTGTTTTAAAATTTAAAATATATTATTTCTTTTAATTTATTTTAAAATTATACATAAAATTTTATTTTTAAACTATAAAATAATATAAATATTTTAGCTAAATTAAATATTATAATTATATTAATATTATATTTTTAACAAATGTTATGAATATTTATAAAAACTATGTTAATATCTCCTAAATAGCACAATAATAAGGTGCTGTTGCGCTGATATAGTCCAAATTAAGCCACAGTTTTTGTTTCGTCGTTATTGTAATTAATAATAACATGACAGGCGTGAGGCACGACTAATATATATATATATATATATATATATATATATATATATATATATATATATGTATATATGTACCTACATATACCTTATGTCACCCATCTCTTTACTTTATTCATAAGTACTCGTGTGTCTGACATTCTAAATTCAGACACGAATCTGGGCAAAACAACTTGTTTAATTTTTGTATTTTTTCTAATTTTTATATAAATTGTATTTTATAATATTTTTTATATAATTTTGTATGTAAATAATGTTATCTTTTATAAGTGTAAAAGATAATGATTACATCTCATTAAAAATAAAAATTAAATGCCAACATGAAAATTTTGAATTGTTTTTAATTTTTTCCTTTGTGTCTGAAATTTTAATAATTAATTTCAAATATAAAAATAAAAATAAGTTAACACATTATAACAGAAATTCAAAAATACATATTTTTATAATTAGTTTCTACATAAAAAAATGAGACTAGAATTCAAACTAAAATACATATTTTTATAAGTATTTCTACATGAAAAATGAAGCTAAAATTAAAAATAAAATAAAAATCCAATCTTTAATTATTTTTTGAGGACTTAATTATTTCAAGTGAATCTGATAAAAAAAAGTACAATGTTTGTTTAAAGGGAATTAATTTTTTAAGGACTTAATATTTAAAGGAAAATATTTTCTCCTTTTTTTTTTATTGGTTTTAGTTGAAATAATTAAGTCCTTAAAATTTTAAAGATCGGATTGATTTATTATTTTTCTTTTTTTGGAATTTTAAATTTTTTTTTCAAGTAAAAATTTGTAATAACCACAAATTCTAAGTCCATTGTAATGATGATTATTAGATAATTATCAATGAATTAAATTTTTTGTATGAATTGATTATGCATTTACATGATTGAATAAATATATATATGTATGTGTATATTTATTAATCTATAATATTGCAAGTTAATAGAATTAATTAAAACAAATCTAATTGAATTATATTTTAAGTCCAAATAAATTATTAAATTAGGTTCAATAAAATAAACCTAGTAGTCCATGAACATAGTTAATTTATTAGTCAATGTTATAATTGAACTAGTCAAATGCTTACTTTAATTAAATATAGTATGTGTTAGTAATTGAAAGCCCAATTGAATGAATAAATTGAGCTCAAATAAATTAAATGAAAGAATCTAATATAATTAATTATTAAGTCAAAAGTGGAGCCCAAACTAAATCAAAGATTGACCAATATATATATATAAGGAGGAAAAATAAATCAAAAATGGGCAATAAAAAGGTCATTTGGCCGGCAGCTAGGGCCCCCCACACTGGGGTGGCTTGTTGCTCAATGTTGTTTCATTTACACACATTGCTTTAGTTGTTCAACAACCCAACAACCCTAGTCAATAACCAAGTCAATCCATCAAATAATAAGCTCACTTACGCTCCTAATTAACTATTGTTAGTTGATTAGGGATGTTAATAAAGGGTTACCAAAGTGCTATAAATAGAATGCTCCACCCATTTGTTGTGTTGGTTAGTTATTTGCTAGAATCACCAAGAGAGAAAAGGGAGAGTTTCCTAGAGAGAAAAGTGAGAGAACTCTTGTGAGCTTGAGAATCTACCAAGGAAATTGCTAGAGATTATTCAAGGTGGAGTCCTTAGCCAAGTTCATCTCAAAAAGAAGAAGAGCATCCAAATCTAGGAGGTTGAAAAATGTTCTATTATACCTTCATTATTTTATTTTTATGGTCTATATATATTTTAAATGGTCAAAATATACTTTTAACGGCTCAAAACCTATTTTGATATTCTATAATGCTAGATCTTGGATATATATGGAGATTCATGATTTAGTATGTTTAATATGTGCACTAGTATGTTTGGAATGTAAATAATTATAAGAAATGTGCATATAAAGCTTTACCAGTAAAACCCTAACTAGTTATGTGCTATAAATAATTATAGTTTGAAATGTATAAGTTGGTTATTTGATTTTGATGGCTAGAAAATTATATTTATGAGTTATAAAGATAACTCAACTTGAACCTCTAAAAAATATAGAAAAATGACAAAGTTATGGCATTTATCACAAACTATGTTGTTTTGACACCCTAGAGTGATCTATCTTTAATTTTATGTCAAAAACGTTTTCGAAAACGAGATCAAACCATAAAATGTTGAAAAACAAGAACTTAGGAAGATAACAAAACTGATTTAGCGTATTTTGGACGTGTATGTTTCATTTTATAAAAGATTGAACTAAAGAAATCAAAGTTAAAAATTAGGGTGTGAAAAATCAGAACTACCGCGCAGCGGTAGGTCTCACCACCGTCGGGGTGAAACACTGTAACGCTACTGAAATCCTTACGTTCCTTAATTCTATCCATTCAATTCTGGATTTCATAATCATTAATTTTAAAATCAAATTATATTATCCTCAATCATCTTCACGGCGATTTCGTGCGTTAAAACATAACTTTTAACTTTTAAAGACATTAATTGACCATAATGCGGTCCATAAATCTGTTTATTTATCTTACAATCATAACTTGTCTCAGGATCGTAACGCTCACTTACCATTTATTAGAACTTAGGTCAATCATTTATTAATTGTGACCTGATTTATTACAATTTAAAACAGCAAAAATGACTTTTACCCCACTGTAGTTGTAAGTTTGTAAGAATTACACCATTGAACTTTAAAAAATTAGAATTTGCCAACTGAACTTTCTAAAATAGATTAAATACCTTATTCCGTTTGATTTTTTTAACGGACGTAAAAAAATTTCTAACGTGGATTTAAAAAAAAAGAAGAAAAAAATGACGTGTAAATACTAAATGGTCTATTTGGTTGTCAAAAAAATTCTGACGTGGATTTAAAAAAAAAGGGCAAAAATGAGTTTTATCCCGCTGTGATTGTCAAGATGTAAGTATTACCCCACTAAACTTTATAAATATGCAAACAACCCATTGAACTAATTAAAATTTTAAGATTATACCATTCTGTTAAATTAATTAAATGTCCATCTTTTAATTATCTACATGACATTTTTATAAAACTAAAAAATTCAAGAAAATAACAAGAGAAAGAAATTAGTAGCCATCTCATTTAAAATTCATACGTGACTGACTTAAAAAATCCAACGTGAATTTTTTGCCATTAACTAATTTTATTTTATTTTCTTTTTCTTTCTCTCTCCACTTACTCATTTTCAACCCAGAAAATAATATTTCTTTCTCGATTTCTTCATTTTCAACCCAGCAAACATATGTACAAATTGAATCATCTAAAATTGAAACTCTAGATATATTCCCCAAATTGATTACATTTTTTTTTCTCCTCTTCTTCATCTTCAACCCTAGATATATTCTCCAAATTAATTACAGAGAAACTTGAGCAAAAAGATGATAGAAAAGAAAAAGAAAAAAAAAACCAAATTAGCAAACCTAAAATTCACACATAATTTCAAGGCTTCATTTTCTTCCTGACAAATTAAATCTTACACTCTCACCATTTTTGAACAACCACCCTCATCTTCATTTTCACTATTCTTCTCGAACCCCATTGTTATTCAAATAATACCATCAAATACCATAAACTAAAGAAGAAATCAACATGGTTATACCATCACAGACCATAAACCATGTTGATTTCTTCTTTAGTTTATGGTATGTGATGGTATTTTTTGAATTACAATGGGTTCAGGAAGAATAATGAAAATGGAGATGAGGGTGGTTGTTCAAAAATGGTGAGAGTGTAAGATTTAATTTATCAGGAAGAAAATGAAGCCTTGAAATTATATGTGTGAATTTAAGGTTTGCTGATTTGGTTTTTTTTTTTTTTTTTTTTTTTTTTTTTTTCTTCTTCCTTCTATCATCTTTTTGCTCAAGTTTCTGTGTAATTAATTTGGGAAATATATCTAGGGTTGAAGATGAAGAAGAGGAGAGAAAAAAAAACTGCAATCAATTTGGAGAATATATCTAGGGTTTCAATTTTAGATGATTCAATTTGGGCATATGTTTTCTGGGTTAAAAATGAAGAAATCGAGAAAGAAATGCTGTTTTTTGGGTTGAAGATGAGTAAGTGGAGAGAGAAAGAAAAATAAAATAAAATGAAATTAGTTACTGGCAAAAAATTCACGTTGGATTTTTTAAGTCAGCCACGAATGAATTTTAAGTAACGTGGTTACAAATTTCTTTCTCTTGTCATTTTCTTGAATTTTTTAGTTTTATAAAAATGCCATGTAGATAATTAAAAGACAGACATCTAATTAATTTAACAGAATAGTATAATCTTAAAATTTTAATTAGTTCAATGGGTTGTTTGAATATTTTTAAAGTTTAATGGGGTAATACTTACAACTTGACAATCACAATGGGATAAAACTCATTTTGCCCTTTTTTTTAAATCCACATCATAATTTTTTTGACAGCCAAATAGACCATTTAGGATTTACACGTCATTTTTTTAAAATCCACATCAGAAATTTTTTGACTTCCGTCAAAAAAATCAGACGGAATGGAGTATTTAATCTATTTTAGAAAGTGTAGTTGACAAATTCTATTTTTTTAAAGTTCAATGGAGTAATTCTTACAAACTTACAACCACAGTGGGGTAAAAGCCATTTTTGCCAATTTAAAATCATATATAATTATGATATAACACATCATATCCTGTAACTAAATTTCGCCATTAATCTAACCATGCATGGCCCTGCTTGATTATGTCTGTCTCATACATAGTCCTGTTTACATCCATCTGTACCATACATACGAGTTTAATACATATAAAACTCGACCAACAATATTACATTAAACTTACATCGTTACAACATTTCTTTGATAATATATACATGTACATTTATCTCTATGGATTTACAAATCATATAACCCTTATTACCATTGTAGGTTTACATTTAACTATTTGAATAACCACATTACATAGATACATATAACAAATTTCTTTCATAGTTATCTATGTCTTCATCAATTTTTACCTTTAGCCACACCAGAACCTCCGGCCTTCTCGTACTTTTACCTGAAATATTAGTTCATGGCAAGAGTGAGCACATAGGCTCAACAAGTTAATCAGATAACACTTTTTATGCTTACAATTTATATTTATGCGTCATGCATTCTCTACTTTACCATGCTATACTTAATGACACATATTCCACTTAACAATTAATACACATAGTTGCACGGAGTGCATATTTCAACAACTACATAGTTCACGTAGAACAATTAGTACACTTAAGTCTGAAAAACTTGTCTGATTTCCATTTATTTACTTAACATTTATGCTTCTCGTTCGTTCTTTCAATCCTTCCTCGCATCGGGTTGCTAGTCCGAACTTTATCTGCCAACATTGCACCTGTGATGACCCTGAATCCGAGTCCCTTGAACCTCGGATCCGGTTCAACACGAGTACAACTTTTTCCTTATCATTCATGACTTAGAACAATATTATAATTGATATATAATCATTTATTTAAAATTTCACAACATTTCTTTCTATTCCAGAATTGCAATCTTTACAAATTCCTAGTATGTCTCAATATCATACATGATAGGACATTCTATTACAATCAATTTGAGTATTTAACACTCATATTATATACCAACCAATTCTTATTCTACACAAACATTTTACCTGTCCAATTCGGACTGATATCTACAATAGTCATTTAGACCTTTAGTGAAACTAATGTGCATTCTTGTTCCTTAATCTTTATCAAAAACTTCGACTAACTCGCACTTATCTGAAAGTGTTGATTTTATAGCAAGAGTGAGCACGACGGCTCAACAAGTCTAACAACTACACATAACACATTACATGCTTCACATGTTATACATATTCTGCATTTTATTCCTACATCATGCATTTCATGTTTTTCATTTTATAAATGTTTCATACTTCTTATTCATCGCATATAATACACATCTAGCATATATCAAGGCATGCTTCTTATTCTGTGCATACTTCGCATATAATCATACTTCATGCATTTCACATAACACAAATATCATCAATATAATCTCATATCAATAATTTAATAACATATGATTGCATAGAAATGCACATAGGAGCAAGATCTGAAAAATTTGTCTGGTTTGCTTATACCATTTACGTTTATTTTGCAACTTTCGTTCAACCTACAATTTATATATGAAATTGACATCATCATTAGTTAAAATGACTATTACTTAGTCTTTATATAAGACTCTAACTTCAAATTATTAACTCTTAAGATATCCGACAAGCGAACCCTTAAGTTCTGGACAAAAATCCTAGCCCAAAATATAATTCGGACATGTCAGGTACGCTTAACCAATTTACGCCTTCACTACACGTCATCATACGACCCACTTTTAATAAGTTGTCTAAATTAGTCACAAATGGACTATTTACATTGGTTCAATTCAATTAAACTTTCTTCTTTTAAATAACTTAATGATTTGAACATTTAATAATGTACCAAATACCTTATAATATTATCTACATTTGATATTATACAACTATATTTAAATATTATTAACCATTTAATAATATTTTAATCACTTATTAATATTATTAATCATTGAATAATATTTTAATCTCTTACTAATATTATTAACCATTTAATAATATTTTAATCACTTATTAATATTAATAATTATTTAATAATATTTTAATCTCTTACTAATATTATTAAATATTTAATAATATTTTAATCACTTATTAATATTATTAATCATTTAATAATATTTTAATCTCTTACTAATATTATTAACCATTTAATAATATCTTAATCATTTATTAATATTATTAATCATTTAATAATATTTTAATCTCTTATTAATATTATTAACCTTTTAATAATATTTAAATCACTTACTAATATTATTAACTATTTAATAATATTTTAATCATTTACTAATGTCATTAATTATTTAATAATATTTTCATCATTTACTAATGTTATTAATCATTTAATAATCTTTTAGTTACCTACTAATATTATTAATTATTTAACAATATTTTAATAATCTTCAAACCATACAAATAGTTAACTTTTTAATTGTGTTAACTTTAATTTTTATTTTAAACATTTAGCTACCATTTAATCATTAATAGACTCTATATATATTGGTTTAGTATTCAAACACATTTATTTTACACTTATTTCAACTTAAATTTTCACTAAAAACTCAACCCGGACCGACCCGACCTCGACAACAAAAACAGGTTCTAGACAGTGTGTTTGTCCGTTGCGGCGGTATTACAAAAATCTGAAATCCTAATTTGGGGACTGCTTGACCCTCCTTCACTAAAACTACCATAACTTCTTCATTTTAAAATATTTTTGGGTGATTTTTGAGTCCATTCTCATCAGAATTTCCCACTCTACAACTTCTCTTTAGATCACAAATCCAAATTCCCAACGAAAGTAGGCTTAAAATTGCTTACAAGGATATAATGAAAACTAGCTTTAAAGATCCTTGATTCGATTGGTTCAAACATGATGCTACAAGCATTATTTGCTAGACCATCATGTTTTATGACTCTAGATACCTCATATGCATAACATACATCGTATATAACCTCTCTAGTTCAAATATTTCAAACTACAACAATAATTAGCACCTAGTTAACTAGGGTTTTATCGGTAAAACTTGATATAATCTTTTCTTCAACTTATTTGCATACCACACATATAAATACTATACCATAAATCTACCTATATATCATAGATTTAGACTTATAGATCATCAAAAATAAGTTTTGATCGGTTAAAAACATATTTTGACCATAGAAATGAAAAGATAAAGGTGTAGATCACTTTTAAACCTTTTTGACTTTAATGCTCTCCTTCTCTTGGCTATGAACTTTGCTAGAGACTCCACCTTAGCTCCTAGATATACACCTCTAGTGTAATATCTCTCAAGACTCTCCAACAATACTCTCACTTTTCGCTAGAATTTCTTTCTCTCTCTAAAAATAATAGTAAGACTATAAATGACCAACATTGCACATGTGTTAGTGATTTCTATTTATAGAACTCTGGGAACATATCATTAACTCCTTAATCAACTAGCATTTATGAAATTAAGGCTTTAATCTTGCTTACTATTACATGAATGACCACTTGATAGACATTTTGAATGACCACATTGTCGACGTCGGGATTTTCGTCGTTTCATTTTTTATAATAAAAAGCCCTCTCCAATTTTAACCTTCGGATTTAAGATGTGATATTTTTGAAAAGGGTTCGCTTTAAGTGTCGACGGGGTTTCGAAAGGTTGATTTTATAATGAGCCAGTTGACCAGAGTCGCCAGTTAGTATATTTGAAAATGGATGTACCAACTCATCCGAATTTTGTTTTTGTAATTACTGGCTCATATGTGACTCTGATTCAATTGGTCCGCGAACCGAGATTCATAGAGCTCGGGGGCTTGCTTAAGCGAGGGGAAGGTGTTAGGCACCCCCTGACTTCCGTGAAACACGGTTACCTCAATCTCGATGTTTTTCTATCCTCTTAAATCCTAAAATGTGGGTGTGCGCATATGTGTGCGTGTGTGCCTAAATGAATATTTGTGGTGAATTTTCGCATAAAAGTTGCTTTGATTTATATGGCAAATGGGTTTTATCGAGAAAGTGTTTAGACGTCTTTTGATCCAAATGACAAGGTTTCGTTTTACAATAAAGATTGATTTTAATTTCGAAAAACGAGGAGGTTTTTTTTATTAGATGTCGTTTTAGGAAAACAATAATTTTTAAACTTTTGTCAAATAGGAATCGAGACTATACACTGCCTTCTGACAGTAAATTCAAATAAAATGAAGGCAACTTCTAGAAACTCTTTAACCCTATGCACAAAGTTTAATGAAAATGTTTATTTATTTTTTACGAAAAACATCTTTGATGACCATTCAAAACCAAATAGAGCCTTTTCGTCAAACAAGGATCAAAGTTCGCCAAAACTCTTAATTCTTTAAACCTCGCGAATCTAATATCCTAATTTGATTACTTTTTAGAAAATCTTTATCATTTGACTTATTTTGGAAACCATTTTTGTGTCGTAAATTAAAACAAGCATTCAAAATGTGTCGGGGCTATCCATGGGCATGTGAGCCGTCCAAACAACCCTGAACACCCACAATCACATATCTTTATTATTACGGGGCCTTAACCCGATTTCGATTCGACATCGTTTTAAGGCCCTAAAGTTACATATTTACCATACAAATGCATCGCCATGACTACATAAACTCAAAATCGTCCATCTTCGGAATTTGATCGAAATGATCTCTCTCCTAGGCTCACAACAAAAAAACGTCACAAGGCGAGCACTAACAATAAATCTAACGGAAAAAACATAACAAATTAGTTCAACACCCAACATGATAATAAATGATGATGGAAATCTAAACTAACAATGGATCCCAAATAACGCAAAATGGACATCATCGGGTGATTATGAGGGAACATCGTTCATTAGGAACCTTCGTTAATCACCCTAATCCAAAGATCTATGCAACCCTACCAAGAGAACTACATTTGATCTATCCAATAGCAACAAAATCAATATTAAGAGAAACACAATAAAATGCTACAAAGATGGGATTTCAACCTTGCAAAGCTCTCAAGAACTCTTTGATATTCCAATAACAAGGCAATACACTAGATATGGGAAAGATTGGAGTAAAAGGAAGCCAAAATCAAGCCATTATATGCCTAACCCGAAGCTTTCTCTCTCTAAAACCTCACTATCTCTCTCTCTTTTCTATTTTCTTTCTTCTCCTTCTTTCTCTCGGGTGGAAATGGCCGTTGTATAGTGCTCCGCAGGCAGCCGCAGGTGCATCTGCGGCTGGGCTCGCTAGCCGCCCGCGCCGAATCCTCGGCTGCCGGGTTGTCTCCTCGAGCCGCGCACTGTCCCTTTTGTCAGTGGCCGCCGGTGCACTCGCGGCTGTCCAGCTTATTTTTTTCGATTTCCGTGCCACGCAGTCTTAAATTGCCAATTTTTGTTGTATTATTTTGGAAGACTGTTGCCTGATACATGAATCGTTTTAGTGCATGGTTCTCCGGGAGCGAGGCCCCCTACCGCTATAAACGTAATGGTCCGTTGCCGTCTTTGGCGATCGCATTGGGCTTTGTCTGGATTGACCGTACGTCTCGCCTCAAATGACTCGATTCTCGTTGCGCGTTTAGTAGCCTTGATCGTAAGCCGTGGTGGTGACTTCGTGTTGGCGCCCACCTTTCCTTTTCGCATGTCGGGTCAAATGACGATTTTGCCCCCTGTCAGGGTTAGTACACAGGTGCAAAACTGTCAGGGTGTCTACACACATGAATGACTAGGGTGGTTGGAGGTTGCTTGAACTACTTTGCACTCAAAAATCATCCAATAGGCAAGCTTCAAATCCATGCGGGGCCCAAAAATCGGGATTTGATATTTAATTACTTTAATTTGATTTTATTTTTATGTCCTATATCATTATATAAGCATTCATATATATATATACACACACCAATATATGTATACATATTCACCTTTACATGCACATTGAGCTCCACTTTGGACATTAAAATTAATTCCAATTGGACTTTGAATTACTATTGTTTGGGCTCAACAATTTAATTCATTTTGGCTACTATATTAATTCATTTAAGTCATCATACTTGGGCTCCCAACAATTAAATCAATTGACTAACTATGATACTTGAAATATAAACAAGTATTATTTCAAGTATTGGGCTAGCTTAAATTTTTTTAGATTCACTATATTTTTCATATATGGTTAACTAATTAAATCCTATAAGGCTACTTCATTGGGTTTATTAAATAAGCACGTTAGCTTAATTACATAATTCAATTAGACTTGTTAGTTATAAGTCCATTGGATTTCTTAATTGAGTTAGTCTATTAAATCACTAACTCTTAATATATCTTGGGTTTATTTTATTAAAAATCTAATGCTCATACATACTAGTACTTCAATTTGATTCAATAAACTATTAATTTTCAAACAGTCTATACCACTGTTGCGGCGATGATTACTACAGCTGTGGCGGTAGTTTTAACTTTCACATTTCAGGGAATTTCATCGCTGCGACGGTGAAACCTACCGCTGCGGTGGTAGTGCTGATTTTTCACTCTAATACACATCAATACAAGTACTTTAACTTAATTAAATTTAATTCATTAACTACCTTTTATCATTAACTTGGGTTCATAATATAATTACTCATACCCATATAGTTATTCCCACTTTGGGTTACTCAATTAACTCACAGATCTTTCGTAACTTGGGCTGATAATTAATTTAATTGGACTACCACACTATTATATACAATACTTGCCAATATTATTTAATTGGACTTATATTAGCTATCTCTTAGACTATCATTTAACATAACACTTGGGCTTATTATTTAATTACCCATCTTCATGCATATATTTTCATATTGGGCTAACACATATAATCCTTTTGAGCTAGTCCACTAGTAGAAATTAAATTACTTGGACTCTTCATAAGGCTAAATTCATAAATTTATTTGGACCTCTTTATAATTACCAACATGACTTAAAATAATTAACATATTAGCTTGCTTTAATCCATTATTAGACTCTATATAACAACTTAATAATTAATTTAATTACTTAATTAATTAACTTTTTAATATTGTCATTCTAGACAATATTTTACCTTTTACTTGCTAATCTTAACTTTAATTCATGACTCATATAATTAACTTAATTAATTATATTATATGACTTTCTTTCTTACTTCATACTTAAACTAATTAATTTATTAATTTTATTAAGTATTAATTTACTCAACTTCTTATTTGGCTAAAAGCATACTTTAGGTATATATGTATCAATATAACCACATTCACTTCTTACATTACCTATATAACATTATAGGATCATAAGACTTGATATAACTTATCAAACTTTATCTATAATTGCTTAACCATTTATCTCTAATTATTTCACTTTTGATGTATTATACCTTATTTAGGTTAATAATACATCCTAGTTTGTCTCTGACCTAGCACACAAGCATTACAGTGCTTTTATATAGTTGTAAATATGTTATTTTATACTATTTCCCGTTTATTACTTTAATATCCTTCACTTTTGTTTATCTCTACTGGTAATATGTTACCCCGATTGGGTCCTACATAACCATAATATTGATTCATGCATTAGTTACACACATGTGAATGCTAAACCTTGTTATATAAACTATCTTTTATCTTTACATAATTTTAACCCGTAACACATTGTTCCTTTTATACTTTAATCTCTACCACATTGATCATTTTTATCAATTTATGGCTTATCATACATGTCTTTGTCATTTTATATCAAAACATTTCGATTTACACTTGAATAAAAAATTTATTGACTGAAACAGTACATCTCGCCCCGGCGAGATGTTTAGCCTAGAAGATCTCGCGACTGTGCTTTGGCGCCCCCTAATTTCACCCCGACGAGCTTCTTCATAGAGCACTACGCCCTGGCGCAGTTTCCAGTTCAAATAACTGCGCCCAGACACAGTACTGGTTTTTTTGAAAAAAAATTCTTTCAAAAATCCATGCTATTTTTTGTAAAACTTGATTCGAATATGCCACATAACACATATCTGACTTGCATAGGCCTTTAAAACGTTTAAAAATTTTCAAATAGACTTATTTTTCTGAAAGGTTCGATTTAGGCGTTGACGAACGTTTTAAAACGTTTAAAATTCACAATTGTCGCCATTAACACCAAATAACTTTCAAATCAACTATAACATATGTATTTACATAAAACTTAGTTGTTAGACCTCATGTGATCATTAATTATCCAAAATGGCCAAAAATCATACGTTGGTGGAATTTTTACCAACCTTTCAAAACTTTGCTCTTTAATTGATACTTCAATTCTTGACTCCACACATCATATACATTATCACATGTTCATTTAACAACTTTATGAATTCACATTACTTCTATATGCACATTCTAATGTACTTTACAGATTATAATTTAGTCTATACACAAAGTATAACTTAATATTGTAACTTTCTATCACAATTCATACATTTAAACCATTTAGGCATCTAGCTTGCCATTTAGCAAAATAATTTGCTTGCATCAAACATGATCAACCTTTTTAGTTAGGTTTTTATAACTTTTAGCAACATATAACACATAATCCTTCATAAATCATAGGTTAATATTATATTTTCATTAAACAAAACATGTTTCTTAACCTTTAAAGCTTTTAGTATGCTATCTAACATGAAATTTCTCATGTATCCAACATGATCAACACTTTCAACTTGATTTCCATCATGTCTAATAACATATAACACACGATCATGCTTAAATCATAGTTTTTAGCCTTGAATAGTGCATCACCTTTGTTTTATTACCTTAACATTTAAGGTTTCATCATAAGCTACAAATATAACACATAATTCACATAATCAACATGTATATCCTTAGATGTATACATGGCTACCTTTGTTCTTACATTTAAACACATAAAAATTAAG
The DNA here is from genome assembly GCA_947179155.2 of Hedera helix. Taxonomy (NCBI): domain Eukaryota; kingdom Viridiplantae; phylum Streptophyta; class Magnoliopsida; order Apiales; family Araliaceae; genus Hedera; species Hedera helix. The sequence goes on along the minus strand of OX359274.1, from coordinate 453,925 downwards.
TTTTTAAAACTTGAACATTCTTATACCTTCTTTTAGCCTTCATCTTCCTTGCTATAAAGCTTGTTAAGGGTGTATTCTTCACTTTGATGGTTACTTCCTTCTCTCTTGAACACTTTGCAAGCAATCTTCATGGTTTTTCTTCAAACCCTAGCTTCTTCTATTTTCTCTCTTAAGCTTTCACTTGAGCAACTTGGTAAAAAAAAATGAAATGAACTAGGCTCAATGCTTGAAGGCATATACATATGTGTGTTGATTGAAATCTCCAACACTTAACCACCTTTGGTTAATTTAACTCATGCCTAGTTAGGGACATTTAAGTCATTTCCCATGGATATTCAATGGCATAATGGACAATTCTCATGAAAAGGATACCATGGACATTTCAAAACTTGACAAGAGCACTTTAGTTAATTGTCATAAAACCTAGATAATTTATGTTCCAATTAAATCTCATTTGCTTATTTTCAATTAATTTCAAGCCCATTTTGGTCCAAACTTGTTTCATTATGTTTGAATTTCATTCTAGCACCAAATACTCCACAACTTGCTTGTCCCATAACACTTGTTACACTTCAAAAATTGAATTTCATTAATAACTTATAACAATTCATAATAAATTGTCAGTTTGCATAATATTCATTCTTAATTATCTACGAACCCTTTTCAATTTCACATAATTCCAATTTTTGACATCTCAAAATATTCGAATTGCTCATTTGTCCATAAATATCTTCCTCGAAAAAGCAAACCTTACTAGGATTACTAAAATCCATTCCTTTAATCATATAACTCGTAGTACCTTCATTACGACTTTACGACATTTCTCTTATTCACTCAACATACATAATGTCAATTCTTAACATACATGAAATCTACATTCTTTATACTCACATTTGAGAGTATTACATTTTTGTCTTTACACATGATATTACGATTATCTTAATTCAGTCATTCAATATCAATTCCTTAAAATTCCAAACATTCACATATCATTCCTTTAATCCTTAGACCGAGTAGATCATACGGTTCCTTCTTCACTGCACATACATACTTACCTTACCTTGCTATTTTTATATCATCTCCTCACCAGGCCTATTCATTAAGCTCGCTATTAATATCTATAACAAAAGCTTACTTCACATATTTTCTTCACATTTTCTCTATTCTCAACTTTAATTTCTTCGTTCTTTATCAGATCAAATACATACATATTCACATATTCAACTTATTACATACTGACACAACACAATATCTTACCTTAATTCCCTACAATTTACCTTATTATAGGCATTACCATAAATCATTCATCTTTGATCCTTTGCATTACCATTTAACCATCAAAATTCATATTTGTTTCAATTTCAAAATTTGTTACGTCACTTATACACTTTACATAAATAACTGATCTTTATACGTTCTATAGACCCTTATTTATACAAGGAGTCCCTCTTTACCCTTAATACATTTTGTCATTCAAACTAGGTTTTATCTGCTAACCTTTACTAAATTCAATAACTTGAATACTTTTAAAAGTTTATCCAAACCATTGGTTGATGCGAATTCTTATAGTAAGTCTGAGAACCAACAACCCTAAATAAGGGGATTATATTTTGGGAAACCTACCTTTGCGCAAGATGTCTGAATGTTATGCATATACATATGAGTTGAAGATATTGATCACCTTGAATACCAAATTACTGAAAAGGGTCAAAGGAAACTCTGATTTGTCTTCGCTAGTTCTTGGTCATTAGTGATCACTCAGCAATAAAGACTCAACTATTTCTTTTCATTGAAATTTGATTCATGTTCTTTCACAATTGTTATATATTGTTGACAATTTTGAACTTATTCTCACTCACTCATAATATATCAAATCTTATATTTACTATTCTTAAACTTACTGAGTAAGCTAGTTGATCACCCATGCTATATCATGAATCATTTTTCAGTTAAGCCCGAATACTCCAAGAAGGATAAAGGCAAGAGAAAAGCCAACGCTTAGATTATTGCATGTTAGATAGATTATTTTTTTAATATGTAATTACAGTTTGTAAATCTTTTGTAATCCCTTAAGATACGTTCTGTTTATGTTAAGGTTAGAAGACCTTGGGATTGTAGTCCTTTTGGTAAGGAATATTTATGTATTATTCCGCGAAGTTTAAATGAAGACTATGTATTTAGTTGCTATTATATTTTGGATTGTGAGCACTAAACACGAGGTTATGGAACCCAGATTTGGGGATGTCACAAAATTAATTACAACAAAAAATATTTTTGAATTCTAGTTCTAATGTGCTAATTTATTTTCATTTTTATATTTAAAATTAATTACTTTGGATTGGATAAAATTAATTATGAACTTTTTATTTTAAAATATGTTACTCGTAAGAAGGAATAAAAGCAAGGATGGATATAGTTTTCATCTCATTTGTCCATAAAACCAAAATAAAGTGAAAATCTCTATCTTCATCTCATTCATTTTCATTTGATCTTAATCTTCATTAACAACCCAAGGGTCCTCCAATTGGGACAAAATTTTGTGAAAGATTTGGAAGATTCAAACCTAGATCTACAAGTGTTGTGACTGATTTTGGGTTTTTGAATTCGAATTTTCCAAGATTTCATAAGTTTTCGACATCTGGTAGTTACATTAGAAAAAAGCCTCTTTTTTTTTTGGGGTTTTCAAACTTAGATCTGCAATTATTTTGTTATGGTACATAGTTATGCATTTTTGTAAAAAATATTCTCTGTAATGAGTCAAACATAATTTTGTGAACCACTATAATTAATTGACTAAGACAATTCAATACCTAAGCTAGCAAAAATAAAGTTTAAAAGGAGAAATTTAGAAATAGAAGGAAATTAGAAAGAGAGAGAAAATTGGAATTGAAGGAATTCAGCTATTAATTGGGGAGAAAGAAAATAACTACATGTCAATCGTAGAGTAAGTTAATCAACTGAACTCTCGTTAACTACTATCTAATTATAAAATAAGGTAAACAACTTAACTCTACGTTAACTTCTAATCAGTTGTAGAATATATTAACTAACATATATTCCTTACAACCTTCAGGTAAGTTCTTCCGTGGAGCAATCACTATGGCGTTGTGTTCTTGTTATGGGTTTCAAGTTTCTGGATTTGGTACTCTTATTGTGAGTTTCAAGTTTCTAAGTTTGGTGTTCTTGTTGTGGGTTTATAGATCTCTCAATTTATTCTTGAATTTGGTTTTTGATTTATTTTTATTAACTCAACAAACTTATATTTGGAGGTTGATGCATATGAATTTGTATAATCATGATGATTAAATGTTGAAATGTAAATTTATGAGTTTGGTGTTCTTGTTGTGATTTTGATTATCTCTCAATTTATTCTTAAATTTACTTTTTGTTTTGCTTCTATTTTGGTTTTTAGACAAAGTAGCAACTGAGTTTAATTTCTCAATATTTATTTTTGACTTGGGCAAATAATAAATGTTTTGGAGTTTTTGGATTTGAAATTTTGAGTTTCATGAATTAGCCGGGAAGATGATTAAGATGAGAATTATTTATTTATTTTTTAATGGCCATATTAGTTAAATATGCTTTTAAAAGTAAATATAAATGTATTAGTTAATCTAATTAACTAGGTTTTACGATTTTATATAGTCAAATGTATAAAAATTAGGTCAATACGCACGTTTACTTCCTCTATTGGAATACGTGACAATTTCGACCATTTTTTTAACCGAAAATTATAAAAAGGTTAATTATGGTTACTTAAGAGTACTTTAGATAATGAGATCAGATGAGAATTTCTGAACCTGGAGATGCCAATTGCAAAAGTTTGCATATATATTTTCTTGATGCCCATTTTTAACAAATCATACAAAATATTTTAAAATGATGGATTAGTATAAATGTAAGTCAGTCAGTCATGCAAGGGTCACGCGACCGATAACATTTGTTTGTTACAATATGATTATATTTATATAATGATGAAGGAGATTATCAAAATAACAACATGAGAATGAGATTGAAGTATAAATAAAGTGTAAATGAGTATATTTAAGCCGTAAAAAAAAGTATTCCATCAGCATGTATTTCCTTATTGTGGCATGCCGGAAGAAACACGAAGAAGTTCTAAAAGTCATCAGAGCTTTAGCACGTCAATTACAACTATACTATAAAATAGTCAAAAAATTAAAAGTTTTTGACAAACTTTCGGTTGATTTAACCTAAAATAAATAAATAAATAAATAAATAAATAAATAATAATAATAATAATAATAATAATAATAATAATAATAATAATAATAATAATAATAATTTGGCTGCCTTTCTTTTCCACCAGCTATTTGTTTAGGTTTAATTTCCATTGTGTCATTATTACAGTAGTCTACTTGCTTATCCATCCCGGAAAGAATATGTTTTTTATGTGTTAGTTCTAGCTAGAATAAAGGAAAATAAATAAAATTAATCTGTTGATATGTCATGATTCGCTTTAGAGTAATACGACTACACTAGCTTGACGTGAAGAAAATGAAATCTAAGAAGTTTTTAATTGGTAGGGCTGATATATATAGTTGTGTGTATGTGATAATAATTCATAGTAAATATTTGTTATGGAGTAAGATAGGACAAATAGCATTCATATAATCTATTATAAGTATCAACGAGCGAGATTAAAAAATTGAAATATATCGTCCGCTACTAATAGTAGCGGACGATAATGGGTTACATCCGTTATTTAGCAGCGGAGGGGTTACATCTGTTATTATTAGTAGTGGATACTGAAATTTTTTCATTCTCTCATCAGCTATTATTAATAGTAGCGAATGTACTTATCGACGACTATTATTAGCAGCGGATGTCGTAAATTTATTTTAAATCTCGACCGTTTATTTTTATATTGATGATAGAAATGTTATTTATTCATTTTTGATTTATTACAAATATTTATTGGCGTAGATGTCAAGATTTCAGCATGAACGCATGTATCTCATTTGCCGTGACTCAAATTACGCACACAGAGTATTGATGTCGGTGTCCAAAAATTTAATTAGCATATGTATATACTACTCTACATAATAATAATACATTGGTACCCCGTTAATTGAGCAAGCAGTGCAAACAAATGATGATGAATATGTATTTGTGAACATGTGTCTCTATATAATATTGATTGATAATATCAGCTAGCTAGGTAGCAATTAAGCATGCTATACCGCACTAGATAAATTTCCGTTATGAGGTCATTCTGAGTTCTGACTTAATTACTATCTATCTAATCTAAACTAATCTAATCATGATGGTTATCTTATTCATTTTTTTCTACATTCTTTCCTTTCCATAATCATAATCGTGACGATTTTAGGCATCCAACAATTGACGAAGCAACCACTTGATTTGTTTTACTAACCAGCACTTGACTTGCTAGTACTACTGTCTACTCGAATATATAGCTCATCTCTACATCACTAATTAATTTTAGTAGTAATTAATGTATGGTACCTAGAGTTGAATATATTTACTTATACATATATGTGCGTGTGTGAAAAATGATAAAAGCGTTATTTTTTTCATTATCCATGTCACAAATGGTAAAGAGTGAAGAATATTGATCACTTTCCATATTTTATATCATATATTTATATATTACTAGCTAGCTAGTATGAGTAGTATTTTGCAGTTACTTATTTAATACTCCTTCCGTCTCAAGATAAAAGTTCTTTATTAATTTTTATGGTCAAATTGATCATTTTTAAAATTAATAATTAAACATATATATTTAAATTTTTTTTAAAATAAACATTGAGATTAATACTAAATTATATGTAGTTTATAATGCTTATAAGCTTTATATATATATATATATATATATATATATATATATATATATATATAAAGAATAATAAGATATATTGATTTGAAAAATTGTGAACTTGACCATAAAAATCAATGGAAAACTTTTATCTTAGGACGAATTGAGTAATTAATTTGTCATTCTTTTTAAGGCTTCCATACATACATGATACATTAATAATACATATATGGTTATGGTTATGATTCTGCAGCCAATCAACTCCATATTCCTTTCACATATATATATTCTAATATTCATTAATTGATCATAGGAATTTTGATGTTGAATTAAGTTTGCATGGAAAGCAATCTCAGATCAGGCAAAATGTTTAGTGTATATATATATATATATATATATATATATATATATATATATATATGCTTAGTTCAGTATGTATGTAGATGTACAGTAGAGTCCCAGCTTCAAAACGACATGGCATTTGAATCATGACCGTAATTTCAAAAGCACTGTTCATTCAAGTCCATCAATCCTTACACCTCCTTTACCCAAACAAAGCCAGCACCTTTTTAAACCCCCCCCCCCCCCCCCCCCCCCCTTGCCCCAAAAAAAAAAAAAAAAAAACCGATATATTTATATAATCATTTGTGTCCCATTTAATTCCCTACTTAGCATTCATAATTTTTTTTTAAGTGAGAACAAAGGAATAACTGCCGCCATTGTTTTTTTATTTTCAAAATTTTGAGATGTTGTGAGGTTGGTTTAGACTTTCCTAAGGTTTCTCCGGGCCTACTTGTACTTGTAGCGTGTCCATTTTTGCGTCTAGCTAGGCCCAAGACCCATGGACTATTCAAATTTAAAATTAATTTACAAATAGATACTGCTCTCCCATCCGTCCGCCAATTATCTTTCTCCCTTCCCTTCGCGTCTCTTCCCTTCCCGCAATGAATACACTGAATAAATATATATTTACTATATAATGATTAAGAGCAATTATTTTTATTGTCAAATAATTTTAAATTAAAAAATTTGATATCTTTAAATATTAAATTTGGGTCTATTTCATAAATTTAACGTTCCGTATTAAAATTGTACATTCATTTAAAAATGTCAAATGTTAATGCACTGGAAACAATAATTTTTATGATATGATTAGCAATGCTACGTAAATAGTTTATAAATTTTATAAATGTATGGTCTAGAAATAAATTAATTTATATTAATTTTATTTTAAAAAGTATTTTAAAAAATTAATATTAATCATATATTTTGAGAACGAGCGAATATATGTTTGTTTTAAGCTTTTTCGTCTATGTAAACTAGGGAAAGGAAGAAGGGGGTTACTGCAATTTGAGGCACGCAACTATGCCCATGAGCTAATCACACTGCTCAGTCCATGCATAAAGTTGGTTCAATCACGAGGTTGTGTGAATATGGTTGGTTGGTCTGATGCAATATTAATCACATGTCCAAATTTTATGGGGGCTCATAAATAAATATGGTCGGTTTAAAATGTTTGGTCTGAACGGGTAAAATTTTCATTTCCCTTTTTCTCTAATTTAGGAGTATCAATTTTTTGAGAGCAAATATCTCGAGTTAATTCTATGAAGCTGTCTGATTCTTGGGAAAGATTTCAAGACGTCAAATCAAAATTTTAATTGCTTTGTTGACAAGTATAACGTCATTTTTGGAATCAAAACAGCCGCCGGTAGCTAGCTGGCGGAATTAATTAAGGTAACAAAAAAACGTGGAAATTAATTAGTAATGCTACAACGCATATCAATCAGTCAGTCTCAGAGCATCTCTAACAGTAGTAATAAGAAAATAAATTTAAATTAAAGTTTGTTAATTTATGTGATAATTTAAAAAATATTATTTATTATTTTAATATTTTGTGCTCTTCAATTCAATTAATGCAGTATTTGACTTAAAATAATAATAATTGATAACATTTGAAATAATTAATAACATTCAATTTTTAAAAATATAACATTCTGGAAAATGATTTAAAGCTGCTTTGAGTAAATAAATAAAGATTAAAGCTGCTTTGAGTAATCTGAAAGAATAAAACTGCTTTAAATAAATAAATAAAAATAAATGATATTAAATTTTAAAATGAGTTGTACATTAAATTCATCAAACAAAATAAATGTTTTTAACCTTTTTTCATATGGTTTTGATTATCTCAAAACATAATAAATATTTTAAAAATGTAAGGTCAACTTATCAGTTTTGAAGAGAGAGAATGAGATTGTAGATTTGATGATTAAGATTAGAGAGAATGTTAGAAATAATTTTTTTGATGTAACTCACTTATTTAAATATCTTAAAATAATTAAAGAAGGTATTGAAAATGCTCTTATAATACTACTAGTAAGTACTATTCCATTCATTCAATAGGGATCCAACTCTTCTAGAATTCCTACCAGCTAGTTATCTAAATCTCAACCCTTTTATTTATAATCAATGTTAAAAGTGTTGTCAAATATTATTAAGTTATTTTTTTTAATTAAATAATATCCGTGTCACCAGACATGTCAATCTCTCTCTCTCCTATCAACAACTTTCCTTATATTTATTAATTGCACAATCTTCTTTGAATTGATTTTCCGTTTGGAATGATATTGCCCCCAAAAAAAACCCCAAAATCATTAGGTGGGGGTCCGTTCCTTGATTACACATCTTTCATTATTCATCTTCCTTATTTCAATTCCAGTTCCTTGATCTCTAATTCGACCTACGACTTCATGCAGCCAGTTACAACAAGCAAGCCATCGACATCTGCTATCGGACAAAATCATTTTAGACATCAATCAAACAAAACCATTTTAGCAATTCACTTCAGAAATTAATCAATATTCTTTAAATAGAGGTTTGGTTGCAGAAAATGTATATACCTTCCCCAATACTAATCCGGTTTTAACTGGATATTGCGATAGTGATTGGGAGAAAGTCTGTTATTGGTTTCTGTTTAATGTTTGCTCCATCACTTATTTCCTGCCAATCCAAGAAATAAGTGCAGAGGCTGAATACAGGGCATTGGCTACTACTACGTATATGTGACGTGAATACAGGGATCTGCTGGTTTCTATTTTTCAGCCTACTACACTTTTTTGTGAGTCGTTGGTATAACTGAGAACCCAGTTTATTATACCAGAACAAAGCATATAGAAATCGACTGTCACGTTGTTCGAGAGAAAGTTCTGGGCTCATAACTCCTACAAAAATTGCTTCCAAAGATCGGTTGGCAGTCATGCTTACTAAAGCTCTAAGAAAAGTTCCTCATTAGTCTCTAGCTTCCAAGTTAGGTTTGCATAATCCTTGTGCCCCTCCAACTTGTGGGAGAGTAATAGAACTACTACTCTCGTCACAGCAGCAGATGTAGCAACTAGAGCTGGACGTACATAACACAATTACAAGAGCAGGATATAGCACAAGTGGCATGTGCAACAGCAACATTACCTGCAGCAATGCCTATAGTGATGAGAAGCAAGTTGGCACGTGCTTTGACAATGACAGCTAGACGAGCATTGGTTCATGAAGGTGCATGACACAGTAATAAGGATCCTGTAACTAACTTCGAACTGAAGTTAGTATACTTAATTAGTGTGTTAGATATTAGGCTATATATTGTAACCAGAGTTAGAGTACGGTTAGTCATTTTTGATGTATTAATATAAATGCATGTAATAGCTGATAGATGAACTCCATGAAAGCAATACAGTTTCTCTTAAAAGCTCATTCTCTGTTTTTCATTTTTAGCTTCTGTTCATTCATGGTGATGGAGTTTGATGAAATCTAATTTTTTTTTTGAAATGGGTTGATTTGGATCATGATCCATATTGTTGGATTAACTGGATCATGGAGGAAATTAATGATCCATTTCATGCATCAGATCATTGATCTATTATCACACTGGATGGAGTATGGAGTATATTGGATTAGAGCATGATTTTCTCTGATATTGACAGGCCAACAATAATGTAGTATTAGTACGCAACAATGAGAGAAATTAAAAGAAGAAATAATTAAAAGCAAAAATTGGCGGGACTGATATTTCTCTGTATGTATATATGTCTCTAGTTAGGAAACCAACATATATCTTAATTACTAGAACTTCATTTACTACTAGTGGTGGAGAGAGTCCAGTGATGAGAAAAGGCCAAAGATGAATCATCTGCATCTGATCCATAATGAATTCCACATTTGGCGACAGTTCTGACGCTGTCAATCAAGTCCTGAGTAGGGACTTGTTGTGAGAGGATGTGCACAAGCTGTTGAGGGCTGATGACCAACTTCACCTTCCAAATCCCACAATTAGGTATACTATAATTATTGTTATTTGTAGCTATAGAGACTCCACCTGTTGGTCGTCGTCCAGCTTGTTGATCATCTTGTGTGCCACTACTGTATGTTGTTGTCTTGAGAAAATATTTACGGGTATGGTGACGAAACGACATCCTATAAGGTGCAACAGCAGCAGATGTACAACATGTGGTGGTGTTGGATCTTATGTGGCCTAGACGTTGTAGTTGACAGGTAGAGGTAGTAGCAGTAGTAGTGTTATTGAGATCAGGGATGATCGGGAGGAGATAGTAAGAGTTTCCTGGTAATAGCAGTTGATGGTGGGGGATTGGTTTCCAGAAAAGATGATTACTTGGGAATATGGCGTGCCCTGGGAACTCATCCGTGATGCTCTCTGCCGTTGTTGCCGCGTTAAGCTCCATTATGCCACCGTTGGATCTTATCACTTTTATCACCTCTTTCCCTCCTCCTACTCCTCCAAACAAACAATTTCCCATTATATATATATATATTAACTCCCTTTCTAGCTAGTCTACGCTAACTAATTAACTGACTGATCACTACACGACGGCTCTTGGTAATGTAATGTTTTGTAAGATAATTAAAGGTAATAAATGTTTTTTTCCATGAATCTCTTGTTTTTGGTGGGAGACCAGGCCATGTATATATGCAATGTAACAAATAATTAATACGGAGTACTACCATATATATAGCTACTCAGCTCGTAAAAGATATATCTAGCTAGAGTAGTGGTGGGAAGGGGAGCTAGCGTTTAATTGCTTGCTTCCTGTTTCGTCGGTGGGAGTGCATGGGATATATTAATATTATTGGAGTATTTGTTTGGAGCTTTATTTCTTATGCCCGACAAGCCCAAAAACAAAAGGAGAAAAAGAGAGAGAATCCAAGGGACAGTATCAATTGTTACGACCCATTTACGATAAATGTAAATATCATACTCAACGTGGCCCAACACACAATACTTTCGTCCCATCTCTGTATATCATATATATGTGCATGCTTTTAGATGGTTGATGTTTCTCACTTTCAAAACTTTTGTCTCAAGTAATGTCTAAACTAATTATATTTGTTGCGTAATATCTGGTGATTAATTATATATATTATAAAGTACTCTCTCCATTTTTTAATAACCGACATTTTAGAATTATTTTTTTATTTTAAAATATCTGACCTTCTAGAATTTATAGGAGAATTGGTTACAATTTTCCCAAATTACTCTTAGAATAATTAATCTACAATTTTCAAATTCCTTTATCTATATTTGTGCAATCACATAGTATACTTTCACTCTCTCCTTTTTCTTCTCTCTCCTTCCTATCTTTCTTTTGCATTAGTAAGTAATTTTGTGTATCTTTAATTATAAAATATTTAAATTTATATCTTTAATTAGTTGTATCTATGATGATTGGTGAATATAGCTTAATTTGTTTTGTTCTATAAGAACTTATGTAATCTAAATACGTCATAGAATAATTTTTAATTATAAGGAAAAATGCCAGAAAACAAAAAAGAGAGCTAACAAAAAGTAAAAGAAAAAGAAGAGGAGAGAGATGATGTAAAAATAGTTAGGGAGTGGGTGAAAAAAATCAACTATATGATAAATTAAGTTTTATGGGATAACTATATATTGATTAAAGATGAGAAGAGAGAAAATAGAGGAATAGATAAATAAAAGGGTGTTTTAGTTATTCGAAGTAATTTTAATTAGGAGTAATTAAGTTTTTTTTATCATATGTGCACAGCTTTAAAAAGTCAATTATAAAGGAATGGAGGGAGTACTATTTCTTATATTTAATATTACATCCTTTGAGAGTCAATTGAGATAAAAATTTGAAGGGTAATATTAGGAGTTTTTAAATTTTTTTAAGCGTTTCAAATAATGTGTCACCGTAATATTTGTTGAATACATTTTATATAATTGATTATACTATAAATTATTACTAAAATATTTAATATCACATTATTTGAGACAAAAAAAAAATAAAATTAAGAATATTACACAAATTTAAAACAGTTCATATTACTTTTTCTAAATTCGACTATTCCTAATCAATTATTATTGATCAAAGGCCCTACCATGAGCTAGCTAACTTTTACTTTCTCTTTATGATCAACGGGATCTAATTGATAGAACTAGACACTAGACTAGTAAAGTAGTAATGTTGTTAAGAAAGTGGCCGGGGTTTCACGCACTGTTGACTATTCAAAAGCATTTCATTGGCCACCTCATTTAATATTACTCTTTCCATCTCATAATATTATAACTTAATTCATTTTATGACCGAGTATATATATATATATCAAAAACTTAATGTATTGAACTTTGGTTACTTCTCCAAAATATCCATGTTAAAAATTTTAAAATGAAGCCAAAATTTTATATTTAAAATACATCCACGCTCAGAAGGGCAAAATTTTTTATTGGGTCAAACCATTATAGTTTAAAGTGTTTATTTTGTTGGATTATTAAGAGTAAATTGGTCATTTAATCTACTACGTACATTTTTATTTTATTTTTTAAAAAAAAGAAGAGGGAATATTGCAAGTAGTGTAGTACATCCCAAAAAGAATTGTGTTGCGAAGTATTATAGGACAGAGAGTGGCACTCCATTAAAATTGACCAATATCTAGCAGCTGGGTAATTAAGGAGTAGATGTGGAGGGCTAGATGGCTGAATCGCCTTGCACCAAAGAAAAAACAGATGGCTGAATAGCCCATCTCATCTTACAATATATGCATCCAGCTCAACCAAGCCCAGTCATAAAGATGATAGGTTTTGCTACTCGATTATTTCCTCCAAGATATCTTCTAATTCTATAAATATTTCTAGAATATTCTGCTAAAATGCTAAAGAATTAAAATCTTAGATCAAAATATTAAATATAGCTTCCTAAACAAGAATTAGGGAGTGCACTATCGTGATAGCTGAAATGACGGAATAGATTTATTTATAATTAATGACTTTTTAAATTCATAAAATTTATAGTATATTTTAAATTCATAAACTAAATACGGAGTATATTGTAACTCTTTTTTATTCTAACTAAAATGACGTGATATGATGAGATCATTTAAAATTAAATAAATTATTATTATAAATATTGTCACGTATTTTAAGTTTGTTTATGCTTTGCACAAATTATTAAAATTGTATATATAAAGCTTGCCTCGAAAGAAACAAAAATTGAGGCAAAAAAGTAGAATGGGATTGGTACATTGTGGGTCCTGAGCAACTTATTTGCTAGACGTAATACCACTTTTATAGTAGTAGTATTTCCTTTTCGGGTAATGTAACAGACACACTAAATAACTTAAGAAGCTTATAAGCATAATTTCTCGTTGATTATTAATTTAGGACTGAAATACTTAATTAATTTATACCATCCAACAGTACTAGAAAGTGGCAGACCGCGGAAAACCCGGAAGAGTGATGGTAACCCAATAGAATAGATTAGACTGGCCCTTGTTTTCCCCGTACTATATTTATTTAATTAATGCAATAATTACGTAGCAGCTAACTGTAATTGGAGGAATTAAAAAATTAAACACACTTCATCAAATATTATTTACTCTCTGCATTTTTTCAATAGCTTTTATATATAAGGATTACCTGCAGTAGTTTGTTGACCTGCTTTTGTGGTTTGGTTGGGTACTGCATTGGCATGCCTAAAGGCTAAAGGCGACTCAACCTAGATAAACTTACTAATTAATTAATTCTTTTTTATTATTATTCAAATTGTTGGTTGGGTTTTGGATTCATGAAAGAACAACTTCATACACACAAACATCAAATATAATTTTTTACACAAGCTCCATCTCAACCATTAAAAAGTAGAATATGACACAGATTTTCGCATCAAATCCCACTTTTTAATGGTAAGATGAAATTTGTATTTAGTGTTTGTATAAGTAGACTTATTCTTCATGAAATTACGAAAATAAATCAAAGGGATTCGAGCAGATCCCCTCAACCTCCCATCAAAATTAAATTTTATCAAAAATATCGTCTCATCTCATGTAAGGCCGCCAAAGTACCTCCTACGTAGGTTACCTATCTAACTCCCTGCGATAGAATGGTAGATGGTGATGAGAATTATTTCGTCTATCAGGATATTTGTGATTAGTAAAGTATGCACACGCTATTGCTCTAGGTAACCGACATTGAGAATCTTTTCTAAGGTTAGGCCTTTTAACTAATAGCCCCTCGTATGCCCAAATCTGTAACAATGTGACATACTCGTTGATAAACTTACTACCTCTTCTAGTGCCTGTGTACAATGCCCAATATAAGCAGTCCAACAAAGTGACACCCCAAGCATAAGTTACACAATTTTTTATATCAGCAATAAAGGATATATATATATATATATATATAACTAGAGTGTATTGTATTTTTTTGACCGCGTTGGGAATAATATTGCCTCGTATAACTAAAAGATATATGCATTTGTGTGTTGACCAACCTCATCCTTACTTTCTTAGGCTATTTTGAAAAAAATTCATGCAGTCAAACCAATGAAATTGCACCTCTTTTTCCTTTTTTTTTCCCTTACAGTCTCATATTCGGAGACGACAACTAACTCAAAGTATTTCTTAAAATGAGTCAAGAGAATGTCAAACAGAGGATAAGTTCAGGGTTTTCCCAAGACAGACAACCCAAATAGAAAATGTGCATTTTTCAATGTAATTGTTGTTTTTCCACAGTTTAAGTGAAAGATATTTGTCTCCAGTTACCATCTTTCAATAAGGACAGACACGAGACTTGCATCGATTTTTGTAATAATTGTTGGATCGGTAAAAACTTTAAATCCACACTTATGTAATAATATTTTTTGGACATTTGTTAATTTCCATTAGTCGTATGTTATTACAATAATTTAGGATGACAAAAATTTACTATTATCCTTACCCTCTCATTCATCATTTGACACATATTTTTTTTTTTTATCATATAGAATAAATACTATTATCAATTGGTCTAGGTTCTAATTCCCCATATTTGACCTAAACAGAACAACATAAATACAAATAAATATTTTTAAATCAAAACTATACAAAATTAACCGTAATTCCAAGTAACTATTGTATATATTTTATTTAAATTATTCTATGTTTATTTTTCTTAAACTTTTATAAATTTGAAATCAAAGAATGATTTTTTTTTCATTCACAATTCACACACACACACACACACACACACACACACATATATATCCTAATTAATTTTTAATAAATTAACAATATGTAGTTAATTTTCATAAAATTTACTTCTATAATTTTCTTCAACATAAAAATTTTCAAAATTTTCTGTAGAATGAGTTTTATAAATAAAAAAAATTATTTGGTAAAAAAAAATTTAGTTGTATTTTGAGTGGAATAACCAGTTAAAAAAGATTTTGGTATAAGAGAACTGTTATTTGACTTCAAATCTGTCTTATCTTCTTCTAATTGTAATAGCAAATGCAAGTTTGCTAGAACAAATCTGCTTTTGAGGTTTAGTTGTGTCCAAGCCGTTAAAGGAAGTAACGGTAAATGAAAAATGCATTGTTTTCTACTAAAGCTCTTTGTTACTAGAAGGAGTAGCGTTAATGTATAAAATAAAGCTGCATCATTTTGACCTTACCGTTAGACGGAGTAACGACAATAACAATAGGGGTGAAATCAGTAATTACTCAAGTTGTTAATTATCTTGGTTTATAATTAAACCCCTTTACAAGGCGATTTTATAAAACATTTGAGTACTTTTGCTCCCCAAGCACCTTAATTCAGCATGCACCTTTAAGTACCTATCCTTCCTTAAATTTACTTGTAAAGCCCCTAACCTAAACCAGATTATAAACAATAGACCAAACTCTTAGTCTATCAATTAATTTTTAAGAAATTAGGTGATGACAAAATAAGCTATGATTAAAGTAATAATTATATCAAAATTCAAGACTCAACTAATATGTAATGATCAATAAATAGTATAAAGACATCACTGGTTAAGCTTAATGTTGAGAAGCTGAAATTAATTAAAACTTGATGAAGTACAACAGCTTTTAGTAATTATTCACAAAGAAATAATAGATAGTTTTAAGTAATATTGTTAATAGCAGTGTATTGTAATTCTTGTTGTATTTTATATAAGGCTCGACTAATCAAATTTTATATTAAGAAAACTATAGTTGCTTAAGTTCAATATCAATTGGGAGTGATTTAAGGTAGAAACAGATTTTCAATTAATTAATTTTGAATAACTCAAAGATATAGCCATTTGAGTGAGAAAAGTTTTAGTCAAGAAGAAAACTTGGTCAGCAAGATTATTAACTTAAAGTTGAGATACTGTCGCAAGCACCCAAAAATAAAATCTTACTTTTGAAAAATATTAATGTAGTAGTGTAAGAAAGAGTCGATCCTATAGAGAACGATTAATTTAATTTTATGTTTTCGTAAACCAGAATTGGGGGGTTTTGAATTAATTATTTAACTAATTAAAATTCAAACAAATAAAACTAAATAATAAATAATAAAGATGAGAAAAATTAATTAAAACAAACTTCAGTTCCTTAGTTTAGTATTCCCTTCTTTTAATCAACAAATTAATCAAATTATTATTATCTTTTCCTTCAATTGAAATTAATAATCCTAGATAACCGACAATCGTCAAGCTACCCGAAATTCTCCTTAAATTATAAATCTAATGCAGCAATCGCTCACAAAAGACCCTAACTATCATACAACCTAGAACTATCAGTCTAGATTTAATGTAACAGTTGCATTAAAAATTAGAGAATTAGATTATTCCAAGCAACAATCATAACATCGCAGATTATTTAACTTGTCATCTTGATAATCATAACAATATTCAAAAGTTTGTCCACAATCAAATATTATTAATTGCTACTTATGATCAGATAAAATATCGCTTACTTAATATCAAATCTTAATCTAGCCTATGATAAATTATTGATTAACTTAACAGGCCTTTATCAAATTAATCAAGCAAATATCACAAAACAATTAAAATAGATTATCAAGAATAAATCTCATGCATGAAAGAATAGATTATAAAACTCAATTAAAACATCAATTAAAAATAAGGTTCAACATCCCTTTAGAACTGAAAATAAAAACTTAGCCTGACATTCTTCAAAATAATCTCCATTAGTTGAAAAACTCTCTCCAAGAAATTAGGAGAAAGATCTCCCAAAAACTTATAATGAATAATGAGAGATTGACCATCTATTTATAGGCCTCTAATTTTTCCAAACCCTAATAGGATTTACAATTAAAAATAAAAGAAAAAGAAAATAATTACTATCATAACCCTAATTGGAATTAAAATTCAATTTGGAATCAAATTAATGCTCAATTCGCGAAATAATCCCGTTCTACTCAATTTCCGCATTGCCAAACACGCCTTTAACACGCCAGCTTTGACCGGTCAACACGCCAGTCGCGCCTATGACGTCAGCATGCACCTAATCACATTGCGCGGAAGCTTTCTTCACCCGGACGCCAAACGACGTCGCTGTGACGACCCCAAATCCGGGTTCTTTAACCTCGGGTTTGGTTCTCACTGTACAATACTTAACAACAATGAAATACATATATTGTATTCAAACTACGCGGAATAATACAAAAGGTTCCTTATATAAAGGCTACACTTTCCAAGGTCTATTAACCTTAAATTGTAACATTACATATCTTAAGGGAAATACAAAAGATTTACAACAGTAATTACATAACCGCAATTTAAACTAGCATGCAATTACTAAAACTAAGCATTCGCTTTCCCCTTGCCTTTGTTCGATTTAGAGCTTTCGGGATTGGCTGAAATATAGTCATGATATAGCAAGAATGAGCAACTAAATGGCTCAGCAAGTTTATAAACAACAATCATACGATATATCATGATGAAGGGAAATAACTTCAAGGTTTCAACAATAGCAATTGTGAAAGATAACAAGAATCAATGTTCAATAAAAGAAGGAATTGACTCTTTACTGCTGAGTGGTCTTTAATGACCATGAACTGCTACTAAGGTAGAACAGACATACAATGTCTGACTCCTTGTTAAAATAACGGGACACTTGAGGGGATCAGTCCTCTCATGTCCTATGTATATGCATCACATTTAGTTTTCTTGCGCGCTGTCGGGTCTCCGACAAATAAAAATCCCCTTTAACTAGGGTTGTTCTATCTCAGTCTTACTGTAAGAATCCGCACCAGCCAATGGTTTGGATAAACTTTTATAATATTCAATTAAATGAATTTAACATGCATTTGTCTAGCCGAAACAATTAGCTTAGACGTTCTTAAACAGTTTGCAAAAGCACTATGTGCGAATACAATAATCAATAATGATGTGAAGTAATTTTTGATAATTAATTCACTCAAAGGTCTGTCAAGTAACTACGGGTGTAGAATACTTGCTCAACAATAATTGAAATGTAAATACGGTTGAAGAATATCTGCAACAATAAATACAAGTTTAAGGGTAGAAAACTTGCCTGTCTGCACAGCTACAATAAATGTCTAGCTTTAACTACTTGCTTTGAAAGACCTAACATTAATAAAGTCGGTCTAATAATTAGCACGGCGTATTTGCATAACTATACGCTTGATAATGAACTTATTTACCACACATAAGTACTAACACATAATTTACATTAGTCAAAACAATATTATTAACCTTATAAACCCTTAATCATATTAGGTTAATAATTTAATAAGTTAGAAAATATTTTTCTTAAGTGTTGGACACTTATTAAACCTTTAAACAACTTATTATAATTGTTTAATTAAATTCAATTTATTTTATTAACTCAATCTCTTTTTAATTACTATTTAATATTAAATAGAAATTAACTAATTAACTCTAGTTATTATTTAAAATAAATAATAACTAATTGTACTTACTTATTATTTAATTATAATTAAATAATAAATAATTATTAACTTAGTTTTAACCTTCTTTAATTTAATGTTAATCAACCAATAATTAACCAAGTAATTAACCTTACTTATTATTTAATTAAGGAAATTAAATAATAGTTTACTAATCTTAATCCTCTTTAATTATTATTTAATGTCAATTAAATAATAATTAATTATTTAATTAATTTTAATTATTATTTAAGGTTAAATAATAATCAAATCATTCTTATTTATTATTTAAATTAAATAATAAATTATTACTCTAATAACTTAATTTCCATTAATCGTTATTTAATGCTAATTAAATAATAATTAATTACCTAATTATCCTTCTTTATTATTTAATAATATTTAAATAATAAATAATAAATTTATAAATTTTATCTCTCTTTAAGTATTATTTAATAGGCATTAAATAATAAATGCTAATTTATCATCTTTATTTATTATTAACATTTAAAATAATAAATAAATAATAAATTTATTTAACTTAACCATGGTTTAGCTAACTAGATTAATATTTAAAATATTTAAATATTAAACTTAATGAAAAATATCCTCCCCAATATTATTTTTGTATTATAATTATTTTTGTTATAATTTTAATTTAGTTTTTAAATATTTAAATTAATTAAATTTAACCCGAATGGCATTTCCGTAAATAAGTCGAAATCTGAACCGAGGGCAGAATGGTAATTCTGCCAAGAAAAACACGGAGGGGCATAAATGTAATTTCGCAGAAAACCGGTGCTGGCGCATTGCGCGCGCCATCAGTAGCAACGGCCCAAAACGGTGCCGTTTTAAGAAGCCGGAAACGGCTTCCGCGCATTGCGCGGAGTAAATTCCCCACAGACGCCAAACGACGTCGTTTGGCTCCGTGTTTTGCCAGTCGAATGTCTTCCGCGCATTGCGCGGACTGTTCCTATTTTTTTTCCTTTAGCAGATTGTGAACAGTGCTATTTTTAACTAAAATTATACCTTCAATTAAGCTTTAACTCTTCAATAAAAATCCAAAAAAATTTACCAATCACCTTGTATTAATTTATAACATGAAAAAATAATTTTTCATGATTTAATATCATTATTTTTTTATAAAAATTTCTACATCACATAAACTACCATAAATCATAACTTTTCGTGTATAACTCCGTTTTAAGTGATTCAAACTTTGTTTTTCTCATGATTTAATGTTCTATAATATTAGAACATCAAACCTTAGTTTTATAAAAAAAAATTTGGACATAAATTCCAAAACTTGTTTACACACTATTAAATACATATTTTAGCATATAAATATACCAAAATACAAACCAAGCATATTAAACTCAAGCATGGCATAAATATTACCACTACACATTAATAACTATATTAACATGTTTACACTAACATGATAATTTATTTAATTTAAAAACAAACTACATTTAAAATAACAATTACCTTGTTTTAATGGCTATCTTCCTTTTTCTTCCAAAGTAGGTGATGAATGAAGATGACATGCACCAAAAACTCCTTCTCCTCTCTTAGTATTTTACTCTCACTAATTTCTCACTTTCAAATGCTCTCTAGCTATCTCTCTTTTGGACTTAGAAAAATAATGAAATGTAGAAGTCTTACAAATGCAAGTATACTCCTACAAAATATTAGATACACATATTGTATATATTAATCTAGACCATCATGCACCTATATTGGATACTTACACAAGAAAATTAGTCCATACCTAGTTGGTGAGAATTTTGTGGGAAAGGACTTTTCCAAAAACCAAAACAAGTAACCTAATATTAAATAAAGGAAAAATAAAAGAAAATCAAAACATCACTTTTCTCTCTCCTTCATAGCATGTCGGCTGATGGATCAATATATGTCCCAAATTCATTGTCATTTTGCTTAATTTAAAAATTAAATAGTTTAATTAAGTATTTTTCAAGTGGGCCAATCATTGGGCTTTAATTTAAAATACCAATTGGGCTCCTATTAAATTGTTTGGGCTACTAAATTGTCAAATTTTATTATTCTACACTTGGGCTACTAATTGACCCATGTTGGGCTAATTTAATAATTTACACATTAATTATTCAATCCATGATTAAATAAATAATTAGATTGAATAAATAATTAAATATTCTAACCCATAAGTATTAAATTACTAAATGGACTAATAAATATTATTATTAATATTTCACATTATTTACATTAATTAATAATCATATTAATTAATTTATTATATTTAATTCACTCATTATATTCAATTTAATTGAATATTTAATTAATAGAAAACTTATCAATTATTTTGATATTAAAACTTTAGGGTTTGTTCACTAATTTAATACATATTAGTGACCCCCTTTAATTAATTTTAGTAATTAATTACATAATTATTTAATCACATAATTAATTAATCACATAAAAAGATTTAAATAATCTCATAAAACTAACTCGTTGGAAATTAAATTAATAATTTAATTAATAAAGACGTGGAAATTCTAGGACGTTACAGTCGCTCCTCCTTCTCTGTTGCTTAACACCGCGCATTGCGCGGATGTAAGTTCCGGTTAATTATGAAAATGCCACCGGTCTTTGCAGAATTTACACTTTTGCCATCCGATTTTGATGAAATTACCACAATGCCATTAGACTTTTATTTCCCTAAAAAATCAAATATAAAATAAATAAAAATAAATAAAAATACTAAAAATCCTTAAAACACGTAATAATAAATAAAATTCCTAAAATACTAAAAATAAATAAAAATACATAAATAAAAAGAAATATAAAATTACTATAAAATTACCTAATTTAACATAAATTAACTAAAATCCTATAAAACCTATTAAAACTAAAATAAGCTAAATAATTAAACATTTAAACACACAATAAATATAAAAATTAAGTATTAGAAAATAAAAATATCGTATAATTTAACCCTATCAAGACCAGCCACCATGATTAATTTTATTGATATAAAAAGTAGTTAGCTCAATCAATCAAATAAATTATATAAACCCTAGTCAATTGAGTAAATAATAAAAATCTCAATCTCAAAATTTATGATAATAGATTTTATTTATGAAGTATCTATTAAAATCTAAATAAACTCCTCTAATTATGGGAAAGATTAAAAGTCAACTTTTCAAATTAACTCCCATTAGTTAATATTTGATCCTTATTAATTTTGAAAGCTCAATTAATTATTTTCATAATTATTACCATGATTAATGCAATGCAAATCCCAGAGTCTTGATTAAGATATAATTAAAGCTAGTATCTTATATTAAAATCCTAGAAATATAATTCCAATCTTCTAGCCTTCATGTCTTCAATCCACATTACTTCAAGGAATCCATCATTATTTTATGAAATCTTAAATCACATGAAATAAATATTTAGCTTAATTTTATAAAAGTCATCATTAAAACTTAAAGGTGGAATATGACTAAGTGAATAGTTATATGGTGTAAGAGTATCAAACCAATCACTGTGGCGACATATATGAAAAGAACAATCGAAATTTAAGTACCAATCTGTTAGGCTTCTACTATCTCTAACGGATAAAAGATCATTTTGTGAAACTTCATTTTTCGTCATTATGTACAGCTCTTCGTTGCAATTACTATCTACTTGCTCAACAACATTAGTAGAATTTTCAGTCTACTTGTCTTTCTTTTTATTCTCCTTCTTATACGATGGACACTGATTTTTGTAGTGGCCTTTCTCGTGATAATGATAACACCCAACCTGTGATTTGTCCTTGCTTAATCTTTACTGAGATCTTCCTCATTCTTTGTCAAAGTTTTTCTTTCGATTACGACCCTTGCCACGACCATTAGAGGATATAAGCAGACTCTCTCCTTGATCTCTAGAAGCATTTTCCCTAAACTTATTTTGATTTAGGACTACTGACATCATATCGTCAACTATAAGTTTTTTCTTCCCTATATGGAAAGTAATCTGAAAGGTTGAGTATGAATTTGGTAGAGACACTAGAAGTAGTAGGGTTTTTTCTTCTTCATCCAGCTTTATATCTAATACTAATCAATTAGGTCACCAATCTATTAAACTCATTAATATGATTGGTAAAATATGAACCTTCTTCCATTCGAAGTCGGTGTAATTCTTTCTTTAAATACAACAGAGACTTTGACTTATAAACTTTCTCAAGTTTCTCTCATAAGCCCTTGGGAGAGGTTTTTGTCAAAACTTAATAATTGATTTGTGGCGTCAAACTCAATCTGATTGTTGTCACAACCTTTTACTTTAAGATATGTCTATTTTTCATCTATCATAGTTGCTAATTTCTTCTCATTCCCTTCTAGTGCATTTGTCAGACCTTGTTAAACCAATACATCTTTGATAGTACTTTGCCAAATACTGAAATTTGACTTTATGTTAAATGGATCAACATCTTTCCTCATACTCGTGCTTGTCTTCTTCATATTTGTGAGTTGCAAGATTTCTCTTTAAACGAATTACATTAATTGGTCAGGTAAGTGTAAATCGGATGGGAGTCTCTCCATGTTTTTGTAACAATGACTAACTAACTAACCACCATTCTTAAAGGTATTGCCTTGTGAACCACTTTCCTAGACACCAACGGTGTGAACCTGGTTCTAATGCCAATTATTGTGAAATCAAGCACGCACAATGGTTTGAGATATAAAATAATGACATAAGAATTTTTACGTGAAAAACCTAAATGAAAAAACCACATAGAGATATCTCAAAAATTCACTATAAAAATAATTTAAAAAATACTAGCTATCAACTGAAAAATAGACTAACTATTTAATTTCTCTATATTGCTACTAAGCTTTGGTGTTATGGTGTCTTCTAATGCTAACTCCTTTTGTAGGCAAAGCTTTGGAGACATGCAAACACAATAAGGGAATATAATGATGGAATAACCAAAAATGGCCGAATTTTCCAAATAGAAAATGACAGGTTTTGGGCTGCACATGGACCAACTTTCAACCTTTAAGTTGTAATGTTCAAGAAGTGGGCCCTTAATTCAATGTAAGGCTACAGCTTTCAATACCATCTACCTTCATTGAAACCTAATTTTTACTGAAGTTTTGGTGAAGGTTTATTCCTAAGACCCAATTATCAAACCAAAAAGAAAGGTTTTGACTCGATTCAAAGATCCAAGCTGTATGATATAGAATTTTATCTATTGCCTGTAACATAAATTTCATAGTAATGTTATGGTAAAGAAGTCGAATAGCCTACCGAATAAAACCAGTGGGGAAATATTTAGCTTTTAGGACAGAAGCAGCAAGGGAGTTGGTGAACATCCATAATCTCCAAACAACACTCATAAAGAATGTCAGGTTGGCCTGCTTTGTCTGCGGAATCCCTAGCCCCCCCAGTTCGTTTAGGTCTGGTTATAATTTTTCAATTTATAAGGTAGGCTTTTCACCCTTCACCATGACTCCAAAGAAAATTATGGTTTAAAGCATCCAAGTCCCTACACACTAAGTAAGGCAAAAGAAGAGCTTATAGATGATTTGCTTTTGAAGGCTGAGCTGGGCCCTTGAAAACAACATAATATCATCTGCAAAGAACAAATGAGACAAGCTAAGACACTATTTTGATAGCTTTATAGGGTAATGTCACTAGAAAGTTCTGTGGAAGCTGTCGTTAATACTCCAAAATTAATCCTCACTTTCAATCACAAACTCGGTATAATAACAAGCAATAGTCGAACCCGCAGAGAATGATTAATTTATTTTTATGCAATGTAAACTAGAATTTGGGGTTTTGAATTAATTAAATAAATAAAAGTAAATTAATAAAATTAATTAATAAATTAAAGACTTCAGTTCTTCGGTACAATCTCACCCTTACAATTAATAATTCAATCATTCAAAATATATTTTTATCATTCCATGAAACTAATAACCCTAGGCAACAACAAGCTCTGCTACTGAAATTTCCTATTATTTTAATCTAACAAAATAAGTTTTTCATTAAATTTTAACCATTATACAACATAGAACAAGCTCTCTAAATTTAATATAATGGAAGCATTAATCACAAGAAAATTAGATTATTCTAAACAACAATCTCATAAGCTTTGACTGTTTAACTTACATTATGATAACCATAGTAATAAACAAAAGCTTGACCACAATTATCTATCATTATTCACTACCAACGATTTGGAACAATATCAATTACACGTAATATAATTCCTAAATCTAGCAATTGATAATAATTTGATTAACTCAACAGGCCAAAATTACAGCAATCAAACCCAATATCAAATAAACAATTAAAACATATTATTATAAATAATTTCATATAAGGAAGAATAAATAATATTACTGAATTGATTTAACCATTAATTATAATCGGGTTTGAAATTCCCTAAAACTGAATAATAAAATTAGCCAAACATAATAATAATAAGAAAAACCTGAGAGAGATAGAGCTCCTAATTGTATCTAATAATCTGCTAATTCTCTGTTCTAATATAATGTAATGTATTTATAGAAGTACAATAATAATCCTAAGCTAATGTGGAATTAAAATCCAATTTGGAATCAAATTAAAGCAATAATCCGTGAAAAATCCCGTTTCCAACAATAATGCGCTTGCCAAACAGACCCTAATGCGGATTGATCCAGTCAACTCACTCGGATGGCGTCAACATTACCCGCCACGCGCATTACGCGGATGCCTTCTTCCACCCAAACACTAAACGACGTCGCTCCCCTGGCGCTCCTGATTTCTTCTATACGCGTGCATTGCACGATCGGCCTTGATTCCATATTTATAATTTTGCTACCGGTTCCAACTTCAACTTAATTACAGTTTTGCCATCAGTGCTGGTTATTTACCAAAATGCCATCAGCCTCTTTTAGAATTTACAAAAATGTCATCCAAGATTATTTTCTTACAAAATAAAGTATAAAATAATTAAAAATAATATAAAAATAATAAAAACACATAAAATTACATAAATTATATAAAATGACCTAAAATACTAAAAATACTTAAAAACTCACAATTAATTAAGCCTAAAAATACCTAATAAATAGGAATAAAATCCTACTTATCATTCTGCTTTATGCAACCTCAATGAAAGTTCATTTATGCATAAAATGAATAAGAAGGGAGAAAATTGGATCCCCCAAACGGATTCCACATTTAGGCTTAGAGGGTGAGCTTTGAAAGAATCCCCATTTAAATTATAGAACATTAGGTACATAGTTTCTTTAGGGAATTTTAAATTCATGAGAGTAGACTTGAAATTCTATTGTAAGACTTTTCTAGATCCAGCTTAGCCATAAAAAAGGCTCACGTCCCTTTCTTCTTGCGAATGGTATGAAGTATCTCATTCACAAGTAAGTGGTCTTTAACTCTTTTTCCCACAACAAAACCTGTTTGGTTTGAAGTAACCACTTTTCGAATGATAGGGCTGAGGTGATTAACAATGGGACATTACAGAGACCAATGGGACAGAACTAGGTAACCAGGGTAGGCCCAATTATTTTTGGGATGAGGCACATGATAGTTCTATTAAGGTCCATATATATAGGGGTGTTCATTCGGTTTGAACTGAACCGGATCGATACCGAACCGAATCGGTATCGAATCTATTAAAATTCTAATACTGGAACCGGTTGGACCGATTCGGTATACCGGTAAACCGGTTTGATTCCGGTTTAATCAAAAATTATTATTATTATTATTATTTTTATTTTTATTAATTAATTATTAATAATAATTATAATAAAATAATAAAACCGGTTCAACCGATACGTACCGAACCAAAAAGAGGCGAACCAGAACTGAAATCGGTACCGAACCTATACCGAACCGGTCCATTTTATACCGTCCGGTTAATTGAAAAACCAAAAAAAATGAACAAAATGAACATCCCTACACATATAGGGAAGAGGCCCATGGTGAAAACCTAGTGAGCTAGGGCAAACATCTTGGGGCCTAGAACATCCAATACTTTTGAAAAAGATTGGGTGAAAACCACCTAGGGCAGGGGCTTTGTAAGGGCTTATCTCGAAAATGGCTTTGGTTACTTCTACAAAGGTAGTGGGCTCATTGAGGGATGGAAATTCAGAGCTTAGTTGGTTGAATATTTTGAAAGGTTCAGAATGGGGTTAATAAAAGGAAAAGGCTCATTGCATCTGTTTACAGTAACAAAATGTTTCTTAAACAAACCCAAAATTTGTGCTGAATTATGGACCCAAACACTCTTCTCATCCGTTAGGGAAGAGATTCTCTGAGTGCTATCGTTTGAGAGGACAACAACATGGAAGAATTTAGTATTTCTATCTCATTGTTGTAACTAGCCATTTTTTTGTTGCCTAAAATTCCTATTCCTTATTGAGAACATAGTTATACTTTGTGATAAGAGATTCTTTCATAGATAAAAGGAAAGTTGTGGTGTGTGTTATTCCCAAAGGCGCTAAAGAGATCTAAAGGTGGTAGAATAGATTCTTTAAAATTTAATTTTAAAGATTGATTACCAAATAGATTAAACAAGTTAATTTATTTAGTTAAACACATTGGAATACATTTGAAAAGCCCCTTCAAAGAATAATGAAAGACCGCAGTTCTAAATTTAGTGAGTGTATGAAAACTAGTCACAAAAGAAATCGTAAAATGATAGGAATATCAATGCAGTTGAATGATAGTATAGTAAGGAACATAGGGAATTTTAAAAGGCTTGAAGCACAAAAGTCTCCTACTCCTCTTTTTTACTCCAAGGGTAGGGATGATCCACTAAAGATGGTAAGTTACAAAAACCAAGCTCACTAAGAGTTAAAACAACTGAGATTCACTAAATATCTATAAGTCACTAAAACTTAGTACAAGTTCACGATCACTAAGAGAATATTAAAACACGAGGTGCTGCTAATTGCCTTTAAGATCATTTTCGTATATATTAGCAGCAGGTTGAGTATGTTAAGATCGTATGGTGGAGCTTTTTGAACACTTGAACTTTTGGCGCATATTTCTTGTATTGAACTTAGCTCTTTTTCAATTTTATTATAACAATCATTTTATAGTCTCTCATTGAAATTCGTGTGTTGAATTGTTATCGTTTCTCTAAAAGATTGGTGACATTTGTCAATTGATCATTCCTTTGACTTTAAAGGCTTGTCTGCTGAAGCAGATGCTGTCACTTTTGATAGTACTATATTTGGTACAATAGCAAACACATGTCCTTATCCTTGCTCATATAGTTATTGAAAAAGTTGTTTTGTCTCTCGATTCTTATTTGCCAACACATTTTAGATCAATATTGAAATATGTGTGTTAAGTTTTATAACCTTTTTCATAAATCTGTCACTTACATGTTAGGATTCTGCATTCTACAATTTTGGTCGAACTAGCTTTCAATGAAGAATTGTAGAGTTGGCGTTCTGATCGTTGAGTAACTCCACTCAACAATTTTTGCCTTACGATTTTCAGTGGATTTGCGATATGACTCTACGATCTAGTACTTCACTTTATCATTTTATCTTCTGCTCAGTGGAATACCATTCTGCCTTGGACAAATTCATTCGTTACAAAGAGTACAAAGTTATACCATGCGATTTTAGATCTACTTAAAAGATTTGATCCCTAACTAAGTCCTTTTACACAAAATTCTTACAAGGACTTTTCTAAACTTACTTAAAATTATAAATATACATTAATATCATTCCCATCATTAAATCAAATAAAGAAACTTATAAATGCATGTACTAACAGTCTCTTCTTATTTGATAATGAAAAAATAAGTAGTTTCAACAAATATCAATTTTCTAATACAAGACAATATAAAGTAAACATGTCTAGAAAAGAATAAATTTTATTGATGTAAAAAGAATTTAATTACAAATGATGAAAACAGAAATATTACAACAAAAAATTACATGTTTAAACTTATATCTTTTTAGTTCATCTCTAGTTCATCTCCAATACCTTAGTCCTTTTGAAGATGATCTGTCACTTGGAGGATTTCTCTTTTTTTTATTTAGTTCTACTCTGATAGAGTCTCCTTGCTTCTTCCTCCCTTTGTCACGTCTCTTCTTCAGTGAAGTTTTATTGATTTTGAATTTGATGATTGAATAGCCTTGACAACTTCATTATTAGCATCGATCTTCCTGAAGTAAAGTTCATCACGCTTTGCAAGAGTCTCTTGCACCACTTCCACTAGAGCATCCGTCCGTTTGCCAAATTTATGAGTCATATCATCGGGACTTTGGCAGCAATTTCGACGATATGGAGTAGACCCTTTTGAAATCCTTTAGCAGTTTGCTCATATCCAGCATTACATTCGTTTGCGATATCTTGGACCATTAAGGCTAATTGCATTTTGGAAGGACTGGTGGAGAGTTTGGTCATGAGTTTTCTGATTAAGCATTTCTTTTCGGCATTTGGTATGTTAAAATTGGTCGGGTAACCATTTCAACGAAATCTCGTTTCCTTTATGCATTGGAATAGCGATTATTTAGGGAGACTTGATAATTGTGATTCCAACTAGTGATGAAATAAAAAAAAAAAAAATGAACTAAAATATATTCACTCATATATATATATATATATACACGAGTGATTTTTAGAAAATGGTTAATATGCGTACTATTTCAGTGAGTGTATCTTATACGGTTATATTCCTCCATAAATAAATTTAACGACATAAAATGAGAATTTTTTTCCCATACCTATAAAAAGAGTGATAACAAACTTAAGCTAGAAGTAATATTAGATATATATTTAGAGATATTTTGGTTAATTTATTTTATTTTATTATAATATAATTTTTAAGTATCATATCAAATACATGATAAAATGCCCGATTACAATTCTAGCCAAACAGGCCGCGAGTGATGAAACTCCCAGACCTGGATTTTGAATTTTATTCATATTTGAAAATCCAACTTATGTATGAATGCTAGTGCTAGATATGATCGCCTTTGCATGTGTACATAGGGCTGCGCAATACTATAAATAAAAAAAGAAAAGGTCCACGATAGAACGTGACACGAGTTGGCTCATAAAATACTGGTGATTTAGAAAAGGTGGCAAGTGAACAGTTGAACTCAATTTAATTAACACAAAATGTATTCTTGAAGGACAGATACTACACCCGATTCCCGAGATGCGAAATGTAATTACCCTGTTTGTTTCAAAAGTATAAATAAATTTTTATTTTCTTATTAGGTCAATTTTTATGCATACAAATTTTATTTGTTTTTAGTATAAACTTCTATAATTATTGTAAGTTAATTAAAAAGATAACTATATTTGTTACTTTAAAAATGAAATAAAATTACATTAATTTAAATTTTATAAAATAATTTTAAAAGATCAAAATATATATATCTAATATATTAGACAAGTGGAATAAATATCTGCCACATTTGGGCTGCTAGGGTCATTTATTGATCAAGAAATAATTGATTGGAAGGAGTTGCAGATTCTGCACAAGAAAGGCTTGGGTCGATATCCTGGCTGGCAGCCGTCTCCGTCATTCGTAGAACTTATTTATTTACTTATTTGAAAATTTAATGTTTACGCTCTAAATTTTTATGTTTCATTGCAGGGTTAGTGTTAGGAATTAAATCTAATATTTAACGCAGTTTGATACTTGACTTAATTCACAAAATTAATTTTAATATATAAATCTCTGCAATATAATTTTCTACACAAAATAAAAGTTAATTTTTTTTAACTCACACAGTAATTCAATACCTATTTACATATACTTTAGAATATTATTATCTCTTGATTGTATCATCTCTCTCTAAACACAAGACTTTATTTATCTTAACAGTTACAATAATCAAAAAGTTGTTACATATTGAAACACAGAGAAATTTAAAGCGGAAATGCCATTTCTTTTTCTTTTATTAGAATTGTCATCCATATATAGATGCTTGAAAATGATGATTCAATTCAATTATTGCAAAGGGTCAAATATGTACGCTGAATCCACCCTTGTGAAGACCTAACTAGGTAGCTGTTGTTAGCAATTAATATTACATTTTTACAGTTGATTTTAATTAAATAAATAAATTTTGAATTAATCTTATTATTAACTAAATTATAATAATATTTATAAATCATAATAAAATTTCCTCTCTTGTTAGTATTATATTTTATTATAAATGGTCTTAATCCCAGATCAACAACAAGTACATCTTATATATCGGATTCAACTTGAGATTGAGAATTAGTATTTTGAGACGATTCTTGGATAGGAATTTCTTTTGAGAGATTTTGAGTAATCTCATTGACTCGGATGGATTGTGATGTCGATTAAAATGTTTGAATTTTGCAAACGTATCATGAATGCCTAAATCAATCAACATGTGATACAATTAACAATCTCAAACAAACCATTAATTTATGTAAATTGTAACATAAATAAAATTTAGATTTGAGAGATGATTTAGAAATTTACTTGTTATAGTTTAATTTAAACGATTCTTGAAAAAATACAATTTCAGCCGTCTAATATTAATATCTTTTCAAAGTCTTAAATTAAATTTGCTTTTTATATTCAAACAAAATCACGAAAAAATATATCAAAATCAACCCATAAATTTGACTTGGGACTATAGTATTCAAACAACTTGAAAAGACCTATATATTAGGAGGAATCAGGAATGAATCAAATCTGTTTTCGTTTATTTATCAGGCGTTTTTTCATTTAGATTTAGCTTATAGACAATTATCAATCCACTTGATTTCTACCAGCAGGATTGAAATCGTAAGAGCATAAATACAAGCAGACAACATGGCAAACCCATAAATTTTAGTTGCATAGATTCTACTCCATATATATATAGCCAACTCAACAGGACAAACCTATAAATGT
Source organism: Hedera helix (assembly GCA_947179155.2). Classification (NCBI taxonomy): domain Eukaryota; kingdom Viridiplantae; phylum Streptophyta; class Magnoliopsida; order Apiales; family Araliaceae; genus Hedera; species Hedera helix. The sequence goes on along the minus strand of OX359274.1, from coordinate 422,048 downwards.
CAGGCGGCAGGGGAAAGGAAAATTATAAGATACACTCATTTTATGCCATCGGAGATAGTTTCTTCAAATAGAAATACACAAACACGCATATTAATAGGTATACAGAACACCAATGCTCCAACAAATAGTTGAACCCAACACCTTCTCAACTGAGAGAAGCAATGGATATAGGATAACAAATTAACAATCAAGGTCCCCCACTAAAGATTTGGTAAAGACAGCTCCACAAAGTTGGCATTACTTTAGACCAAATTAAAGTTAACCAGTAGGATTTAGGAATAATCAAAAAACTGATTACCGGACAAGAATCTGTCTACTTAGTCCTTAGATATACAGGAGTAATGGAAAGAATGATTGCAGATAGTAGTTGGCAGTCGGCTAGGGGGGGGGGGGGGGGGGGGGGGGGGCGAATCAACCCTAATGATTTATTGATTTAAATAACTACATAGTTTGGAGTTTGGAAACTGAAATTGGGACAGGGTTTGGGCCTTGGGCCTTGGGCTAAGAGTTTTGGTCCTTAAATCTGGGCTAGAATAATTTTGAATCCATAGACATTCATAAGTATTGCTGCTTGGAAGTTGGAACTGAAAGGGGAACAGGGCTTGGGCAGTGGGACTAGCCGACTAGGTTGCAGGCGTCCAGCAGTTGCAAACAAAACTCCAAAAAAATATATCCGCCCCTACACCTATAAAAAAATAAAAAATCCAAAAAAGTCAGCTGCCGCCCCTATATATTTATACGTACTACTAATAAGTATTGGCATTTTAAGTCGCCACTTTTCCAGAGTTATACCCTCGAGAAAACATATGGGTACTTCGCAGAATCCCAAATTAGTTAACGGCTTCTTAAGTACTCCTAGTGATGAGACGATTGGGAAAGTAATAACTTGCAAAGGTACGTTCAACCTAACATATTAATTCATCTTTTTCTATAAAATTTCTTTATGGGCTCCTTTTATATATGGATCCGGTTATTATGAAATTAAATTTTAATAAGTTGGACAGCGAACTAATACAGTGTTAATATTTTCTGACTTACGTGTCAACAATGTATTAATTTATTGTCCAACTTACCATAAAATTAACTTCATACTAACCGGATCCCTTCTATATATATATATATATAGAGAGAGAGAGAGAGAGAGCATTAGTTAATTGTTTGTGCATGAATGAATTATACAGGTGCGGTGGCATGGGGTCCCGGACAGCCGTTGGTGGTGGAAGAGATATGTGTAGAACCCCCTCAGAAAATGGAGGTCCGAATTAAAATCCTCTTTACTTCTATCTGTCATAGCGACCTTAGTGCTTGGCAAGGCGAGGTACGCACTAAACGCTCCATACATATATAAATTAAACTCGTAAACGAACAAGTATTATAATAGCTGACATATATGTATATGTGTGTGTGTGTGTGTGTGTGTATATATATATATATTCTAATTAAATTTATTTATCCATATATTTGGTTGTAGAATGAAGCCCAGCAAGTATATCCACGAATTCTAGGCCATGAAGCCGCCGGGTAAGTCGTATTGGCATATACAGTCAAAAGTACTCAATTCCATGATTTATATATTGATCCACCAAATAAGCTAGCTAGGTTGTGATCTCATGATTAATTAATTGATGGAATATATATTAATTAGAGTGATTGAGAGCGTGGGAGAAGGGGTGGAGCACATGAAAGTAGGGGATCACGTGGTTCCGATATTCAATGGAGAGTGCGGGGAGTGCATCTACTGCAAGTCGTCTAAGAAAACAAATCTTTGTGAGAAGTTCCGGGTGGATCCATTCAAGAGTGTGATGGTCAACGACGGAAAGTGTAGGTTCTCCACCAAGGAAGACGGCAAACCCATCTTCCATTTTCTCAACACCTCCACTTTCACCGAGTACACCGTCGTTGACTCCGCCTGCGTTGTCAAGATTCATCCGCATGCTGATCTCAAGAAGATGACCTTGCTCAGTTGTGGCGTCTCCACAGGTTCGTACCTAGCTAGCTACTTAATTTTTATATCTATCATTAAATTTTCATCATTTTTATTGTCATATCACATTATTAATTAATTAAAACATAATAGATATTTTAAAATTATTCATAAATTATACGAATGAAACTCGAGAGAACTTTTAAATAAATAATTTTGCTATGAATAATAATTTATATAATGATAAGTACAATAATTCAATATAAAAATAATAAAACATACAAATGTGAAAATAATAGATCTTATTATTTTTATATTAAATTATTATATCCATCATTACATATAGTAAAACTCTTAAATAAACGAACTAGCTACAAATTTAATTAATTGATTAGATCAGTTTTTAATTAATTAGACATGTTATTATAAGTATGTAAAAATTAAATGGGAATTGATGAAGGTCTTGGAGCTGTATGGAACACTGCAGACGTAGAAGCCGGATCAAGTATAGCTGTTTTCGGCTTGGGTGCAGTGGGACTAGCGGTAAGCAGTAGACTAGCCGACTAGGACTAGGTTTTTTTTTGTATTTTTATTTGTACTTAAATTGTATGCACAGACAACACATGCATAGTAGGCCACCTGGGGCATGAACATCTTAATTAATGAATTTCTACTTCATCGCCATATATAAATAGAATAGATGTAGATAGATCTAAGCATCCATTATCTTGACTTTCAGCTATTACTTACGTTACGTACATCATCGATCTAGAATCTCCTCCTATTAATATCTATATTATAAATCGCATATAGTGCTTTAATTTGGTGGAACTATATCGCCCTTGTTTGTTTGTTTTTCTTTTTTCTTTTGTATTTAATTTTAAATATATTAAATTATTTATTTATTTATTTATTTATTTTAATTTTATTTCACATAAGTTACTTACAATGCGTGTAGCATGAGTATTAGTATAGTTAATGCATCCATCCGTCAATGTCATCGATTGCATGCGAGTGCATGCATTTATCATCTGCAATTAATCCAAAAGCATTGACTTGTGCTCTTTATTTTTCTTTATTATACTAGGGCAAGGGGGAGAGGGGGCAAGTGTCCACCTCTTGATATTTTATTTTTTTATTTTTTCGTTAATGTAGAGATATTAAAGTAAAATAATCCCTCTTTAAAAAGATTTAATGAATTCAAAAAATAAAACCTTAAAGAGTGGTTTTAATTTATATATATATTTTTTAAATTTATGTTTGGTAAATTATATTATTTCTTCTGCTTCACTATAAACAGAGTTTCATTTGATCAAATTTTTTGTTCTATAAAAAATTATCTTTTTATTAATAGTAGTTTAAAATATATAATATTTTCAACTTATATATATATATTATAATTTTTTTTTGTATAATGGTGAGAATAATTTAATTTATTATTTTTATTAATTATATAATGGTGCTCCTTTTAATGAAAGTCCTGCATTCACCCCGCCCCTGCTCCTATTGTCTATGGACAGCATGGCAACTATGTTAATTTTTTCCGACATTTAATAACACAGACAAACCACACTGACCACGCAAATTCATAGTAGTAAAGAAAGTAAACAATATATATATATATATATATATATATATATATATATGCAAGCATTATTAGTTATGGATTATTTCCTAATCAATTGATCTACCGTTGTTCATATCAAACAATGACTCGAATTAAAATAGAAGGATTAGTATTCGTAAAAAAAATTTATAAATAATTTTGCAAATTAAAAAATTCAAAAAGTCAGATCACTCATTCTTACTTTTAACTCAACTTTTTTTTATTCAATCAAATTTTAAAATTTAATAACATTTTTGTTATGAATATAAAATTATCAATCTAAATATTTTTGGAAAGCTCTTGTCAAGATTTCCAAAATAAGATTTATTTTTTTTTATATGTTTTATTGTTGATATTGTTTTAACTGTGGATATTTCTTATGAAGATCTTGACCAGAGTTTTTCAATTATATATAAATTTAACAATTTTGAATTTATAATAAAAAATTTATTAAATTTTAGAATTTAATTAAAAAAAAAGAAAAAATATTGGATTAAGATAGAATGAAGGTCTCATTTTTATCGTGAAAAGTTATTCGCAAGAAGTTACGGATACTAGTCTTCTCATTTTAATGTGAGTGGTTATTATATGACATGAATGATAGGAGATCAGTTAATCAGAAAATTATCCATAAACAGTGGTGACTATAAAACACTCTCATTTTATTTTGAGCGGTTACTATGCGATACAAATGTCAGGACCAAAAAATAATTCATAATCAGTGATGGCTATATATCACTTTCACACACACACACACACACACACACACATATATATATATATAGATCGATGTTGCATGTGCCATTCAATGCTCCACCAATAACCTGATTTGCACGTGTCTGTCTTAATTAAAATCAAGTTGTTGATGGATCCCTGATCCACGTTACTTGTTAAAATACTCCTACTACCCAAAAAATACAAAAAAGAAAGGAATAGATGTAGTTGGATCTAGTTGCAGGTCCAGTTGAACTCCCATATGATACGCAATTTTTAGTAGTAAATCTACTTGAGTTGATTATACGTACATGCATGATCTGTTGACACACTCAAATTCACCAATTAAACAACGAGTAATTAATCTCCTTTTATTCAAACTTCATCCATAATTATGTATGTATTTAAAATTCAAACTTAATTAATTACTTGGACTTGGCATGGTGCATGCATGCAATTTTGTACGCAGGTTGTTGAAGGAGCTCGCACCAGAGGAGCCTCGAAAATCATAGGAGTTGATATTAACCCTGACAAGTTTATCAAAGGTACAATATAATATATATATATATATATATGCATCATCCCACATGCAATTACTCAAACATTAACATATATACTCCTATACTATACCAGTACTAGTAAAATTAATAAAGATCAAACTTTGGGACTTAACATATTTGAGATGAGTAGCGGATGGAGCAACTTTAATTTCTCCAAAGGGAGCTTAATTAATGCTAACATTTATTGTTTTAATAAAATACAATATCTGAAAATCTTCTATATTAATATTAAATATATTTACATAATAATATTTCAAAAATGAAAGTAGTCCTCTTCAAAATCTCATATTAATTTTAAAATTGAATACTTGGTTGCCAATGCTAGATGTATGGTTGCCAATTCTCAAAACTCCAAAATTATTTGTGAGCTTATATTAAACTATAGAGTTACAACATCCTATATATATGTTTGGATTAACAAATCATAATATCTTTTCTAAATTTTAGAAATAAATTTGTGGTTCACTCGAATTTATATATAGGAACTTATGGCAATATATATACTATTCTATAAAGTAATTTTCAAAATCCCAGTGGGTCAGAGTGCATCCGCCACATAATTATAAAAGCACCATTTCATATATAGCTCCTGATCACAAGCCTGCTGCTCAGAAATATGTATTTATGACTGTATGTGATCAATCCACAGTTAATTAAAGTTTAAAGTTGACCGTGTATATATATATATATATAATAGTTTACAAAGATTGTGATTGGCACGTTGAAATATATTTTTGTAGGAAATGATTTCTAAATTTTAATAATTCACTTTTAAAATTATTATCTAAATTTTTTCTCATAATTTTGCATAATAAAAAAAATAATATTACATATCTAATACTTGGTTGTTGCACAATCAAGAATTGATTAATTCTGATGAACTTTTTTCCTCCTTTTGATCTTCCTCTCTATAACCCTTATTTTGATATAAAATACCTTTTTTTTAGTGTGAGTTCAAAATATTGTACGAGGATAAATAAATAAAGTCCTCAATTGCTAGATTTTATCAGGTTAAAAAACAAATACTAATATATTTTATCCTGTAATTTTGTTATAGAGATGAGGACTAGAGTAGGGATCAAGTAGTATTTTATAATTCTAACTCCAATATGAATCTAATTTGTGATTAACACTCGTATCTTTAAGTACATAATTTATAAACTTTTGATCACTAATTAATTTAATAAATTAAATTAATACTTTAGTAATCTAAATTTCTAAAATATTTGACTAAGAGTATAGTGATCCACAAGAAATCATTTTCTTGAAAACATATGTTCCTAATATTGATATATTAAAGTGACATGCATTATAAAATCAAGTTCTTAAGAGTAATTACAAATTAATAGTAATTGAAAATTTATTTACAATAACAGTATTTAATAAATAATTTTTCGTAATGATCCAGTTCTATATATTTTAAAAATACGCCGACACACTAGATTAAAGTCTATACTTTTCATGACTAAGACAAGTCATCCAATCAAGTGTATCACAATCTACAAGAATAGTATGTCTATTTACATCTAAGATTGAGAATAATTTAATTTCTTTAATTATACATGACATATAATTTATGTCTTCCATATATGACGCTTCTTCATATGCATAAATTATAAAACGTATAATTATGGTTAAAATTAATGACACGTTTAATTATATAAAAAAGAATTAACTTTAATTATTGAAATCATAAAATAAATACCAACATTAGGTTTTTTTGAACTTAAAACCTTACAATTTTAATATTATCCAGTAAATTGTTTAGTTGATGATCAGGAAGATAGATTTTAAATGCTTTGACTAAATTTAGAGAAGTTCACTTTAAAAGTAGCCGTAAACAATGATAGACACATTTAATTTGCTTCATTTCTTCAACGATCTATCCAGTTAGCAAAATTTCATAGTCCGTTCATTATAAATTTAAAATGATCAGTCTTCAAAACAAAGATGCATAAGGATATTTTTCGGTGTACTTCAATTTTTTTTTAAAAACACACACACACAAACAAAATACCAAAATACATCCTATACCAAACCCTACCAATTCAATTTTGAACTTTATAATAAAAAAACAAGGTATACCAATATTATTCAGTTTATTGTTATGCTAACTCTTTCTATGTATGTATGAATATATGTATATAATATATAGGAAAGGCAATGGGAGTCACTGATTTCATAAACCCAAGGGATCTTGAAAAGCCCGTGCACGAGGTCAGTACGTGTAAACAACTCGTCAACTTTCCAAACCCTGTTTCCACACACACACACACACACACACACACACACACATATATATATATATATATATATATATATATATATATTGTGGTTTACCTGTTATTAATTAAACAATTATGATCTCGTGCGAAGTATCCATTTTGTTATAAAATTATTATACTATTAATATTATTATATAATTATAGTGGTAATAAATTAATATGTGTACGATAATTTCTATAAAAAAAATATATTTTCTTCTACAATATATTATTTAACTAATAATGTATAATTAATTATTAATATATATATATATATATATATATATATATATATATATATATATATATATATATATATATATATATATATATTGATTAAATTTATAATTATCTATTTATGTAATAGTAAAATCTTATTTAAACTTAAATATTTATACTTATATAATTTAAAAATAGAAAATTATTATATAATTAAATACTATTAATAGGATGAATATAATTTTTTTTTAAAATAAAGTAAAGAATGTATGAGAATAAGAGATAACTGTAAGTAAATAGTTATGACAAGTAAGAATATAAATAGAGAGAATTAATTTGAAATCTAATTAAGGATGAAAAAATAGTTGAGTAATCTTTTTCTAAGAAAAATAGAATCTTTTTGTAATTTTAAATATATAATATATTTTTCCTTAATATTTAGGGTTAAAAGACTATTTTATGTTATTATATATATGCTTAATATGCTCCTAGATTTTCTTATATTTTTGAGAACCTATTCTATTACAATTCAATTATAAGGATACAGTTCATCTTAAGATCTAGGGTAAAATGTGGGCAAGGGGATACTTAATTTCTTCATATAGCGCATTGATTAATTATATATGCTTCCAACTTTTGTTGAGGGGTATGCTCGTACTTATGATCTTGCACTGTAAAAGAAGATATGTTTACCATTAACTATCACTTTTAGTTTTAATAAACTCCTAGATTTATAGACCAAAAATAATACTCCCTTCGTCCTTTAAAGAGTGATCAAAGTATATTTTTTACACAAATAAAAAAAAGTAAACGTGGAGAAAAAAAAAATTAATTTATCCAATCCTGTAAAATTATATAAAATAATGAATTCTTTAAATTTTTTATACTAATGGACTTCATTAAATAACGTACTTATTATTTACTTTACATATCTTAGTTTATCCTCTTGACGGAAAAAATGTACTTTAAATCATCATTTAGAGGATAGAGGGAGTAATTATGTATATAGATATGGTGAAACCGAAGATCGATTAGATTAGTTTATAAAATGAATAATTAAGGTTCTTATATAATTAACAGTGTTTATAGACTCGGATCGATCATCGAATTAAAAAATGTATCGGATGGATGGGTCACGGGTCTAATCAGTGGTTGAACTGTTATTGAACCGGTGAGGTCATTAATATGTAATAAATAATAAATAATTAAATATATTAATTATTATTATATATTATATATAATATTTAGTAAATATATATATGTAAAATTAATCAATTTATCTACACAAAAAAAAAAAATTAAACCTATTTGTACAATGTTTACTTTATACAATTCAAATAAATGTTAAATTTATATTAAAAAAAGATATTAAATCATGATCATAACTCAAAATTCAAGACTGAAGAGTGATAAAATCAAACACAAATGAACATAAATATTTCTAGGATACATTCAATCAAATTCGGTAAAAAAAAAATTTATTTGTACAATGTTTACTTTATACAATTCAAATAAATACTAAATCTATATGGAAAAAAATATATTAAATGATGATCATAACTCAAAAACTCAATCAAGTATACATTTAATTAAGTTCAAATGTTTAAATTTATAAAAAAAGAAAAGAAAAACAGAGAGAGGTAGGGAACCGATAAAACTGGTGACCGGGTCACTGGGTCGACTGGTCTGACTGTCGGGTCATCGAGTTTTAACCAAAACTGATTTTTTGACTTGAACCGGACCAGAGGGCCGATCGGTTCCGATTTTTTCTGGTCAGACCGACGATCCAGGTTTGAAAACCATGATAATCAGTGACGAAGTCATGATTTTTTTTTAGTGGGGTCAAAATTATTATTAAGTTATAAATAATTTGGCGGAGATTCGGGGGCAAAGTCCCGAGCCAATTTTTTTTTAATACTTTTGTAGTTTCGGTTCATATGTATATAATACTATATTACAATGACAATATAATAACTGATAATATATGATATCTATACACTGTATCGACCCATAATAGACATTTTTAATCACAATTGTTCGTAAATAATTAATTAGTTTGAAAAATAATGTAAATTAGATTATTATTTAGTTTTAAAATATTATAGAGAAATATATATATTTAGGGGATAAAAGTCATATGAGATTAAAATTTAATTGACAAAGTTATAAATTTTGAATTTGGCTCCATATATATTAGAAAATTTATAAAATTTGAGTGAGGTCAATTTATATATAATGCTTAAAAATTAAAAAAATTACTCTATATTATAAAGCAAATATTTTTTTTTAGTGAGATCAATTGATCCCAAACCTCACAATGTAGCTTCCTCCCTATAAATAATTAAATATGAATGCAGAAAATAAGGGAAATGACCGAAGGAGGAGGTGTGGATTACAGCTTTGAGTGCGCAGGGAACGTGGACGTTCTCCGAGAGGCTTTCTTGTCCACCCATGATGTACGTAATAATTTAATCATTTCTGCATGCATTCATTTCACACACACACACACACACACACACATGTGTGTGTGTGTATGTGATATATATACATTCATGTGTGTGTACTATATATATAGCAAGAAAATTAATAAAAGAAAAGGTCGATTTTCCTAATATATAAAAAATAAAATAAGTATGTTCGCATATATATGCAGGGGTGGGGGTTGACAGTACTTTTAGGAGTTCATCCAACTGCGAGGATGCTCCCTCTCCATCCAATGGAGTTGTTCGATGGACGGAGAATAACAGGTTCAATCTTTGGAGACTTCAAAGGGAAGACCCAACTCCCTCTTTTTGCCCAACAATGCATGTCTGGGGTCAGTACAGTATCTCATCTCATTCATTAATTTTCTTTTCCTCAACAAAATTAATATTTATACATGATGATTGTATTACTTAATTTTTAATTGGAATAACTTAATTTCAGGCTGTGAACTTGGATGAATTTATAACCCACGAGCTTCCCTTCACCAAGATTAATGAAGCTTTTCAGTTGCTGATTGATGGAAAATCCTTGAGATGCCTTCTTCACCTTTGAAATTACTTGCAATATATCCAATTAATTACTACGACATGTCCTTGTAATAATAATGTATACGACTAATTACTTGGACCTACATAACGTACTATTTTATTTTTTTCAGCGCGCGCGCGCGCGCGCGCACACATATATATATATATAACAATTGTGAACATGAAATATAAATACATTGTTAATGTCTGCAAATTTTATAAATAATCTCTTTTGGGAGAAAAAGATGGAATATTAAATTTATCAGATTGAATATAAACACTAAACAGACAATCCTTGTGCCTAGTCTACATAACTAATGGGAAATACGACTTAAATTTATTCATTTATATTTTAAATTTGGTTTTAGAGATTATTCATTCTATTATAACTCAAAACTATGTTGCGATGTTCTTACCGGATCAATATATACATAAACATATCTTTGATAGTGTACTAGTACTATTGTGATTAATATTCATATTCTTTAAGTTTTAATCAAAATAATAATATATCTATTATTATATATATAAAGAAGCAAAATGAGAGAAATTGTTGGTTTGTTAGTTCTTTATGGGCTGCAATAAATTCCGACGATGGATGTTATTGGTAGCAATAAAAAAAATTCGGTGAAAATTAATATTCTCATTTTTCTATATGTTACAATTCTCTATTAACGATTCCTTTCATTCGGTTATAATATGTCTATTCAATATGCAATCATTTTGCCTATATGTTACAATTCTCCTATAAATCAGCCTTCCCTTCACTTCAGGTACAATATATCTATTCTAATATTAATCCAATAATTGTATTATAATCACATACATTAATTACAGTAAAAATAGTTAAAACTCTTTCAAATTTGTCTATATGTTAAATTATACGATAATAACAAATATATATAATTGGTCTATACCTTTTTCAAGAGTTCTACAAATATTTTTTTCTTTATAATAATCAACATTCAAAAGACAATTAAATAAACAATTAATCCTATACATGAACAATAAAAATTAATCTATTTATAACCATTGTTTATAGATATTAATAATATCTAAAATGGAGTACTAATATTGTGAAATAAAAAATTAACACTAATACTATTGAAATCTTTCATAGTTCAAATGGTCCTAGAAATGGATACTATCTATAGGGATACATATTTGGAAATTTACATAGTATTAAGGTTCAATTTACAAAATACTAGATAACCAAGAAGTCATAATTTAAGAATTGTAAATTGTTACATCTAAAATAACCAAAATATGTCTAACTTTCATGAATTCCATGACTGTTTTAGAGGGATGTAATTTAGATATTTCAAGGTGTTTTTATCTCTTGTATCAGCAAGGAAAGTTTTAGTTATAGCTCACTCATAGGTCTTCTTGTATATCACAAAAAATGATCAATGGCATGACTGTTAGTTGCTAGGCATGCTTCAACTTTTCATGGAGCATGCAAGAATTACTCGCGGATTTTATAGTGAACTCGCTCGAATGTGTCAAATATAGAGAATAATGGTAGTTATTGTTTCGACTTATTTTCATGTAAATATGTTATATGGACTAAAAAACTTGACCTAATAGAAGATGAAGCTAAATTGTAATCTACTATTGTTTTACAAGAATTTAATCCTAAACCTAGCTACAATATCAATTTATACAGTGAGGCCTGAGATTGTAAAGAGTTTTGAGACATATTTACCATGCAAGTACGAACAAATTAAAAGGAAAAGAACTAGAGCTTCTATTAGCAATTTTGCCAGACAATAATGACGCCTTATATGGTATGGTATTTAGTAACTTGAATTGTTTTACTTATTTTGAAACTAGAGATATATTCTTGAACTTATAACATATATTTGTTTATTCGTTAATTTTAGGACATCTGAAAAGAATATGTGAAATTGATTTCGGTTTGATTTCTCAACACTGTCTGACAATACATGTCTCCTTGATTAGCAAGCATTAATACTTGGTCAATGTGTTGCTGAAGATCACTGTTAAGGTGACGTTTGATCTTATAGGAGTGTATTCGAAATTATTGTACAATATATAAAGACACAAAATGAGGACAATTTTTGGTTGATTTCATGGAGTTATGGTTAGTATTTATATGCTTATTTATTGTGTCAAATCAAATAAAGTTATGATGAAAACTAAATTGCACATACTTAAATAATAGGCGGTTACATATTCAAAATTTATTATTTATATATAAAAAATGAATTGCATCAATTTTAACTATATATATATATATATATATATATATATATATATATATATATATTCCTTACTTCGCTTTAGTTAATGCTCAGTTACAGATTAATTAAGGAATTGATCAGCAGCAATTCAATAACTCACAAATGATAAGAAGAAGAACTATCGAAGGAGGGAGAATTTAGTAGAGTTTTGGAGGGAGAACAGAAAAAAAAATTCATTTCACCCCTCATCAATTACATCTCCTCAGCTTATAACAGCATACTCGCTCAGCATTTTCCTTATTTCTCTTACAAACCAACTAAAATGGAAAGGACAAATATGACCCTAAAGTAACCATTGAAATGACAGAAAGGACCTTCAAATTAGCTAATGATATAACTAACTGCCTTATTACAATACTAATAACTAATAACTGTAGACTGCTACTACTTGTATTCCCAGCTCAACTCAGCTCCTTACAGTCCATCTTGCTTCAAATCAGACTTGTCCTCAAGGCTGAAAATGGGGAAAGGACTTATGGAACTGATCTCAATCTTCCCAAATAGCCTCAGTAGGTAAGGTATTCGACCTCTGAACTAACACTTCCACTGCTGTCATATTGTTCTTCTTGATCATCTTTTTATCCAAGATAGCCACTGGTTCTACCAAAAATTGCCCATGTTCATCCATTTGAGGCAAGACCACAGAACTAAGATAATGAGGCCCAATCTTCTTTTTGAGAAGGGATACATGGAATACCGGATGTACCTTAGCAGTCCCAGGAAGCTGAAGTCGATAAGCAACATTACCAACTCTTTCTGTTATGGAATAAGGGCCAAAGTATTTAGGTAATAACTTCCCCATTTTGGTTTGGGATAAGGTGGATTGCTTGTAAAGTTTGATTTTTAAGTAGACCTAATCTCTTATTAGGAAAAAACTTTCACTTCTGGCCTTATTAGCATAATGCTTCATTCTAGATTATGATGTTGTTAGGTTGTGCTTCAATAATTGCAGGTACTGAGTTCTATCCTTGCAAAATGACCAAGTGGCAAGGTCATGTACATGACCAAATTGATGGAAGTTGAGATGAGGAGGTTTGTAACCATACAAAGTTTCAAAGGGAGTGGGTTATAGCCCACTATGATAATGGGTATTGTACCACCATCCAGCTAAAGAAAGCCATAGGGACCAGTTATGCGGCCTACTGCAATTCATGCATCTCAAAAAACATTCCAAAACTTGGTTAAGTCTCTCAATTTGTCCATCTGTTTGTGGGTGATATGACGTGCTTAAATGGAGTTTTGTCTCTATTAGTTTAAACATAGACTGCCAGAACAAGCTAATGAAGATTTTGTCCTTATCAGAGACAATAGAAAAGGGAAACCCATGTAACTTATAAATCTAATCAATGAACACTTGTGCCAATTTTGCTGTAGTAAATGGATGATGAAGGGCTACAAAATGCCCATACTTAGTCAACCTATCCACTACTACCCATATAACTATTGTGACGCCCCCAAATCTGAGCCCACACAGCTCAAACTTGAGTCGTCAAAAGACTACAACAAAATTATTACAACAAAGCACAACGTATAACAGTACAGTGTATAATAATACACAACTAAGTCTTCACTATTATTGCCACACTATTTTACAACACGTGAAGACTACGACAGCTATTCCTCGGACTCTCACTCCATCCCCCGGCTAGACCCTGTTACGTTTTCATCTCCTGTTGAAAAACAATGGAACAAAAGAAAGGGTGAGCTCAAATAGCCCAGTAAAGAATATCATGACTAAGATAATGACGAATAAATTATCATTAGTCTTCAACAGTTGAGCTCTTGATAGAATACAATAGACTACAAGGTTTATATCAAAAACTGCAGTTAAATTCTTGAACAATGTTCAGATCAATAATAGCAGCAGAATGAACAATCTATTAGAAAAATAATGCAGACTATTATGTTCACTCGCTTCTCTTTTTAGTAAAGACATCATCAACTTTTATCATCTGAAATACCATTAGGCATGATAATAAAAATTCACAGTTCCTGGTCATAATCATGCAAATCAACAGTTCATCTTTGCACTACGGGCCAAAGATATTCAATATAACACCAGCGGTCATGATTATACCAGATTCAGCCTTTGGTAATAATCATACCAAACAACAGTTCATCTATGCACTACGGGCCAAAGAGAACTTTCACCACGTGCCATAAAAGACACCGAACAGATGTATCGCCTTTAACCTAGTATATCGCCTTTAACCTATCATCTGTTCAACAATTATATCACATCTGTGCCCCCGGCCACAGATATTCACAACAACTTGATTCTTGATGATTAATACAAATAACAGTGATACCAATGGTGAACAGAAGAAACAAGATAAACAATAAATATCAGAAGTTTACTTTGTGCAGATTCAAACAATGTCCAGATTGTCAACATGATGTGGAGTGAAATTTAAAAATGATATTCAAGATCCACAGTTCAGAATAACGATTATAGTTCAATAGAAAGGTTCAGAAAATAGGAAGGTTCAGTTGAAATAATGAAGTTCAACTATTATGGAACATATAATATTTTCAGGAATTATAGAAGCAATAGTTCCATAATAAGTTTCGATTTAGGTGTATGAAAGAAAATAATATCCCTTACCGTAGCAGGTTTGATTAACAAAAGGTGAAGGAAATTAATATCCCTTACCATAGTAAGTTTGAATAATGGAAGATGAAAAAGATGGTATCCCTTATGAGTATAAAGGAAAATAATATCACTTACGAATATGAAAGAAAATGATATTACAAACTAATATGGAATAAAAGTGTCATGTGATAATTCGTGTAGATAAATTATTTTCACACGAGACAAATAAAAAAGTTATTCACCAACAGGCGGTAGTCCGCGCCGTAAGGTTATTCCCATCAATTTGAATACGAAGAGTTATTCACCAAACAGGCGGTAATCCGCGCCGTAAGGTTATTCTCAGAGATTAATAAGAAATGAATACAAAAGGTTATTCACCAACAGGCGGTAATCCGCGCCGTAAGGTTATTCCCACAAATTAATACATGGACATAAATGGCACATCTTATAAGTAAGAAAGAAACGATATTATTTTCGAGAATCAAAGAATGATAATCCCTTCTAGTAAGAAAGAAAATAATATCCATTTATGATAATGAAAAGAAAGATACCCCTTACCTTAACACGTGACTGGATATTGATTTAAATGAGTTTGATCAACCTATATATTTTTAATAAAATTAGTAATTACCACATATAAATTTCAAGGTGTATGATAATTCATATATTATGAACTATCAAAATTATATATATTTAACATAATTTTTGTAGTATAATATAACTACTTTAAAATAGTTTTTAAAATAATATTTCAAAATAAATCTTCCAAATAAAGCTTTTAAAAATGAATCTTCTCAAAGAAGAGTCTTCTAAAGGAAGATTTGTGAATACCGTGAAAAATAGGAATTTATAAAATTACTACTCTTTAATA
This sequence comes from Hedera helix, assembly GCA_947179155.2. Classification (NCBI taxonomy): domain Eukaryota; kingdom Viridiplantae; phylum Streptophyta; class Magnoliopsida; order Apiales; family Araliaceae; genus Hedera; species Hedera helix. The sequence continues at coordinate 406,022 of OX359274.1, read as the reverse complement.
AAAGACTTACTTGAAAATTTTCTGCACTCCTTTTGGCTTTCAAACTCTCAAAATAACCTTATTATTCTCAGAAAAAACTCATAAAATTCTTATAGAAAATTTTTATGTTTTAGGTGTGATTTTTCTATTCAGCTGAGCAAGCTATTTATAGGAGAAAAAATGTCACTATGCGCGGTAGATGGCACTGGCGTGCTGCACGCTAGTGCTGAATTTTTTTCAGCACGCAGTCGCTGGCTGCTTTTTTTCTTCCTGCACATTTTGCAATTCATTTCTCATGTGGGCCCCACATGGGTCCCACATGTTACTAATCACGTTACTATTCACGTTACTATTTCAAATAGTAAAATTAATTAGTTTTTTTTTAAGTTTTTTTTTTTTATTTATTCTTCCTGTGGGTCCAACATATAAAATAAAATAATGCTACAATAATAATTCAACAATAATGTAATAAACACGTTACAGATTATTATTAATTTAATAATATAAATTATAGTATATTTGCTACTGCGGCAAATATTAGGTTCAATAATTTTAACTACAGTGTATCAACAATTATTGAGTCAATGATATGAAATACAGTGTAATGACAATTATTAAATCAATAATGCAAAATACTGTGTAACAACAATTATTGAATTGATAATATAAAATATTATGCAATGACAATTATCGATGAAATGATGCGTAACAGTTACGGTGTCAATTATCAGACCAATAATATGAGACACTGTGCAATACCGTGTGCTACTGTAGAGTACCACGTGCTACAGTAAAATATCATAAATTACCGTATGCTACTATTCTCTTATCACCGGTATTTTAACAGTTAACACCGTTGACTATTTTTATTTAAAAAGGTTATTTCTGTCGTTTTCTATATCCAACAAATATTCCATTGTGGGGTCCACAAATAATTTGTTATTTCGGCGCCGTCGTACGGCACGAATATTCCCCGACCAAACGAATATTCCCCGACAAAGCGAATATTGTCCGACAAAATAAAATTTGCACATAACATCCTTAACTTTTAACTTTATCGATTTAACCACTTACTGTTTCAGAAAAATATATATGAAGAAAAATTAAATTTTATATTTCATAAAATTCGGGGTCTTACAACTATTAACCTTTTGATTTGGGCAATCCCTCTATAAAATCCATAGATAATCCAATGGCTTTTCTGGAATAGGTAGAGGCTGTAAGAGTCCTGACAAGGCTTTAGTTTCATGTTTTTGTTGTTAACACACCTCACATTCTTTGACAAACCTTGTGACATCAACCTTCATGGATGGCCAGTAAAAGAATTTATTCAACCTTTCATAAGTACTTTGATTCCAGAGTGGCCCCCAATAGGTGTTTCATGAAATTTATATAAGAATTTAGTTCTTAAAGAGTTGTCAGGACCTACTACCAATGAATTTTAGCCTACCATTTTGAAATGAGTAACCTGGAAGGGACTGTGGATCCAACTGAATTTGAGCTGTAAGGTCCCTTATTTCTGCATTAAATTCCTAAGAATGTGCTAATTCCATAATCCATTGGAAAGTAATAGAAGTAAGAGCTGAGCATCTATGTTCCTGCTCTTGGAATAGAATTTGTCTAGATAAATGATCTGCTGCCACATTTTCCTTCCCTTTCCTATACACAATCTCATAGTCTAACTCCATTAACTTGGTAATCCATTTTTGCTGGTTAGTTGTGGTGACTCTTTGATCAAGAAGGTACTTTAAACTGTGGTGATCAGTTCTGATTAATATCTTGCTGCCCAACAAGTAATGTATCCACTTGTTGATTGCATGAACCACAACCATGAGTTCTTTATCATATGTAGACCACCCCAAGTGTTTAGGTGTTATAACTTTACTCAAGTAAGCTATTTATCTTCCTTACTGCACTAAGACTGCACCCAACCCATAATAGGAGGCATCTGTTTCTATGGTAAATGGCAGCTAAAAATTGGGCATAACTAGAACTGGTGCTTCCACCATAGCAACTTTAAGAGTCATAAATGCAACAGTAGCTTCCTTATTCCATTGAAAACTATCATTCTTCAACAGATTAGTTAATGGTCTGCTAATGAGACCATAGTTTTTGATAAATTTCCTGTAGTAACCAATCAACCCCAGAAATCCTCTCAAACTTTTAACATTCTGTGGTAATGGCTAAGTATTCATGCAACTGATTTTATCCAGATCAGTTGAGACTCCATTAAAAGTAATAACATGTCCTAAATACTAAACTTGTTCAGTAACAAATACACACTTACTCCTTTTAGCATACAAGGTGTTATCCCTTAAGAGTTGTAGTGTCATCTGCAGGTGTACAAGATGTTCTTCATAACTGGAACCGTAACTAATATGTCATCAAAGAAAACTAGGATAAATTTCCTGAGATAAGGTTTGAAGATCTGGTTCATAAGAGACTGAAAGATGGTTGGTGCATTAGTAAGCCCAAAGGGCATGACCAAAAATTCAAAATGCCCTGTAGGAGTTCTAAAGGCACTCTTGTGGATATCAGGAGGGTGCACCTTAATTTGATGATAGCCCGACCTGAGGTCTAATTTAGAATAATACTTGGAACCATGCAATTCATCCAAAAGTTCATCAATAGCTGGAATAGGAAACTTATCATTTATTGTAATGTCATTTAAAGACCTATAGTCCACACACATCCTCCAAATTCCATCTTATTTTTTTACCAAAATAACAGGAAATGCATAAGGACTGGTGCTGGGTTGGATTATTCCAGAATTCAACATATCATTCACAATCTTCTCAATTTCCTCCTTTTGAACATGGGGATATCTGTAAGGCCTCAGGTTAATAAGCTGACTTCCTTCCTTTAGGTTAATGTGGTGGTTGTGGGTTCGATCTGGGGGTAAACCTGTTGGTTCTTGGAAGACGTTAGAATAAGTTTGTAACAGCCTTTCCAACTGAGGATTCTGCTTATACTAACTTCCAAATCCATCTTCAGTACCCTTTTCAGTAAGATTGATTGCAACACTATGGGGATCTGAGCTTATACAAAAAAGGTAGCCAAAATATCCATGTATGGCTGTGTTCAGGTGTGACGCCCCCAAATCTGGGTCCACACAGCCCAAACTTGAATTGTCAAAATACACAATAACTAATAAAATACAATGTACAACGTATCACAATACGGTATTCAAATAATACACAATTAAATCTTTATTATTATTGTCACACTATTTTACAACTTATAAAGACTAATACAACTATAACTCGGACCTTCACTCCATCCCCCGACTAGACCCAGCTACTCTCTCATCTCCTATTGAAAAATAATGGAACAAAAGGAAAGGGTGAGCTCAAATAGCCTAGTAAAAATTATCATGACTAAGATAATGACGAATAAATTATCGTTAGCCTTCAACAGTTAAGTTCTTAATAAAATAATTTAAACAGCAAATTTTAATTCAACAACTGCAGTTAAATTCTTAAACAAAATTTAGATCAACAACTGCAACAGAATAACAACCATTAGAAAAATCATATGAACCATGATGTCCACTCGCTTCTCTTTTTAAGAAAAACATCATTTTAGACACCCAAATTTTGCACTTCTCTACTAACCCTGGCAGGAGGGCAAAGTCGTCACTTGACCCGACATGCGAAAAGGAGGGTGGACCCCAACACGAAGCCACCCCAACGATTTACGGTCAAAGCCGCCACAAACGGACAACTAGCATCCGGTCACTTGAGGCAAGGCAAACAGTTGATCTAGAAGAACCTGATTTGATCACAAAAGACGACTAATGGTCACTACGCTTACGATGTTCGGGAGTCTCGCTCCCAGGTGAGCGAGCGGCTGCCCAGCTCGCCGGTGAGCTGGCGGGGGTGGAAGGGGGCAGCGCCCCCTGGAAGCCAAGTACAAAGAACAGTTTATACATCAGGTAACAGTCTTCCAAAATAATACCGCAGAAATTGGCAAATTAAGACCGCGTGGCACGAAAATCGAGAAAAGCAAGCCGGACAGCCGCGAATGCACCTGCGGCCACCGACAAAAGGGACAGTGAGCGGCTCGAGGAGACAACCCGGCAGCCGAGGATTCGGCGCGGGCAACTAGCAGCCCAGCCGCAGATGCACCTGCGACTGCCTGCTGAACATTATACAGCGGCCATTTCCACCCGAGAAGAAGAGAGGCGGACGGAAAATAGAAAGGAGAGAGAGAAAGGCGACGGGGAGAGGAAAAAAGAGAGAACAAGAGAGAAAAAAGTGAGATTTCTTCCTCTTTTGTACAATCTTTGTATCCTATGTTGAATTTCAAGTGTTAAAGCGTCTATTGCCTTGATTGGAATGTGAAAAAATCCGAGTTTCATAGCTTCGTTGTGTTTTATCTAGTAAATCTTTTAGATATAGTTTTATTTCGTTCTTATTGCATTTGTTGGGTGGATCTACTGTAGATCCGAAAATATTTGGTGCATTGCTATTTAAATAGTTTGATTTTGTGTATTTTGAGTTTAGATCCAATGTAGTCAACATATGTTGTAGATCTGTGGATTAGGGATGGTTAGGAAGGATTTATTACAGATGGAATCTCCTCCTAACCTCCCGATGATATCCTTTTAGTTTATTTTATAGCTTTTACGTATGTAACGATCGCGATGCACCTTTATGTAAATATATAAATTTTGGGCCTTAAAACGACATCGAGTCGAAAGCGGGTTTAAGGCCCCGTAATAGTAAAAATGTGCGATTGTGGGCGTTTGAGGTTATTTGGATGGCTCACATGCCCGTGAATAGCCCCAAAGTCATTTTAATGCTTGGTTTTCCCTTTTCACGCGAGAAAATGATTTTGGAATGAAATGGTAAAGATTTTTCATAAAATCAATCAAATTGGGATATTAGAATCACGAGGATAAAAATTGAGAGTTCTAGGAAACGTCGGTCCCTGTTTGGCGAAAAGGCTATAAGTGGTTTTGAAATATCACAAAATGATTTCATAAAAAATAAACAAACGTTTTCATTAAACTTTGGTGTATAGGGTTAAAGAGCTTCTAGAAGTTGCCTTCATTTTTTATTTGACTTTCCTGTTAGAAGGCAATGAATAGTCTCGATTCCTATTTGACAAAAGTTTAAAAACTCTTATTTTCTGAAAACGACATCTAATAAAAGCCCTATCATTTTCAACCTTAAAATCAATGTTTTATTAGAAAACAAAGCCTTGTCATTCGAGTCGAAAGTCGTTTCAAAGCACTCAATAAATAAAGCACGTCTCCTATAAAAGAGTCAAAGCAGGTTTTCTCAACACAACAAACATTTAGGCGCACACACACACACACATATACACATTTTAGGATTTAAAAGGATAGGAAAACATCGAGATTGCGGTAACCGTGTTTCACGGAAGTCGGGGGGTGCCTAACACCTTCCCCTCGCTTAAGCAAGCCCCCGAACTCTACGAATCTCGGTTTGCGGACCAATTAATTCGGAGTCACATATGAGCCAGTGATTACGAAAACAAAATTCGGATGAGTTGGTACATCCATTTTCAAATATACCAACTGGCGACTCTGGTCAATTGGCTCATCATAAAATCGACCTTTCAAACCCCGTCAACATTCAGGCCGACCCTTTTCAAAAAATCACATCTTAATCTAAAGGCTAAAATTGGAAAGGGGTTTTTTATAATTAAAAAACGAAATGACGAAAATCCCGGCGTCGACAATCATCAACTTTTATTATCTAAAACACCACTAGCCATGATAATACAAATTCACAGTTCTTGGTCATAATCATGCAAGTTAACAATTCATCTTTGCACTACGGCCAAAGATATTCAAATATAACACCAACGGTCATGATCATACCAGTCTTCAGCCTTTGGTCGTAATCATACCAAACAACAATTCTTCTTTGTACTAGGCCAAAGAGAACTTTCACCACGTGCCCTAAAAGACACTCAATAGATGTATCGTCTTTAACCTATTATCTTACCTTTATCCTATCATCTGTTCCTCAGGCCACAGATATTCACAACAACTTGATTATTGATGATTAGTACAAATAACAGTGATATAAATGATGAACAGAAGAAATAGGATAAACAATAAATATCGAAAGTTTAAAATTTTACTTTGTGCAGATTCAAATAATGTCTAAATTGTCAACATGATATGAAGTGAAATTCAAAAATGATATTCAAATTTCACAGTTCAGAATAACGGTTATAATTCAATAGAAATATTTAAAAAAATAAGAAGGTTCAATTGAAATGATATTATATGAAGCGCAAACTATTAAGGAACATATAATCATTTCAGAAGTTTTACCGAACAATACTTACCATAGTAAGTTTAAGAGTATAAAAGAAATGATATCCCTTAACGTAGTAAGTTTGAATAATGAAAGATGAAAAATATGGTATCCCTTACCTTAACTCGTAACTGGATATTGATAAAAATGAGGTTGATCAACCTATATATTTATAATATAATTAGTAATTACCACAAATAAATTTCAAGATGTACGATAACTCATATATATCAAAATTATTTATATAATATAAATTTTTGTATTGTAAAATAATAACTTCAAAATAATTTTTGAAATAATATTTCAAAATAAATCTTCCAAAGAAAGCTTTTTAAAATAAAGCTTCTTAAATAAGAGTCTTATAAAAGAAAATTTGTGAATACCGTGTGAAATAGGTATTTGTGTAATTACTACTCTTTAATAAAATACTTATTTGAAAAATTTCTGCACTTCTTTTGGTTTACAAACACTCAAGATAACCTTACTATTCTCAGAGAAAACTCATAAAATACTTGCAGAATTTTTTTATGTTTAAGGAGTGATTTTTCTATTCAGCTGAACAAGCTATTTATAGGAGAAAATAAGTCATTGTGCGCGCTAGGTGGGTGGCGTGCGGCATGCCAGTGCTAAGAATTCAACAAAGGCAGCAGTAGCTGCTGCTTTACCAAACTTTCCTCCAACAAATTCAAATTTGATTTCTCATGTGGCCCCCACAGAGGGCCCACATATTTACTATTCATATATAATAATAATTTAATTTTTTTATTTATTTATTTCTTCATATGGGTCCAACATATATAATAAAATAATACTACAACAATAATGTAAGAAATATTTTACTAATAATTATTAATTTAATAATGTAATTTACTGTATATTTGCTATTATGACAATTATTAGGTGCAATAATTTTAAAATATAACGCAATAACAATTATTGGTTCAATGATATAAAATACAGTGTAATGACAATTATTGAATCAATAATATAAAATACCGTGTAATAACAATTATTGATGAATACTATGCAATGACAACGTTATCAGATCAATAATATGAGACACTGTGCAATACCGTGTGCTACTGTAGAATACCGTGTGCTACAGTAAAATACCATGAAACACAGTATGATACTATTCTTTTATCACCGGGTATTCTAATAGTTAAAAATAATAACATCGTTGACTATTTTTATTTAAAAAGGCTACTTCTGTCGTTTTCTATATGTAACAAATATTTCGTTGTGGGGTCCACCAATGATTAGTTATTTTGGCGCCGTCGTACGACCCGAATATTTCCCGACAAAACGAATATTGTCTGACAAAATAAAATTTGCATATAACATCCTTAACTTTTAACTTTGTCAATTTAACCACTTATTGTTTTAGGAAAAATATATATGAAGAAAAATTAAATTTTGTATTTCATAAAATTCGGGGTTTTACATCAAGACTTGATTAAATTCTCTAGAAGACAGCAGTTGCACCTTAGGAGTTAATTTACTTGATTCACCTTTTAACACAACAGTCTTGTCCCCTTTAACAAAAGACAGTTGTAGTTGATCAAAATCAAGGGTAACTGGATTAAAATGTCTGAGCCACTGTACTCCCAAGACAGCATCAATCCCCCCCAAGGGTAAGATTCTAAAATCTATAACAAAAGTCTCCCCTTGTACTATCCATTCTAAACCTATACATTCCTGGTGATTAGTCACTTTAAATCCATCTATAACTGAGACTGTTAGAGGTTTGGTCCCTTGTGTTCGTGCCTTAATTCTTCTAGCTGCTTAAGGGTCTAAGAAATTATTTGTGATGCCGCCATCAATTAATATCCTCAGCATTTTTCCAATTGTCATTCTTACCACTCGAATGGTATTATTTACACTATGCCCAGATAAAGCATGTAGTGTAATGTGAATCTCCTGCAGATTGTAAGTCTTCCCATCCTCTTCTGGTTCCTCCCACAATATTCATCATTTTCACAATCATTGTCATAGTTTCCATCAGAGGGTAACATTAAGAACAATTGAGGTTTCTTACATTGATGTCCCACTATATAAGGTTCATCACAAGAAAAAACACAATTTCTTTCTCCTCTTTTTTGCAATTTGTTCTCTGGTTAGTCCCTTAATAGGTAAGGTTCTTCCAGCATCCATACTAGGTAATCCAAAATTATTGATTACAGCTGAAGGAACCCTTATATTGCTGATACCAGGAATAAAATTAGCTTTATGCAAGTTCCCTAGAATGACCATTTTGAATCCAGACATGCTCCTTTTAATCCATGCCTCCAATTTAGCCTCCTCTATTCTAGCTAATCTGATGAGTTCTTTAAGAGTGTTGATGTTCAACTCTTGGATTCTCAACCTTATTTCTTCCTTCAAACCTCCAGTTAAATAGTCCACAAAGAAGGATTCATTAAGTACAGGATGTCTAATCAAGGACCAGCTCTTAAGTTCTTCAAACTTCCTCCTGTACTCATCCACAGTACCAGTTTGTAGTAGGTTTTTTAATTCTCCTATAGGGTTCATCTGAGTCTCCGAGCTAAACCTAGTAATAATCTCTTCAATAAATCCCTCCCATGTCAGATCTGAGCCTTCCTGGGCAAAACCTGAGTACCATTCCTCAGCCTCCCCTTCCAGATTCATAATTGTTAGGTATAATTTTTTATTATTAGCAACTAAGCGATGAATGAATAGCTTATTACATTTTCGGATCCATAATCTGGGATTCGTTCCATCGAATTTAGGGAATTCGAACTTGACTTGTTTGAATATACTGCAACTATTATGATCATTACTAGTTCCAGAATCAAAATTCCCCAATACTGACCATGTTGAGTTATTCGAAGTACCTGAATTGTTAAGAGGTCCTGGTAATCGAACTGATAGCAAAGCGTCAAATTCTTTCATCAATTGCTCCATTTTCTACTCCATCTTCTGATCAATCTTATCCTCAGACTTTGTTTGAGACTGTTGACAGATTCCTATAACTGAACCTATAGTTCATTGATTTTAATTTCCAGGTTGCTAAGTCTCTGATTGTTGGTCGCCATTGTTGGATCGGTGCAGCTCTGATACCAATTGTAAAGATACTAAATTCAGTTCCTTGCTTTGCTTCAGTTAATGCTCAGTTACAGATCAATTAAGGAATTAATCAGTAACAATTCAATAACTCACAAATGATAAGAAGAAGAATTATCGAAGGAGGGAGAATTTAGTGGAGTTTTGGAGGGAGAACAGAAAACAATTCATTTCACCCATCATCAATTACATCACCTCAGCTTATAACAGCATACTCGCTCAGCATTTTCCTCATTTCTCTTACAAACCGACTAAAATGGAAATGACAGATATGACCCTAAAGTAACCATTGAAATGACAGAAAGGACCTTCAAATTAGCTATTAATATAGCTAACTGCCTTATTACAGTACTAATAACTAATAACTGCAGACTACTACTACTCCTATTCCCTGCTCAACTCAACTCCTTACGCACACCTCCCTTAGCTTCCCTTATCTTCTCCCACAATCATTAACTCATCTACCCGATCAAGGTTAGTTCAAATTTTCTACTATAGAAATTAACTCACTTCTTTTTGTACCTTCATACTCAGTCCAATCGAAATTACTGGTAGCGTATGTAAAAAGTGATATTTTTAAGATCCTAGCTATTTATTAAAAAAAAAAAAAATCCCGTGTAGACTTTATTGATCATGACGATTCCTGTTTCGGGTTACATGTTGGAGAATGGATCAATTGGTTTACCATGCACGCCTGAGGAAGAGAAACGGATCATAATGGAGTTAACAAACAAAGTGGAGTCAAATTTGAAAGAAGGCAACTTGTATTATGTCATCTTCAACAGGTAATTTCAGTTCCTGATGATCACTTTATGCTTCCACTCTGCAAATCTATTTGATACCATATACTGCATTAAGTTTCTCTTAGTATTCCTTACTTGTGCCGCCGCCGCCACAGTTATGAGACCAGCCCTGTTTACTTACATGTCTATATCTATGTTTTTGTGTCAATGAATAGACTTTGGCCTCAGGGATGTGGTAGCATAAGATGAAAACTTTTGTAATGATAATAATACTAATAATACAACCATTTTGTGCCCCTGAAAATCAACCGTTAACTGAGAAGAGCATATACACTTGGCCTCTTGTGTTAATCTATACCCCTCACCCAAAAACAAATAAATAAATAAATAAAAAATCAGCATGTTTGATGATGCTGACTTGCATCGCTTGAAACATTAAGTCACATATAGGAGCAGTTCAATAATTGTGACTTAAGTACAATGTAGGAGCTGTTCAGAAATTGTGACTTAATCTGAAGTTTGAACATGGTTAGCGTGGAATTCATTAGAAAAATTTATGACGTAAGATGAACTTGTGCTGAAATAAAATTGATCTGCTGCTCATTCTCTAATATCCACTTGTATCGCATCACAACCTCTCTCATCTATTTCTCCCCTCGTCTCCCTTTGTATCTCTACAGATCATAAGTTCCTCTCCTAATTCTTTTGTAACTGTACAGACATATGTTAGAATAATTATGTATGGGCAATCTTCATTTAACCGAGAAAAACCTTTGACAACCCACGAACAATTTGGGTTCCTTGCGCAGAGAATTGATAACGCGGTTTATTTTCAAGGTTCCAATCATGGTATAGTTCCATGAGAAAATCGATCCCAGATTGATGCTACTTTACTCTTGTCACCATTCAATAATTCCACGAGATATATGATATGATCGAAAAGGAGTGGAAGAGAACTTTTGCATCCAACCTTTTTGAGGGGAGGCAGAATGTGGTGGAAGGAGATGGAGGATGGATTAAATTGGGAAAACCTACGTATCGGACCCAAGTAAGTCCATGCAAAAGGTCAACACCAAGAAGAAGACTATGAAGAAGAGTACAGATATTGATTACTTGAGGAAGAAAAATAATAAGTTGATGATGATTGATGCGGAACTAGAGATAACAAATGGTCAGATTTGTTGTTTACAGTTTCAGCAGGGAAGATAAATAATGCGAAAGCCTAATCTAGTTACTCTCATTTTGATATGGCTGGAGTATAATTGTTATTATTATTTTAACTATTGAAGAGCAATCTTGACTTGGAAATGCTAGCTATCGAAGTGTTCCAAAAAGGAGTCTAATGGGCTAGAAACATATTAGGTTCATGTATAGAAAAGAGAGCTGATATTTCCATACAACTGTTTATTGCACAATTTGCACTTGATGACCATAATTTGCTGGAAATGTCAAGAGTTTTATTAAGAGTATAAGGCTAGAATCGTAAGAATAATAATTTTTAGATCTTATCATCATGTATTTATCAAACAGCCTAATTGAGTTTGAACTTTATATTTATCTAAATTATCAAACATTCATGACTTATTATTCCGTAGCTTAAAATAACATTCAGTTAATCAGTTCTTCTAACTGGTACTTCAAAATTTTCAGAACTTACTTTTTTAGTTTTGTCAAACATGTCCATAGTATGAAGCATATAACTTTATAGATTTGGATGACAAATATGAAGCATATAACTTTTTAGATTTGGATGACCCCTCTCCTGTAGGTCACCAACATGTGAATGACATTCTCTTGCACAAAACTCCACTATATTTCATTCTTGAATCTAAAGTTATAATAATTGCTAGAAAAGAACAATCAAAGTATGAGTTATCTACTTTATGTGGAAAAATTTGACCATATCAAATAAGAAAATTTAAGACGCATAAGAGGTTTGAGGAAGTCCATCTTACGAAAAATTGATATTTGCTCGTGCCTCTTGGTCATACAAGCCTTGAGAATTCTTTATGATTCACAATGGTGGTTGCAAGCTTTGACAACTGGAGACCGCAATATATGGTCGTCTTTAGTTATAGGTTTGTTAGGCAGAATCTTTGAAGATTAGTTTTTCTGGGTAATTTGGTCTTTTGATGTAAAGACCAAAGGATAAGGAAAGAAATAGATGTTCATATGGATTTGATTAGGCGTACTTGGTGATGTAGTTGAGTATGTTTTAAAACCATGTGTACTAACTAGGGAATTACAATGTTTGACATGAACACCAAAAGCTTGGAATACCTCGGTGGTTATTCCCTATGTGGGTGTCAGCCATGTCAGGGGTTCAGGCCATGTTATTCTTGATCCCTCAAATCACCTTATACTGTTAGATGAGAAAACACTAGGAAGAGCAAAGGAGCACATTAACTTTTGGAAGGATCAGTTAAAATCTCATGACACGTCTCGACCTTATAGATTATAGAATAGGAAGATTACATCGAATTTATGGCTATTTGGCTGCTGGTTACTGTAATAGAGTCCAAAGTTTTAATAGCTCTGATGATTTTAACTGTGACTTAGTAGCATTAACTTGGCATAAATGATTCTTTTCTTTGTAATTGCATAATGTGACCAAAGTAGGAGCTATGGACCTTAAAGAAACCTTTTGTTTAGAAAATTATAATTCTTATTTTAAACTTGATCAAACACAACTGTAAAGGACACTCGAGCTCTTTTTAGAGTAAATAAAATGTTCATGTATATCCTCTTGTCATAGAATTACTTATGTACCTCAGAAGCCCAGACTTGCATTTAAGCCACACATGTTTTCATTATGTTGATGATGCAGCAGGGATGCTGTTCGTCTTAAAAAGTCTACCTCAAGATACATTTTCCCTCCTATTTATCTATTAATTGGAAAAATGCTCTGTTTTTGTAACTCCTTTAATTTGTAATTGTGCAGGTGGTTCACAAGATGGCAGAAATATGTTGGGTTAGACATTGGTGCTTATCCATCTGATTAGATTTCACCAGATCCTCAGCCTCTGATACCGTCAAATGTTGCACATCGACCAGGACCAATTGATAATACCAATATAGTTTCAAATGGAAGTAACTGTGAGGGTGATGATCTACAGCTTCTCAGAAGCCTGGATGAACAGCGTGATTATGTTTTAGTTTCTCAGGAAGTTTGGGAGCAGCTTTTTGAATGGTATATTTATTTACCCTTTTGCTTGTTCACCAACTTCCGTTGAAGTGTCTGGTTGGAATAATTTGCGTTGTGACGCTTGGATTTCTTTTTCCTTTTAAAGTATTGTTTACTCTAGGCCTTTACTTTGGGTATGGCTGTAAACGGAGTTCAAAATCCTATAACGGTCTTTCTGTGAAAGTGAATATTATTCGATATCTTGTCAAAATATATAATAGTCATATTTGCATCCATCTATTGGAAACAAATTAGGGTGCTAGATAGGCACATCTGTATCCCCTAATATCCATATCCACTTTTAAGAGGAATTGAAATTAAGGAATTAGTATTAATTTCACGTAATATTTATATTCTTGTTATATTGTGTGCAGATATTAAATAAGAAATTCATATTTTTTCCCCATTAGAATGTATACCTTTTGATAATAGAATTATTATGCTAGTATGCATTTTAAGAAAAATCTATGAACTTAATATTTGTACACAATATAACAACAACGTTAATGTATAACAACAGTGCTAATATTAATTTATATATCTTTTCTGGATATGTTATGATTTATGGTGTAGTGAGTTGGAAACCATCAATAATTTTTTGTAGATGACCAATACTTTGGATTTTGGTATTATATTTGTTTGGGTGAACATTGTTCTTAATATATATTTGGTTGGGTGAACATTATTATTAATGTATATGGTTGGTTGAACATTATTTGTTGAGAAATCAGGCTCACAAAATAAACACTAAGATAACACACACACACAATTGTATGAGATAAAAAATAATGACACAAGAATTTTTACGTGAAAACCCAATTGGGAAAAAACACGGGGAGAGATCTCAGAAATTCACTAGAAATAATATGAAGAATTACAAACTCTCTCAACTAAGAAATAAACTAACTGTTTAATTTCTCTTAGAACTCTTTCACTCACACTCTCATTTTCTTTCACTAAGCTTCTCTAGCTCCTTTCTCTTTCTAGTTGCTAACTCTCTTGGCTTAGTGTGTTGAAATGGAAAGTCAATGCTTCCTTTTATAGTGCAAGAGAAGGGGACAAAATCCCACAAATCAAGGACCAAAATCTTGGACCAAATCCTTTCAAAATCAAATCTCATGATTCATGGAGCCAAAATCAAAATTAAATCATTCCATATCTTGCAAAATCTTTGAAAAATCTTAAGACAATCTTCAACAATCTCCACCTTAGCTCATATTTTTCAAATACTACGTATTGTGAACTTCTTCGTGTCTGTGAATGTATCCCTCTCCCTAGATACTCCACTACGAACTCAGCAATTGATGAAGTGAACTAAGTCCAAGCAATGCTTGAACTTTTCTGCTGTAACTGATTTTGTGAGCATATCTGCAGCATTATCCTTTGTATGAACTTTGTGAACTGCAATGTCACAATTATTCAGCCATTCACGAATTTTGTGATATCGAACATCTATATGTTTGGTCCTGGCGTGAAATACCTAGTTCTTTGCTAAATGAATAGTACTTTGACTATCACATTGTATCTGGATACTACCCTGCTTGAAACCTAGTTCTTCAACTAGTCCCTTTAGCCACAAAGCCTCTTTGTCTGCCTCTGTTAATGTCATATACTCAGCCTATGTTGTTGATAATGCTACCGTAGACTATAACACTGACCTCCAACATATACATCCTCCACAAAAGGTGTATACAAACCCTGTTGTAGATCTTCTTGAATCTAGGTCTCCATCATAATCTGAATCAACAAACACTCCTCACTTCTCGCAGTATCACGATCAAACATAAGACCGTAATTGGTTGTACCTGCTAGATAACGAAAAATCCATTTAACAGCATTCCAATGCTCTTTCCCTGGATTTGCCATATACCTGCTAACCATACTTACTGCATGTGAGATATCTGACCTTGTACATACCATGGCATACATGAGACAACCCACCGCATTTGCATACGGTACTTTGGACATAGACTCCACCTCATCATCTGTCTGTGGGCCCAACTGTGAAGATAACTTGAAATGTGCTGTCAACGGAGTGCTAACTGGTTTAGCATTATGCATGTTAAACCTCTCCAAGACCTTATGCACATATCCTTTCTGAGTTAACCACAGCTTTCCTGCCTGACGATCTCTGTGAATTTCTATACCTAGGATCTTTTTGGCTTACCCAAGATCCTTCATTTCAAATTCACTGCTCAATAAATTCTTCAATTGAAGAATATCTGTCATCCTCTTTGCTGCTATCAACATGTCATCGACATATAATGTCAACAGTACTAGAGAACCATCATCAAGCGATCTGAAATACACACATGGATCATACTCAGAACGAGAGTAACCATGAGCCACCATGAAGTTATCAAATCGCATGTACCACTGTCTCGGGTACTGCTTCAAACCATAGAGAGATTTTTTCAAGCTACAAACTAAGCCCTCTTTCCCTGGTCAATAAACCCCTCTGGTTACTTCATGTAGATCTTTTCTTCTAAATCACCATGGAGAAAAGCTGTTTTCACATCAAGCTGTTCTAACTCCATATCCTGTGATGCTACGATAGACAAGATCAACTGAATCGATGTGTGTTTCACAACTGGTGAGAAGATCTCGTTGTAGTCGATTCCTTCTCTCTAAGAGAATCCATTTGCTAACAATCTGGCTTTGAATCTTTCACCTTCTTTATCGGACTGGGCTTCCTTTTTTCTGAACACCCACTTGCATCCTATAGCCTTTGAACCTTTTGGAAGTTGAACTAACTCTCAAGTCTTGTTCTTCTGTAAAGACTCCATCTCTTCTGCCATCGCTATTACCCATTTATCATTATCCTTGGACTGAATAGCATCCTGATAGCTAGTTGGATCTCCACTACCTGCAATCAAGGCAAAGGAAACCATGTCTTCAAACTCATATCTCTGAACTGATTTGCTAACTCGCCTTTCCCAATCTCTAACAAGATTATATGACCTCTCTTGGGGATCTGAAGGATGATCATCTTCAATCTCTTCAGCTTCGTTTGTCTCTTCAGGAAGCTTCACCTTAACTAGGTGTTTCTGCAAGCCATTTGTTGTAGATTCTTCATTCTCGAATTTGTTCAGCATGTGTTTCTCATTAAACACCACATTTCTACTAACAACCTTCTTCTTGGATACTTGATCCCATAACCTGTATCCCTTGACTTCATCTTCATATCCAAGGAAAATGCACTCCTTTGACCTTGGATCAAGTTTGGACTGTCGCTCATCAACTGGCAAATGAACATAAGCTAGACAACTAAAGATTTTCATTACAGAAAAATCAACTGGTTTCCCAGTCCATACCTCCTCGGGGATTTTGTAATCAATTCCAGTTGAAGGAGATCAATTTATCAGATAACAGGCTGTGTTGACTGCCTCAGCCCAGAAATTCTTGGGCAAACCTGCATTCAACCTCATACATCTAACGCGTTCCAACAGAGTTCTGTTCATCCTCTCTGCAATCCCATTTTGCTCTGGAGTTCTTTTAACTGAGAAGTGTCTGGTGATACCTTCATCCTGACAGAACTGTAGGAATGACTTGTCCTTGTATTCCATGCCATTATCTGATCTAAAGTATTTCAGCTTCTTTTCGATCTGGTTTTCTACTTTAGCTTTCCATTGCTTAAAGATTCTGAAAACCTCGGACTTCTACTTCATAAAATACACCCACACCTTTCTAGAGTAGTCATCTATGAATTTGACAAAATAATGGGCTCCACCCATTGATGTATCCTTGATCGGGCCCCAAACATCTGAATGTACATAATCAAGTACATTCTTACTGGTATGTGCTCCTGCCTTGAAGCTAACCCTTCGTTGTTTGTCGTACAAACAATACTTGCAAAATTCCAAACTGCACGTTTTGACACCTTTCAGCAACTGCCTTTTGTGAAGTTCTTTCATTCCACCTTCACTCAAGTGACCAAGTCGCATGTGCCATAATTCTGTGCAATCACTGTTGGAATTATCCTGCACAGAAACCGCTGCTCCACCAGTAACTGTGTCCCCCTATCAACTTGTAGAAGGTGCCCTTTTTCTGACCCTTCATAATTACCATTGAACCATTAGTAATTTTCATGACACCATATCTAACTGAGATACTACAACCTATAGAGTCAAGTACTCCAACTGATATCAAGCTCTTTTTCAATTCTGGAATATACCTTACATCACCCAATGTTCTGACGACCCCATCAAACATTTTAACTTTGATGGTGCCTATCCCGGTAACTTTGCAAATTGCATTGTTACCCAATATCACAGAACCACCATTGCAGGATATAAAAGTATCAAACTAATCCCTGTGAGGGGACATATGAAAAGAACAACTGAAATCCATGTACCAATCTGTAAGGCTGCTACTGTCTCTAATGGATAAGATATCACCTCATAAAGCTTCATTTTCTGTCACTGTGTACAGCTTTCCATCGCTGCAGACATCTGTTTTCTCAACAACATTAGCAGAATTTTCAATCTGTTTACCTTTCTTCTTGTTCGCCTTTTTCAATAATGGACACTTATTTTTGAAGTGACCCTTCTCTTGGCAATGATAACACTCAACCTGAGATATATCCTTCTTGCCTGATCTCGATTGAGACCTTCCTCGTTCCTTGCCGAAATTCTTCTTCCGATTAGGACCCCTGCCACGCCCATCTGAAAATGCAGGAAGACTATCTCCTTGATCTCTGGAAGTAGTGTCCCTGAACTTATCTTGGTCCAGGACTGCTGACATCACATCGTCAACTGCAAGCTTTTCCTTCCCTACAAAGAGAGTAGTCTGGAGAGTTGAGTATGAATCTGGTAGAGAGACCAGAAGCAATAAGGCTTTATCTTCTTCATCCAGCTTCACATCTATACTGGTAAGCTAGGTCACCAATCTATTAAACTCATTAATATGATTGGTCAAATCTGACCCTTCTTCCATCCGAAGCCGGTACAATTCCTTCTTCAAATATAACCGGTTTGACAAAGACTTCGACTTGTAAACTTTCTCAAGTTTTTCCCAGAAGTCTTTTGGAGAGGTTTCTGTCAAAACCTGATATTTGATTTGTGGCGCCAAACTTAGTCTGATTGTTGCCACGACCCTTGCTTCAAGTTCTGCCCATTTTTCTTCTGTCACATTTGCTGGTTTCTTCTCAATCCCTTCTAGTGCCTTCATCAATCCTTGTTGAACTAATACATCTTTGACCGTTCTCTGCCAAATACTGAAATTTGACTTTCCATCAAATGGTTCAACATCGTACCTCATACTTGTGCTTGTCATCTTTTTATTTGTGACCTACGAGATTTCTCAATAAACGGATCGTTCCTAGACACCAACGGCGTGAACCAAAAGCTCTTGATACCAATTGTTGAGAAATCAGGCTCACAAAATAAACACTAAGATAACACACACAACTGTATGAGATAAAAAATAATGACACAAGAATTTTTACGTGGAAACCCAACTGGGAAAAATCACGGGGAGAGATCTCAGAAATTCACTAAAAATAATATGAAGAATTACAAACTCTCTCAACTGAGAAATAAACTAACTGTTTAATTTCTCTTAGAACCGTTTCACTCTCACTCTCTTTTTCTCTCACTAAGCCTCTCTAGCTCCTTTCTCTTTCTAGTTGCTAGCTCTCTTGGCTTGGTGTGTTGAAATGGGAAGCTAATGCTTCCTTTTATAGTGCAAGAGAATGGGACAAAATCCCACAAATCAAGGACCAAAATCTTGGACCAAATCCTCCCAAAATCAAATCTCGTGATTCATGAAGCCAAAATCAAAATTAAATCCTTCCATATCTTGCAAAATCTTTACAAATCTTTGAAAAATCTTGAGACAATCTTCAACATTATTTTTGGTATTAAAAAAGAAATTAATGAGTACTTTTGTAAACTATTGGATATAAGTTCCAATATAACTGGATACTTACATGGATATGTAGATATTTAAAATTGTTATCTGAATTTCGATTGTTCATAACTGATGGTATCCGTATTCAAGAATTATCTGCCAAGAAATCCCAATTTTAAATATCCATAAATAATGGAAATGGATAAGGTTGTCGTATTAAATTTTCTAATTTGGATTTCTTGTATCCACGTCCAATAATATTCGTTTACACTCCTAGCTTCCGGTAAAAAAAAAAAATGTGGAATGTCCGTTTATGACGTTCACGGAGATTGAAAGGCAGTCCTCACTATGTTAATGAATTTGTATCTTTTTTAGATATGCTTTGTTTATTTTTATCTTTATTTTTTTGCCTTTTTTTTGGGAGGTCTTCGTGTTATCTGCCTGTTGTACTTCCTCTTCATTCTATCGATTTTTCTTAGTTTATAATTTTCAATTCCTCTTAAAAATTGAGTTGGTTTCAAGTTGAGTTTATAGTTTTAGGTGCCTGTACAGTGAACTAAGGCTCACATGAGGTTCTTGGTTTTATCGTATACAAATATTGCTGTATATTTTTGTTTTCTTATTTTGAAGGTGCATTTTGACTACAGAATAGAATAAGACTTATAACTATTTGTATTTATTTACTTGCTAGTAGTGTTAATTTAAGCAACCTCTTTCAATCTATCTCCACAAGCACATACACATACATACCTTAAATATATATACATATACATTTACATACACACACGTATGTATAATAGATACACCCACAGAGAAACATATTATACGGTAAAAGAATCCCAAGTTCACTTCTAATGCAAAGCGATTTTGATCTAAACTTGACTATCCAACTATACGGGTGTAAATAACATGCAAATGAATGTGTAAATTTTTATATAATTTATTGATATGAGTCCATGACTATATAAAAATAAAATATAATGGAATTTGAGCCATAAAAAATATACGTATTTACACTAATATAATAACGGTGCTCCACAACCCTACATTATATAAAAATTTACATGTTTTCATATTTTTGCATATTCTGCGCATTTGTATTGTTAGATTGTCTAATAAAGATCAAAATTACTTCGTCTGTGAAGTGACCTTAGATAAATTATCTAAGTCAATCTTAAAATGCCTTTTAATCACATATATATATAGATATGTATACGTAAGTACGTATGTATACAAATGTGATGTCATTTCTTTGTCGCTCTGATTTAACTTTATTTTATTTTATTTGTCAGTTAATGTTTATTAGGCTATAATTTTAACATCTCTGCAGCAAAGTTCTATCAATTTGGTTGCTCAATTATTTGGATGATGTATGGTTGCCAAAATATGAAGGCAGATTTAGCTTTAAAGGATTAGCTGATGAGGGAAAGAATCTCAACTCTCATATTAAAGTACTGAAATAGAGATTGACTAATATCTCAAAAATAATAATAGGGGTCTCAATTTTTGGTCTCAAATGATATGGTATTAAATATTTTAATAATATTTATGACTGATGTATAATGTCACATTATTTAAGACATTTTTTGAGATAAAAAAATTTTGAGACCCCTAATATTACCCATATTTGAAATGAGATTAACTAGTATACATGGTTGTACCAAAGACCTAATTCATTATGCTTTTGGTCAATTTGGTTCCATGCATACATGTTAGGGCTCTTGTGCACACGGGCTCCCCGGCCTCCTCTAACAAAAATGACTATGTATTGGAAAGAAAATTGCGAACAGGCTAAAGGTTGAAGAATCCTTCACATTCACCAAGGGAATACATTGCAATAAGGAAGAAAATTCATCTCTGCTACAGGATAAATTTTCTGCTGGAATAACCCTGAAACTTATAAAAACTGGGGGTGAATGATTTTTATATATGATTCTTGTGAGTTCTATGATGACAGGTTCTGCCATTCTTATAAAACAGAGCACAAAGAACAATAGGTTCTGGCTCGACTCTTTGAGATGATTAGCTTATTCCAAGACATTGGTTTTGTGATTTTGGTTGTTGCCAAATTAGTTAGGAAGGTTAGGTGTGACCTTTTTTTCCCCGCTGAATTCTTCTTCTGTATATATGAACTGACATTAACCTTTAAGCAGACATGACATATCGAGAAATATCAGTACATCACGTACTCTTTCTTGTCAGAATTAAGTCTATTTAATTGTTTTGTTTTACATTGCTAAATGTCTACCTGTTTGCTCTCTTTGAAATCAGTTATATATGCTTGCTTTTATGCAAGTTTCTTAGTGTATTTGCCCTCTTTCTACAAATTAAATAGTATGAGCTTACTGGTCTTCTTCCCAGGAACGTCATTGAGTGTTATGGTCCTTGAATTGGCGTAGCATGAGCATATTCATCTGCTATGCTGCACGTCTTTGTGCTCTTATTATAATTTTTTTCCCGAGGAGGACCGGTACTACCCAGGAAGATGATTTCTCTGGGTGTTCACTAGAACTTAGCTGTGGAGGTTTACCCTCTCAGTCTTAAGTTAATTGATGCCAGAGATGAAAGCCAGTCAACTATAAGGTTAAGTAAAAAGGTAAAACCCTTGTCCACTATTTTCTAAATTTTCAGTAATATGCGTTTTATTATACCCAAGGTCTCCTGGAACTAGATGTTTGATCCCATACCAAGAGATTGTCACCTATCTACATGTAGTAATCGCATTGGGTTTTTTTATTCAGAGAGGAAAATTGTGGATCCACTTCAATTCTTATGTGTTCTGGAATGTCTACTATTAAAAGCATGACTACTAGTTTCTCGATCTCGGATTAGATAGTTTTGAAGAAGGCTTGAGCTACACCTGAGCCCAGAGTTGCTTCACTAAACGGGTGTTGCACAGCTGAAATCACTGTACTATGCTGATACCAACTGGTGAGCCTAAAAAGGCTGATAAATTGGGAATATACCAGCTATAAGATAAATTTTAAATACTGAAAAAATTCTTGTATTAACATATTTTGCGAAATTACAGTCAGCTGACATACGATGAGCTTGGACTCTCTAGATACTCTCTAACAACGAATACAGTTAATCTACCTGAGCTCCTAAGATTCTAGTCCAACATCTACCAAAATTTATTGATTATCTGAATGGACGTGTTTGGTTATTATAATCTGAATTTAGGACTAGTCATAACATAACTACGAATTAGCCTTAGAATATCAAAACTTGCAAGTACCTAATTTCCAGTAAAATTAAACTGATTATTTACTTGGAATGCGACATGCTCTTCTTGGTAGGAAATTAATATAAAAAATGTCATAACAGCAATGCTGGGTTGGCATCATTTTCTCATGCTTAGCTTGCCAAGCTTGCTAAGTACTCGGCTTGGTTATAGCAGCAAAATAGAGAAATAAATCTTTCAAAAGTCAGATGCCCTCATTTACATCGTGTTGTGATAGACAAATTTTGAAATGCTTATGCTTATGATAATCCAATATCCTTATGCTAAAAAATGCTTTACAAAGTCAAATCCTTAAATACTGTAGTGAGGGAGGGCAAACAATATGATACTCTTTTCTTTACTACATCCTACTTGGAATTGGTTCAACTGATGTCCTATATTGTCAATTGTACATAGACTATCTCCAAATCTTGATGTAGTAAACAGGTAATAACTCAAGTTTCCAGTTACATTACTAAACTGTTTCTGCCATCCTTCGCGAGCCAGATCAACCAACTGCTCAATCTGGGCTCATTAGTTAAATAATTGCTTTATTAGAAGGCAGACCTTCAATCCTATCAATTTCCATCTCCCCCCTTCCTTTTAAGTGGAATCTTTATGCCAAATATGCACTTGGATTTTTGTTGAATGAGGAGTCTTCTATTTGTTAATATGTCATGAATTATTTTTAGTTTAAAATGTTTCAAGCTTCTTTGCATGAGCTCAACGAGAGAGTGTGTGCACTTAAAGAGAGAGAGTCAGAGAAGGTGTGTTTTTTGAGTACTTGTTTTCAAATATATATATTTTCCATTAACTCTTCCTTTAGGATATTGTAAAGCCAGAATCTTGTTTCTTCCTAATGAGATCTTTCTTTCTATGTATATATTTACTTGATGTAAATATTATTGGGAAGAATAAGAGATTAGAGAAGCAGATAAACCTATCCTCACAAGCAGTTGGTAGAACCACACAACCACTAAGACTTTCTCGCAAACTCTAATTATTTGTTGGGGATTACACCAAGTAAAATATGTCAATAATGGTAAATAAGGAAATAGTTACATCTCCCAAGTCCTTACCCTGCCACTTAACGAAAAAAAATAATGCTAACGATAATTTCCTAAACCACCAAGTGCACTTCTTTAAAAACCAAAAAGTACTTTTTAGTCTTCTATCATAAGCTCTTCCTGCATCATTACTTTTAGATGATTGATCGGGTACGCATCTGGGACTATTTCAATAATCGGAAGCAGACACGGCTAGTTGACTCAAGTAAAACTCTCGAGGAATCTAACTTGCAGATGGATCAACCTGTGAGTATGCCTGACATTAACATATTAAGAAACATATTTACTTTTTATCATCAATTTTTAAGCATGTTTCCTATAGGACGGTGAATATACGTCCCCGATAATGAATTTATGTTTTCACTCAAATGTTTCCGCTGTCAGAAGTTCTGAATAGCTTCTAGCCTTCTACTTGTGTATATGAGGGGTATTTCAATACCCAATTGTACATTGTAAGATGATGTCTTGGACTGTCTTAGAGCACCTTAAAACATAAACATTAATTAATCAGATTATTATGACTAGTGAAACAAATTTCAAATTTGTCTATGTGATACGACAATTTTTTGTGTCTGAGTTGGGTCTTTGTTATGTTAAGTTGAATAGAATTGAAGTGGATAAAGAATTATTTTCATGGATATCTAACAATGTCTTATCAGTCTTTGTCTTGTCTTGTTGATTGTCTATCTAGTCAGAAGTACATCGCTGAAATATATGCTAAGAAATTCAATTTTATTTTGTTTAGAAGCTTAAACTTTCTTTCAGTATGCCTTTCTATTTGTTTTTATTTTTATAAAGATGTGCTTTTATGCACATATACTCCAAGAATTCAAAGTATTCTGGAAGCTCTTATTCTGAAAGAATAATAAGGTTTTGTTATCTTTTTCCTGTATTCTGTCTTTGTTCTTTACCATATGCATCTCAATTTTGGGTCTCCCTAATGTTTATCAGTCTGAACTCTGTAATAAGTTTCTTGATGCAATATTGCAATGTCATATCTGCAGATTCTTCTAGAGGTGCAAGTTGATGAATTCTTTCCCTCTGGTCTTGGCATGGATTCAACAGGAAATGAGCTAGCGTTGGTTCCTATAGAACCCTTGAGATCATCTTTGACAATTGCTGGAGGACCAACTTTGTCAAATGGTAATTCAGCAGGTTATAGTTCAAGTATGCATCAGAGCAGTACTTTAAATTCGGCATTAACAGATATGGATGGATTTGACATTTTAAAGCCTGTATCGAAAGGAGATGGTGGAGGTTTAGCAGGACTGCAAAATTTGGGAAATACTTGTTTTATGACTAGTTATCTTCAATGTTTAGTCCATACACCGCCCCTTGTTGAATACTTCTTGCAAGATTACACTGATGAGATCAACAGGCAAAATCCTATAGGAATGCATGTACGTGGCTGTTTTTATTTGTCATGTAGAAGTGTTTATTTATTTTATGAAGCACTATGCCTGAAATTTCTATTAACTATTGTAGTTTTGCAGGGCGATCTTGCAATTAGCTTTGGTGAATTATTGAGGGAACTTTGGTCCTCTGGGCGAACACCAATTGCACCTAGGGCATTTAAGGGAAAACTTACTCGATTTGCTTCCCAGTTTAGTGGATATAATCAACATGATTCTCAAGTTAGTAGTGCATAATGCTTGTCTACTTATTTTTAATGTTTGAATAAACAATTGTAGTTTGATTGCTGTTGTTGTTAAGGTTATTTTATCGTAAAAAATGTAGATACAGTCGATAAAAGGTTATTTCATCATAACAATTGTAGATACAGTCGATAGACAAACTTATGCTTTGTTTGTTTGTCTTTTTTTTGCATTTTAAAATATTATTGTAGATACAGTCAAGAGACAAACTTATCCTTTGTTTGTTTTTTTTGTTTTCTTTTGCATTTTAAAATAGGAAATTGCTAAATTCACATTCATTTTTGATAGTTCCACACGGTGGACCCCACAAAAGTGTCGCTATAGATGTATAACAACGATTTATCCGTCGCTCTAGCTTTACATGTGGGTTCTATCATGTGAAGATATCAAAAAACGGTGTGAAAATTTCAATTCCCTTAAAATATTATCTCTTGGGTCACATGTTCATCTAATGTTTTTATGATTGCTTGTGCTTAAGTTGGTATTGTGACAGCCCCAAAATCCGTCTCCAATAACCCCGGATCTAGTCCGTCAGAAATAACCTCAATCCTGAGTTTAAGTCGTTACACGAACAACCTTCTCCTTATTATACACAACATTACATAAAAGATAAAATTTAATGCTGTTAAAACTCAATATAATAATTGAGAAACTTAATTAACTTTCAAAAATCTTTCATTCCCAAAATCGCAATCTTTACATCGCTCTTTTACATCTCTAGATCATATACATTATAATGTAATATATAATCTTTACCTATATGAGATATTCTTTATAATCCAGTAATCCAAAAACATGATCCAACAAACTAGATTATCAAAACAGCAAGCTGTAAGTTAAGTTACTATCGCTTGTGAAGTCACTCTACGATCGTCTAGCTTGGCAGTCTGCGCTCACCAAAAGACTCGGCAGTAGAATTTCACTCTACGATCTCACTGTGAAGTTACTCAACGATTTGTAACTTTATGATCAAACACTCTACGATCGGCTGAGGCTCACTCTACGATCTCACAATGAGGTTACTCAACGACCAAGCACTCTACGATCGGCTGAGACTCACTCTACGATCGTTGAGGCTCACTCTACGATTTGCTGAGGCTCACTCTACGATTGTTGAGGCTCACTCTACGATCGTGACCACAGATCAATAAAACCAATGCCACAACCATTTCCCATTACAGCAACCTGAGTTTCCTATTCAACATACCGTTTATCCAAAGCCTTCAAGAGTTTCTTCATTTACTTCGCTGAAAATGTTAATTTAAAGCAAGAATGAGCACGACAGTTCAGCAAGTCCAACAGCTAACACATAACACGTAGGTTATATTTAATTTATGCTTTATGCTCCATGCTTGGCATTTATATAGGCATCATGCTTATCATGCGTTGCATTTATAAAATCTACCCATGCTTACCATGCATGTCAATGTTACCATGTTATATAACTCATATAACACATTCGATTCATAGTATTAATTATATATAACAGCTATTAACAACATATGATTGTACACCGACACATTTACAATCAGTTAGCACATAACACGAGTGCACATTTAATAGTTTATGCATATAAAACATAACACTGAACAACTTGTAGGGAGAACAAATATCACTGAAAGACTTGTCTGGATTGCAACACCAGTTTACGCTAACCTTTCGCATTCCTTGCACCACCTATACAACATGAGAGATCAACGGTGCATTATATTAGTCAAAGTTTGACTCAATATTTAATCATATTCTTAGGATATCTACTTCCTTTTATCGTCCCATTTATTCACTAGGGTTGATTCATTAGTTTAGTCCATTGTGGATTCATCACGATGTTTCACATAAACACCGTAAACCTTCTATACTTAAATTTGTATATCCGACATTCCTTAATGCCATAACATTATCATTTGGTCCTCATAATTATTTAGGTCAATCTACTAATTAGTCACTACTGGACTTTACTAGGTTTAATTCTACAATTACCTCATCAAGCTGTCATAATATTACCCGCCTCAGACAATATTTAAACCTCTTACTAATCCCAATTAGTATTACTTCAATTAATCTCTAAGGTTATTAAATTGCTAAATAACACTTTACACAGCGTTTCGACGTTTATACGCCACACGTCTATCCCGCCTCATATGCACACGTTTAGCATGCTCATACACTTATCTAATTAATCGTTGATTAATGATAGACATCATTATAATTCATAATATTCATGCTTTATACAAAGAACAGTATAACTTAGTGTCGAAAACATTGCACGTTGCACACGTGCATGCCCGACGCCCTCCGATTGCCTCCAATTACCTATCATACCTCAAGATGGTCAATTTAGACTCTGTTACAGACCTCAAATCGAAAAATTTAAAGAATAAAAGTTATAGGTATATCTCTTAGATTTCCAAAACATCTTGAATCATATTAATCCGAATCCGTATACAAAAGTTATACTCATTTTACTATAAGAGGTCAAAACAGTCCCAAAAATGGTCAATTTCGACCTTGCTAAAGACATCAAATCGAAATTTGTAAAGAATTAAAGTTGTAGGTCTATCTATTAGCTTTCCAAAACATCTTGAATCACCTCAATCCGAGTTCGTATGAGAAAGTTATGCTCATATTACTAACTGACGCTGAAGCTGTCCCGACTCTACGATTTTCACTCTACGTTTTGGACTTTTCACTCTACGTTTTGCACTTTACTACCAGAGCACTCTACTACCAGCACTCTACTAACAGCAGCAATACTCTACTACCAGCAGCACTCCACTACCAGCAGCACTCTACTACCAGCAACACTCTACTATCAGTTCACTCTACTACCAGCAGCACTCTACTACCAGTTCACTCTACTACCAGCAGCACTCTACTACCAGACACTCTACTACCAGCAGCACTCTACTACCAGTTCACTCTACTACCATCACTCTACTACCAGAGCACTCTACTACCAGTTCATTCTAAAGTTTTATGAACATGAACATTGAGTACAGACCAACTGTGGTTCAGACTCACAATGTTGACTGTGTAAAATAACCGAAACCACTATTCTAGTTCTAATTCAATCATTAACTAGTTTCAACAACATTCGACTACCGAGTTCACATTAGTCTCATTTAAACACCTCATATGCAACTCTAGCATATTCTGTTTCCTTAATCCAAAATAAGATAAAACTAGTTAAATCAAAATAACCGGATAATACCTTCAATCTTTGATAGATGATTTACATTCAGATTCTGCCTTCTCTGAATAACATGAACTCCTCTGAAGTTTGCATTTACTTCTCAAGCTCAATATCTCTCTTATCCTAAATGAACGTGAAGGGGAAATGAGGGAATGACTGAGGTTATACAACACTCTCTCAGCCTTAGACAACTCTGAGGAGTTGGACCCTATAGCCTCCCCTATGCCTGACTTGTTCCTTCTTTTCTCAGCACTGATTCCTTGAGCTTTGCACAAACTGTGCGTGCTCTGCTTTTTCTGAGATTTTATCCCTAAATGAGTGGCACTCTTACTTTTCCACCGGGTTATGTTATTACTCTTGGGCTGGGCTGCTATTTGTTTTGTTAATTAAACAATTGGTGGCCCAATTGTTACTTATATTGCAACTAAGCTTTAGGTTGCCCAAATTAAATTTCTAGTGAAAATATAAAATATTAATACCCCACTATCAATAACTTTCCCAATGGAAATAAATATAACATTATTAATGTTTACGAAATTTCATTAATTAATAACCATATTAATTAATTTACACATCCAGCTTAACTTGCTAACTATTTAATTAAATAATCACATAGCTCATTTACCCTATCAAACTTTGATACTATACAACCTAGGTTGGTCCATTAATTTAATTAACCCATTAATTGAACCTTCCTTAAATTCTTTTAATTACTTCAATACATAATTAAATAAACCAAGCCATCATATAATGATTTAATTTAATCCTCTAGAAATTTACAATTACAGCCAATAATTCCATTTCTCTATATTAAAATATTTCGGGTCGCTACATTCTTCCCCCCTTATAATAATTTCGTCCCCCAAATTTCAATATAAGGTAAATCCAAAATATGAGGGTAATTCTTCCTCATCATATTTTCTGCACCTATATACTATATAGATACTTAACTTAGTGTATACCTTATCATATACCCCTTCAACCAATTCTAGGTTTTAAACTCCCAACAATTATTTTTCTCAGATTAAATTTTTAACTTAATCTTTACAAATGATTCCATCCTTGGAATTAGCACTACATCCTTACAACATTAGCCCCTCCGATCAATCTCATCGATTATCTTATCATAGGCATTGTTTTACTTATTGTTTTATAATTACTGTCCTAGTCCCTTCGTGACTGGACTCTAATTCCTTTCTAGAGATCTTTACCACTTTACTAGGGTTAGTTTTATATCTAAACCTCAAATTTCGCTTGAATCCTCAAAAGCTTAAAATTTCCTCAAATCTACTATCCACTACTTCCTCTTCCAAGGATTAGCGTAGCCTTAAATCACATCAATCTCATAAGACCATACTAATCAGTCTTATGAATTTTCGGATCATTACATTCACCCCTTCTTCTAAGAATTTCGTCCTCGAAATTACAACATATTTACCCCTTTACCCGCTCGATGTCCAGAACATTGGAACATCTCCAGGAGTCTTAACAATTGATCAATAACTGTGAATGAATTTGAATAACCAGGAAGTAAAAATAACCCCTTTAAAATAAACAATCCCCTTTTGTCCGGCGTCATTAGAAATTTTACTGACCACCTTAGGGGTATTTAAAAATCTGCAAAAAACTGCACACACTTAACCCGAGTACTTATCACTTAAGGTGATCAACCTTCCGTACTCTATGTATATGCATAACATTTAAACCGGGTACTCCCACTTATGGAGATCAACCTTATGTACCCCATGTATACGCATAACATTTATTACCTTTATTTAAAATGTTGAATTCCCAACATAACTCTCAAGAAATACTTGAAAAATATAACTCAACCTTTGTCTAGCCGAATCAATTAGCTTAGGCTTTTCAACAATAGTTCGAATATCAATCGGAACTTTAAACTCCCCAAGAGTACACATGTGCAATAAAATTTGTGAAGCTCATCACTTCAAGTTAAAATCAACAATGTCTAGCCGATACAAATGGCATAGACCCTCATTTAAACGTTTCAAAAACAACTGAAAATCATCATCCAATTCTTTCAAAAGGCATAAAATTGCAAATTTTGGCACGATTTTAAGAATTCAAGGTCTAGCACAGCTAGAAGATTTAGAATATCCTAAAACCTCAAATAAACACCAATTTTACTCCTTATCTTTTCCAGCTTAATAACTATCCTTAGTATAGCTTTAATTTTGCTACTTAATTCTACCCACACTCACTGTTCATCAAACTTACCACATATTTGGGCTCAGGAACTTACCACAATCATATGGTTTGAGGAGCTTGTCCTAGTCAGGCCATAGTCGCCCATTCGCTGAGGGACTCCACCACATGACTATGAGTCACGAACTTACCATACGTGTCGATTCTCAGAACACGAACTTATTTTAACATCCTCTACCTATCCGTTATACATATAAGAAAAGAATCACCTTCTCAGCATACATATAGCGAATAACGCGACACCAGGTTTCAATTGATTATCAATGTAGGAAGCTAAGTGGTTATCGAATCAAACACAATCCACTGCCCATACAAGGAATTGGTTATCTCAGCCACTAATCTAATAGGAAGCTAAGTGGTTCTCAAACCAGGTACAAATTCCCCACCCATACAAGGAATTGTACAACTCAGCCACTAACATGAGTCCTCCATTAAAACAACCTCTAACTTTTCTTAACTTAATATGAATTTTCTAAATTCATACCTTATCACAAACCACTCTTTATGAGTTTACTCCATACTATTTCATAGTATTTACCTTTGAATAGCGTCATTCTAGGTAAACATTCTCTTAATCATTTAACAGATCTTCTGTTATTCCATGATTTTACTACGATCATCATATGACCTTAGTTCACAATTGAATTCACTATATGATTTCTCACTTATTCTAGGATCGTTAAATTCCACAGTCTAATCATTAATCTTAAATCATTTTACTGTACGATCCTTCCTCTTTATTCATTTTGAATACATCCATGGAGATCCTTCTTTGAATTTCCCCAAATATACCTCATTTTCTTCTTTATTAATTTCATATATTCAGCACTTATGGCTTCAACTCCATATTTCAACACATACCACTCACTACGAGTTTACTACTATTCCCCATAGTATCTTTTGTTTATAGCATCTTGCTATCTGCACATGTTGTTAATCCTTTAACAGATCATTTAACATTTTCTTTAACCTTAGCCAATATCTGAGAACTATATTTCTCAACTTATGGCTCTCTACTGTAATTCCCCCATGTTCATCAAACTTATCACGTATTTGGGCTCAGGAACTTACCATAATCATATGGCTTGAGGAGCTTGTCCTAGTCAGGCAATAGTCGCCTATTCGCTGAGGGGCTTCACCTAACGACTATGAGTCACGAGCTTACTATACGCTTGAGTTTTTAGAACACACAACTAACCTTACTCTTTCTTACTAAGGTTATAGCCTAAGGTACTCCTACCTAAGCTTTATAACCTATCAGCTCTGATACCAACTGTGACAGCCCCAAAATCCGTCTCCAATAACCCCGGATCTGGTCCGTCAGAAATAACCTCAATCCTGAGTTTAAGTCGTTACACGAACAACCTTCTCCTTATTATACACAACATTACATAAAAGATAAAATTTAATGTTGTTAAAACTCAATATAATAATTGAGAAACTTAATTAACTTTCAAAAATCTTTCATTCCCAAAATCGCAATCTTTACATCGCTCTTTTACATCTCTAGATCATATACATTATAATGTAATATATAATCTTTACCTCTATGAGATATTCTTTATAATCCAGTAAGCCAAAAACATGATCCAACAAACTAGATTA
The DNA here is from genome assembly GCA_947179155.2 of Hedera helix. NCBI lineage: Eukaryota > Viridiplantae > Streptophyta > Magnoliopsida > Apiales > Araliaceae > Hedera > Hedera helix. The sequence goes on along the minus strand of OX359274.1, from coordinate 373,920 downwards.
TCAAAACAGCAAGTTGTAAGCTAAGTTACTATCGCTTGTGAAGTTACTCTACGATCGTCTAGCTTGGCAGTCTGCGCTCACCAAAAGACTCGGCAGTAGAATTTCACTCTACGATCTCACTGTGAAGTTACTCAACGATCACTCTACGATTTGCTGAGGCTCACTCTACGATCGTGACCACAGATCAATAAAACCAATGCCACAACCGTTTCCCATTACAGCAACCTGAGTTTCCTATTCAACATACCGTTTATCCAAAGCCTTCAAGAGTTTCTTCATTTACTTCGCTGAAAATGTTAATTTAAAGCAAGAATGAGCACGACAGTTCAGCAAGTCCAACAGCTAACACATAACACGTAGGTTATATTTAATTTATGCTTTATGCTCCATGCTTGGCATTTATATAGGCATCATGCTTATCATGCGTTGCATTTATAAAATATACCCATGCTTACCATGCATGTCAATGTTACCATGTTATATAACTCATATAACACATTCGATTCATAGCATTAATTATATATAACAGCTATTAACAACATATGATTGTACACCGACACATTTACAATCAGTTAGCACATAACACGAGTGCACATTTAATAGTTTATGCATATAAAACATAACACTGAACAACTTGTAAGGAGAACAAATATCACTGAAAGACTTGTCTGGATTGCAACACCAGTTTACGCTAACCTTTCGCATTCCTTGCACCACCTATACAACATGAGAGATCAACGGTGCATTATATTAGTCAAAGTTTGACTCAATATTTAATCTTATTCTTAGGATGTCTACTTCCTTTTATCGTCCCATTTATTCACTAGGGTTGATTCATTAGTTTAGTCCATTGTGGATTCATCACGATGTTGCACATAAACACCGTAAACCTTCTATACTTAACTTTGTATATCCGACATTCCTTAATGCCATAACATTATCATTTGGTCCTCATAATTATTTGGGTCAATCTACCAATTAGTCACTACTGGACTTTACTAGGTTTAATTCTACAATTACCTCATCAAGCTGTCATAATATTACCCGCCTCATACAATATTTAAACCTCTTACTAATCCCAATTAGTATTACTTCAATTAATCTCTAAGGTTATTAAATTGCTAAATAACACTTTACACAGAGTTTCGACGTTTATACGCCACACGTCTATCCCGCCTCATATGCACACGTTTAGCATGCTCATACACTTATCTAATTAATCATTGATTAATGATAGACATCATTATAATTCATAATATTCATGCTTTATACAAAGAACAGTATAACTTAGTGTCGAAAACATTGCACGTTGCACACGTGCATGCCCGACGCCCTCCGATTGCCTCCAATTACCCATCATACCTCAAGATGGTCAATTTAGACTCTGTTACAGACCTCAAATCGAAACATTTAAAGAATAAAAGTTATAGGTATATCTCTTAGATTTCCAAAACATCTTGAATCATATTAATCTGAATCCGTATACAAACGTTATACTCATTTTACTATAAGAGGTCAAAACAGTCCCAAAAATGGTCAATTTCGACCTTGCTAAAGACATCAAATCGAAATTCGTAAAGAATGAAAGTTGTAGGTCTATCCATTAGCTTTCCAAAACATCTTGAATCACCTCAATCCGAGTTTGTATGAGAAAGTTATGCTCATATTACTAACTGACGCTGAAGCTGTCCCGACTCTACGATTTTCACTTTTCACTCTACGATTTTCACTCTACGTTTTGGACTTTTCACTCTACGATTTTCACTCTACGTTTTGGACTTTTCACTCTACGATTTTCAGTTTACGTTTTGCACTTTACTACCAGAGCACTCTACTACCACTCTACTAACAGCAGCAATACTCTACTACCAGCAGCACTCTACTATCACTAGCAGCACTCTACTACCAGCAGCACTCTACTACCAGTCCACTCTACTACCAGCAGCACTCTACTATCAGTCCACTCTACTACCAGCAGCACTCTACTACCAGTTCACTCTACTGCCAGCAGCACTCTACTACCAGACACTCTACTACCAGCAGCACTCTACTACCAATTCACTCTACTACCAGCACTCTACTGCCAGAGCACTCTACTACCAGTTCATTCTAAAGTTTTATGAACATGAACATTGAGTACAGACCAACTGTGGTTCAGACTCACAATGTTGACTGTGTAAAATAACCGAAACCACTATTCTAGTTCTAATTCAATCATTAACTAGTTTCAACAACATTCGACTACTATTTGTTTTGTTAATTAAACAATTGGTGGCCCAATTGTTACTTATATTGCAACTAAGCTTTGGGTTGCCCAAATTAAATTCCTAGTGAAAATATAAAATATTAATACCCCACTATCAATAACTTTTCCAATGGAAATAAATATAACATTATTAATGTTTACGAAATCTCATTAATTAATAACCATATTAATTAATTTACACATCCAGCTTAACTTGCTAACTATTTAATTAAATAATCACATAGCTCATTTACCCTATCAAACTTTGATACTATACAACCTAGGTTGGTCCATTAATTTAATTAACCCATTAATTGAATCTTCCTTAAATTCTTTTAATTACTTCAACACATAATTAAATAAACCAAGCCATCATATAATGATTTAATTTAATCCTCTAGAAATTTACAATTACAGCCAATAATTCCATTTCTCTATATTAAAATATTTCGGGTCGCTACATTCTTCCCCCCTTATAATAATTTCGTCCCCCAAATTTCAATATAAGTTAAATCCAAAATATGAGGGTAATTCTTCCTCATCATATTTTCTGCACCTATATACTATATAGATACTTAACTTAGTGTATACCTTATCATATACCCCTTCAACCAATTCTAGGTTTTAAACTCCCAACAATTATTTTTCTCAGATTAAATTTTTAACTTAATCTTTACAAATGATTCCATCCTTGGAATTAGCACTACATCCTTACAACATTTGCCCCGCCGATCAATCTCATCGATTATCTTATCATAGGCATTGTTTTACTTATTGTTTTATAATTACTGTCCTAGTCCCTCCGTGACTGGACTCTAATTCCTTTCTAGAGATCTTTACCACTTTACTAGGGTTAGTTTTATATCTAAACCTCAAATTTCGCTCGAATCCTCAAAAGCTTAAAATTTCCTCAAATCTACTATCCACTACTTCCTCTTCCAAGGATTAGCGTAGCCTTAAATCACATCAATCTCATAAGACCATACTAATCAGTCTTATGAATTTCCGGGTCATTACAGGTATAGTATTGCTTACTTAATGCACTATTAGATATGGGATAGCTCTACGTCTTAAATGGTTTTTTAAGTACCAGAGTTTACTTGCACTTCACAACCTCCTTTTTTATTTGCAAGTAATTGAACTCTGGATAGAACTATAGTTGTTAAATTGTGAATCATATCGTGTATCGAAAATCAAGGTATTGTGTTTCATGTTTCGTATCGCACAATATGAAAACGAAATGAAAAATGTGATAATATATATTTAAACATATAAAAAACACAATTTATTAGACAATCAAGCATATTAGCTTGACTATATATAAAATGAATCAAGTGAATATTATTATAGATTAAAAATAAATTTCAAAGTTAAATAATAATCAAAATACTTTAAATTGATTTATTAGATATTATTTTAGTCATATTTATAGAGTGACAAGAGAAGACGAAAATTCAGATTCAACTTTAAGCTATAAAGTAAAAGATAATAATTTAAATTAATAAATGAAAAATTATGTATCTGCTTATGGAATGTGACATAAAAAATATAGAGTGACATTCTGAAAAATAAGATAAAACTTTAAAAAGTGATTCAAGACTCATTATGCCATATGAAAAATATTTGTTCTAAAAAATCTCTTCATTTGAAATGGTAGAACGCTTAAAAATTTTGCTTATACTCTTTTGGATTTACATATAAATTTTTTCAAGTCGATTGCAACTTTAAAAAGTTTCGTTCATTGCATCGTGTATTGTAAGAATCGGATTGAATCGTAACTAAATAGTATAATACAGTATTATTCTCGATTCATCATGCGATACTTATCGAATTATCTTTATATCGTATCATATCGTATGATACATATCGCGTATCATACGATACGTGTAACTATCGATAGAAGAAGTGTATTTGTTTGGCAGAGATGGTTTACAGATTTTTTATTTTTACAAGATAGAAGGCAATTCTTATTGGTAGAAATAAAAATGTGTTCATAAGAGTCCACGTTAACCAATGAATGTTCCAATATCCCCTCCTATTTAATATTAAACTTTAAATTATAAACTTTATGTTTCTTGTAAGACCCCGAATTTTATGAAATATAAAATTTAATTTTTCTTCATATATATTTTTCTGAAACAGTAAGTGGTTAAATCGATAAAGTTTAAAGTTAAGGATCTTATGTGCAAATTTTATTTTGTCGGACAATATTCGTTTTGTCGGGGAATATTCGTTTTGTCGGGAAATATTCGAGCCGTACGACGGCGCCGAAATAACAAATTATTGGTGGACCCCACAACGGAATATTTGTCGGATATAGAAAACGACAGAAGTAACATTTTTAATAAAAATAGTCAACGGTGCTAACTGTTAAAATACCGGTGATAAAAGAATAGTAGCATACGGTAATTTATGGTATTTTACTGTAGCATGCGGTACTCTACAGTAGCACACGGTATTGTACAGTGTCTCATATTATTGACACCGTAACTGTTACGTATCATTTCATCAATAATTGTCACTGCATAATATTTTATATTATCAATTCAATTATTGTTGCTACACAGTATTTTGCATTATTGATTAAATAATTGTCATTACACTGTATTTCATATCATCGAGTCAATAATTGTTGGTGCACTGTAGTTTAAAATTATTGAATCTAATAATTGTCACAGTAGCAAATACACTATAATTTATATTATTAAATTAATAAAAATATATAACGTGTTTCTTACATTATTGTGGTAACATTATTTTATATGTTGGACTCACAGGAAAAATAAATAAATAAATAAATAAATAAAATAATTAATTTTACTATTTGAAATAGTAACGTTAATAGTGACGTGAATAGTAACGTGAATAGTAACGTAAATAGTAAGTGAATAGTAAGAAACATGTGGGACCCACTGTGGGGCCCACATGAAATGTGAGAAATGTGTTTTGCTGGATGGTTGGTGGAGGCTGCTGCGCAGCCTCTGCTGAATTTTTTTTATTTCACCTACCGCGCATAGTAACTTCTTTTCTCCTATAAATAGCTTGTTCAGCTGAATAGAAAAATCACACCTAAAACATAGAAATTTTCTATAAGAATTTTATGAGTTTTCTCTGAGAATAGTAAGCTTATTTTGAGTGTTTGAAAACCAAAAGGAGTGCAAAAAATTTTCAAGTAAGTTTTTTATTAAATAGTAGTAATTTCATAAATTCCTATTTTTCACGGTATTCATAAATCTTCCTTTAGAAGACTCTTCTTTAAGAAAATTCATTTTTAAAAGCTTTCTTTGGAAGATTTATTTTGAAATATTATTTTAAAAACTATTTTAAAGTAGTTATATTATACTACAAAAATTATGTTAAATTTTGATAGTTCATAATATATGAATTATCATACACCTTGAAATTTATATGTGGTAATTACTAATTTTATTAAAAATATATAGGTTGATCAACCTCATTTAAATCAATATCCAGTCACGTGTTAAGGTAAGGGGTATTATTCTTTTCATCACCATAAATGGATATTATTTTCTTTCTTACTTGAAGGGATTATCATTCTTTGATTCTCGAAAATAATATCGTTTCTTTCTTGTGCCATTTACTTCCATGTATTAAATTGTGGGAATAACCTTACGGCGCGGTTTACCGCCTGTTGGTGAATAACCTTTTGTATTCATTCCTTATTAATCTTTGAGAATAACCTTACGGTGCGGATTACCGCCTGTTTGGTGAATAACTCTTCGTATTCAAATTGATGGGAATAACCTTACGGCGTGGATTATCGCCTGTTTGGTGAATAACTCTTCGTATTCAAATTGATGGGAATAACCTTACGGCGCGGATTACCGTCTGTTGGTGAATAACCCTTTTTATTTGTCTCGTGTGGAAATAATTTGTCTACACGAATTATCACATGACACTTTTATTCCATATTCGTAAGTGATATCATTTTTCTTTATACTCATAAGGGATACCATCTTTTTCATCTTCCATTATTCAAACTTACTATGGTAAGGGATATTAATTCCCTTCACCTTTTGTTAATCAAACCTGCTACGGTAAGGGATATTATTTTCTTTCATACACCTAAATCGAAACTTATTATGGAACTATTGCTTCTATAATTCCTGAAAATATTATATGTTCCATAATAGTTGAATTTCATTATTTCAACTGAACCTTCCTATTTTCTGAACATTTCTATTGAACTGTAATCGTTATTCTGAACTGTGGATCTTGAATATCATTTTTAAATTTCACTCTACATCATGTTGGCAATTTGGACATTATTTGAATCTGCACAAAGTAAACTTCTGAAACTTATTGTTTATCATGTTCTTCTGTTCATCATTTGTATCACTGTTATTTGTATTAATCATCAAGAATCAAGCTGTTGTGAATATCTGTGGCCGGGGGCACAGATGTGATATAATTGTTGAACAGATGATAGGTTAAAGGCGATACATCTGTTCGGTGTCTTTTATGGCACGTGGTGAATGTTCTCTTTGGCCCGTAGTGCAAAGATGAACTGTTGATTGGTATGATTATGACCAAAGGCTGAATCTGGTATAATCATGACCGTTGGTGTTATATTGAATGTCTTTGGCCCGTAGTGCAAAGATGAACTATTGATCTGCATGATTATGACCAGGAACTGTGAAGTTGTATTATCTTGACTAATGGTATTTCAGATGATAAAAGTTGATGATATTTTTACTAAAAAGAGAAGCGAGTGGACATTATAGTCTGCATTATTCTTCTAATAGATTGCTCATTCCGCTGCTATTATTGATCTGAACATTGTTTAAGAATTTAACTACAGTTTTTGATATAAACCTTGTAGTCTATTGTATTCAGAACTCAAATGTTGAAGACTAATGATAATTTATTCGTCATTATCTTAGTCATGATATTTCTTACTGGGCTATTTGAGCTCACTCTTTCTTTTGTTCCATTGTTTTTCAACAGGAGATGAAAACGTAACGGGGTCTAGCCGGGGGATGGAGTGAGAGTCCGAGGAGTAGCTATCATAGTCTTCACGTGTTGTAAAATAGTGTGACAATAATAGTGAAGACTTAGTTGTGTATTATTATTATACATTGTATTGTTGTACGTTGTGCTTTGTTGTAATAATTTTGTTGTAGTCTTTTGACGACTCAAGTTTGGGCTGTGTAGGCCTAGATTTGGGGGCGTCACAGTTGGTATCAGAGCTTAGGGATATGGTGTTTAATGGAGATCTGGGGTAGAACTAGGAGGGGAGAGACGAATATAATCAGTCACTAGTGTGTCTTACCTAAATTAGATTTTATTATCTAATGAGTTGATTTGAATATAGGGACATGAAGTGATGGGTCAGTTTGTTTGAACTAACAATTATTTTGTGACCACAGTTAAGTATGGCATCTGAAAACCAGAAGGTTAACTATGAAATGACCGAAACAAATGTAGCTGCAAAACAAGAGGCGACGAATAATCTTCTTACAAACTCAGAGTTGAATCATTTGCCTAAGGCAAAAATTATGCGTGTTCTATCCAGTAAGGATGAAGGTGAAAGTTCTGCTACAGTCGTTCCAGATCCATTATTAGAAGCAATTAAAGGAAGTAATGAACTTGCGGAAATTATTGCCTTTAATTTACTCACTAATTGGGAGAGTCATATCACCTGGTTATGCTCTATAACAAAGAATCAGAATATATGGACTTTTCATATTAGTCTTTGGGATTTATGGTGTTCCAGCTATGAGTTTCAAGATTATTTAAAAATGATGTTTCTATACTTTTGGGCGTTACAATTTAAAGGAATTCAGGTTAAGTTAGTCACTATCATGGAAACTGCAGTCTATCGAAAATACTATTCTTATGGAAATCATTGGTACGTTACTACTGATGAAGTTGATGAATCCGAGAAACAGTTTGTTAGAAAATTATTTAGCGGTATTCCCATGGTTGAAATATGTGAAGATCCGGATGAAGTATACGGGACTCGATTTGATGATGACAGCCTTGATGATCAAGAAATCGAATGAGGTGATGACCGGTAAGCTATTCATCAATTCTCGTGAAGTCTATGCCATGTTAGATACTGGCTCTACCCACTCTTTTATCTCACCTATATGTAATCAACGTTTAAATTTGACTATTGAAAACTTAAATCTTGTCTTATCAGTTGAAACCTCATTGGGAGAAATAGCCATTACATTTAGTGTCTATAAATCTTGCCTAATTCAAATCAACCACCTCACACTACCTGTTGGCCTTATTTCTTTGGAGATACATGAAGCTGATGTGATTTTAGGAATTGATTGGTTGACTACCCATCATGCTAAAATTGATTGCTTTTATAAGATTATTAGTTTTTATATTCCTAATCAACCTGTCATGCAAATTCAACAACTAAACCATTGAAATCTCTAACTGTTATTTCTAGCCATAAAGCCATTCGTTTATTGAAAAACGGATGTCAAGCCTTTTTAGCTCATGTTACTGATTTGAACAAAAAAAACACGTCAAACTTAAATGATATTCCCATTGTTAATGAGTTTCCTGACGTGTTTCCTGAGAAACTTTCTGGCTTATCCCAAACTGTGAAATTGAATTTTGTATTGATCTTAAACTCGGTACCAAGCCCATTTTCAAAACCCAATACCGAATGGCTCCCATAGAACGCCAAGAGTTAAAAGTTTAATTATTAGATATCGGTATCATTCGTTCTAGTACAAAACTTATATCGAGCGAGGAATGCGAGAAGAGTTTTCAAGAACTCAAGAGGAGACTTGTTTCAGCTTCTGTTCTTACAATTCCATCAGGATCAGGAGAATTTGTCATATATAGCGATGTTTCAGGCAAAGATCTAAGCTGTGTCCTTATGCAACATGGAAAGGTTATAGCTTATGTCTCTCGACAACTCAAAGATTATGAGAAAAATTATCCTACTCATGATCTAGAATTGGCAGCAGTCGTTTTCGCATTGAAGATCTGGAGACACTACTTGTACGGAGAAAAGGTGGATATCTATACGGATCATAAAAGTCTCAAGTATTTCTTCACCCAGAAGGAAACTCAACATGCGACAACGACGTTGGCTTGAGCTGTTGAAGGATTACGACCACACAATCCAGTATCACCCGGGAAAGGCGAACGTTGTAGCTGACACTTTGAGCAGAAGATCTTATGCGAGTACAAGTGCACTGCTGACAACACAAAAGTGTATTTTGTACGACTTGCAAAAGATGGAGATAGAGCTAAAGACACCAGGGACCCACTCGAAGATTGCTCACGTGCGAGTAGAACCAGCTTTAATGGATAAAATTAAAGCTGCTCAAGCTACCGATCCGGAACTGATGAACATGATGAAGAAAGTATAAGAAGGTGACATCCCCGAAGCAAGAATCGACGAGACAGGAATACTTCGAGTTAACTCTCGACTCTGTGTTCCTAACGATCCTGAATTGAAGCATAAAATCATGATGGAGGCACACAACACGCCGTTTGCAATCCACCCAGGAGGTACCAAGATGTATCGAGATCTTCGACATACATTTTGGTGGAACAATATGAAAAGGGACATTGCAGAGTTTATCTCAAGGTGCCTAACTTATCAACGTGTCAAGGCAGAGCATCAAGTACCTAAGGGTCCATTACAACCACTTGAGGTTCCCGAATGTAAGTGGGAACACATCAATATGGATTTCGTGACGGATCTTCCCAAAGTTTCTAAAGGCTTAGATGCAATTTGGGTCATCGTAGATAGATTGACCAAATCCGCTCATTTCTTGCCTATACGAGAAAACTTTTCACTTGAACGTCTTGCCGGTATGTACATAAATGAGATCGTGAGAATGCATGGCATGCCAGTTTCCATGGTTTCTGATCGAGATCCTAGATTCACTTCACGCTTTTGGATCAGTTTACAAAAAGCTATGGGTACTGAGCTACGATTCAGTTCTGCATACCATCCTCAAACGGACGGACAATCAGAAAGGACGATTCAGACCCTCGAAGATCTTTTGAGAGTTTGCGTATTAGACTTCAAAGGAAGTTGGGATAAGTACTTGCCATTGGTGGAATTTTCTTACAACAACAGTTACCAAGCAAGCATAGGCATGGCTCTATTCGAGGCTTTGTATGGAAGGAAGTGTCGCTCTCCAATATGTTGGAATGAAGTAGGAGAAGCAAAATTGTTGGGACCCGAGTTGGTAAGCTTGACGACCGAAAAGATCCAAATGATCCGACAACGAATACAGACAGCACAAGAACGACAAAAGAGTTATGCTGATCTTCATCGGAGAAATGAGAGATTCAACGTCGGAGATCATGTATTCTTACGTGTTTCTCCATGGAAAGGAGTTACGAGATTCAGAAAGAGATGAAAGCTTAACCCTCGATTTATTGGCCCATTTGAAATCCTCGATCGAGTAGGAACCGTAGCCTACAGACTAGCTTTACCACCAAGTATGTCTCGCATCCATAACGTTTTTCACATATCTATGTTACGTAAATATGTGAAGGACCCAAACCACGTCATTGAGTTAGAAGCAGACATTATAGCAGAAGATTTAACATACGAGGAGGTACCTGTTAAGATCCTAGATAAGATGGAGCAGATCCTACGCTCAAAGGTTATACCTCAAGTTAAGGTTTTATGGAGGAACCAAGATAATGAGGAAATGACCTGGGAGCCAGAATCTGAGATGAAATCAAAGTATCCTTACCTCTTCTAAATGTCAGGTACGTCAATTTCGGGGACGAAATTTCATAAGGAGGGGAGGTTGTAAGACCCCGAATTTTATGAAATATAAAATTTAATTTTTCTTCATATATATTTTTCTGAAACAGTAAGTGGTTAAATCGATAAAGTTTAAAGTTAAGGATGTTATGTGCAAATTTTATTTTGTCGGACAATATTCGTTTTGTTGGGGAATATTCGTTTTGTCGGGGAATATTCGGGCCGTACGACAGCGCCGAAATAACAAATTATTGGTGGACCCCACAACGGAATATTTGTCGGATATAGAAAACGACAGAAGTAACATTTTTAATAAAAATAGTCAACGGTGCTAACTGTTAAAATACCGGTGATAAAAGAATAGTAGCATACGGTAATTTATGGTATTTTACTGTAGCATGCGGTACTCTACAGTAGCACACGGTATTGCACAGTGTCTCATATTATTGACACCGTAACTGTTACGTATCATTTCATCAATAATTGTCACTGCATAATATTTTATATTATCAATTCAATTATTGTTGCTACACAGTATTTTGCATTATTGATTCAATAATTGTCATTACACTGTATTTCATATCATCGAGTCAATAATTGTTGGTGCACTGTTGTGACGCCCCCAAATCCGGGTCCCTTGAACCTCGGGTTCGGTGCTCACTATTCATCACTTGTCAAACATTCATAAACTAAAACTTCAATAACTCGCGGAAAACATACATAATTTCATTACAAAACGTACCTTCAATCCCAGGTTCCACTAACCTTAATACATCATCATTACCTTATACAAAAAAAAGTTTACACATATAGTACGAACTAATTACGTCTATTCGTTCATCTTTCCTTTGCCGTGGTACTCCTTAGATCACTCGGCTTAACTGAAAATAATTCATGATATAGCAAGGGTGAGCAACTACTTTGCCCAGCAAGTTTAACTAAACAAGAAATAATATATCATGAATGAAAAAGATTTATCTTCGAAAGTTTCAACAAGAAATAACAATTGTGAAATAACAAGAATCAATGTTCAATAAAAGAATAGATTGACTCTTTACTGCTGAGTGGTCTCAAAGGACCATGAACTGCTACTAAGGTAGAACAGACATACAATGTCTGACACCTTGTTAAAAATAACGGGACACTCGAGGGGATCAGTCCTCTCATGTCCTATGTATATGCATAACATTTAGATTTCTTGCGCGCATTCGGTTTCCCGACAAATAAAAATCCCCTTTAACTAGGGTTGTTCTTTCTCAGTCTTACTGTAAGAATCCGCACCAGCCAATGGTTTGGATAAGCTTTCATAATATTCAATTAGATGAATTTAAACATGCATTTGTCTAGCCGAAACAATTAGCTTAGACATTCTTAAACAGTTCATAAATTACTGAATTATAACATTTGCAAAGGCACTATGTGCGAATACAATAACCAATAATGAGGTGAAATAATTTTAGATAATTAATCCACTTTAAGTTTTGTCAAATAACTACGAGTGTAGAATTTGCTCAACAATAATTTGAATAGCTCAATTTACATAAAGTTGAAGGAAACTTGCAACAATAAATACAAGTTAGGGTTAAGAAGAACTTGCCTGTTCCGCTGACTACTGCTATTCAACTTAAAAATACTTCCTTTGGGTGACCTAATATTCAATAACATTGATCCTCCAATTAGCATAACACATATAGGTTTATTTATCATTAATAACCTTAACATATATGTCTTAAATCATCTATCACTTAATCATAACCTTAAAACTCTTAATAATATTATCAATCCCTTGATAATATTTTAACTCACAAAATCATGTCTCCAATGCTTTATAATATTATCTCATTTGATAATATATAATTACTACATATAATATTATTAATCGTATAATAATATTTTAATCATTTATTATTTCAATAATAAATCACTTAACTCCTTAATATTATTAACCATCTAATAATTCTCTTAACCTCTTTATTATCTCAAACACTTATTAACATTATTAATAATTAAATAATGCTTTACACTATCCCCAATGATATTAATCATCAAACAACATCTTAATCATAAATATTATTAATCATTTAATAATATTTTACCCTCTTAATAATATTATTAATCATTTAATAATATCTTTATCCTTAGTTAATATTATTAATCATTTAATAATATTTCAATCATATGTTAACATTATTAATAATGTCTTACTCTTCAGATAATATTATTCATCAAATAATATCTTCAATAACTTATAAATATTATTATCCATTTAATAATATTTTACTCTTAAAATAATATCATTTAATACTATTTTCTTCTCTCATTAATATTATTAATCATTTAATAATATTCTATTTTCTTCTTAATATTATTAGTCATTTAATAATATTTTAATTATTTATTAATACTATTAATCATTTAATAATATTTTAATCTCTTATTAATATTATTAACCATTTAATAATATTTTAATCACTTATTAATATTATTATCCTTTTAATAATATTTTAATCACATATTAATATTATTAACCATTTAATAATATTTTACACTCAAAATAATATTATTAATCTTTTAATAATATTTTAATCATTTGTTAATATTATTAACCATTTAATAATATTATCCTCTCTTATTAATATTATTAACCATGTAATAATATTTTATTCACATACTAATATTATTAACCATTTAATAATATTTTACTCATTTCTTAATATTTCATAATATTCTACTATCTTACTAATATTATTAACCCTTTAATAATATTTTAAATTCTTAACTAATATTATTAATTATTCAATAATATTTTAATCTCTTCTTAATATTATTAATTATTTAATAATATTTTAACCAATTATTAATATTATTAATTATTTAATAATATTTTATTCACTTGTTAATATTATTAACCATTAAATAATATTTTAATCACTTCTTAATATTATTAATCATTTAATAATATTTTAATCACTTATTAATATTATTAATCCTTTAATAATATTTTAATTACTTATTAATATTATTAATCATGTAATAATATTTTAATCATTTACAAATGTTATTAATCATTTAACAACCTTTTAATCACATATTAATATTATTCAACATTCAATAATATTTTAATACACTTCAAATAATACCAATAGTTAACTTTTTAATTGTGTTAACCTTAGTCTTTATTTTAACATTTAGCTACCAATTTGTCTCTTATAGACTCTAAATATATTGGTTTATTATTTAAACACATTTATTTTACACTTATTTTAACTTAAATTTTCAAAAAAAAAACGACCCGGACCGGCCCGACCCGACCCGGACCGGCCCGACCCGACCCGGATCGACCCGACCCGACCCGGACCAAGTCTGCCCTCAGAGACAGCCGGTTCAAGCGCCTAGGCGCTTGGTAGGCGCTCGACCAATTTTCAAAAATCCTAATTTGGACTGCCCGACCCTCCGACGCTCCGACAGCCATAACTTCTTCATTTTAAAATATTTTGAAGTGATTTTTGAGTCCATTCTCATCAGAATTTCCCCCTCTACAATTTCTCTTTATATCACAATTCCAAATTCTGAACGGAACTAGACTAAAAATTGCTCACAAGGACAAAGTGAAAACTAGAACCACAAATCCTTGATTTTAATGGTTCAAACTTGAATAAAATAAACTCTATACATCCAAATGACACCAACTTAGTGTTGTTGTCTTTATAACTTCTTGTTTTACAACTTTTCATGGTTCAATCACATTTTTTCAAACGTTTGACACAAAATTTAAAGATCGAACCACTTAGGATTTTACCGGTAAAGTTCGATATGAACATTTCTACCATTTTTAAGCATATCACACATACCAAATCATGATATAAACACATCAAACTATGAATATACATATATAACATAGTTTAAGACTTCTAGACCATCAAAACAAGTTTTGATCGGTTAAAAAATAGATTTTAACCGTTCAAAATCAATCTAGGCTACAAAAATGAAATACGGAAAGGTTAGAGCACTTTTAAACCTTTGAGATTTGTGTGCTCTTCTTCTTCTTCCACCAAAGTACACCACAAAGCTTGAATGCCCCACCTTGGCTACTAGACACACTCTCAATGGTCTAGCTCACTACTCACTAACCTCTCAAGCTTTTCTTTTAAAGCTCTAGCTTTCCTCTCTATCTTTCTCTCTAGGAAATGAATAATGAGCAAAAACTCTTCTCCACAAAAATATAAACTCTTATTTATAACCAAAAGTTATCATACAAAATGTAGACATATACAATTTATATCTCTACAAATTCACTAGCTTATCTTATCTACAAAACTCATATCTAGCTAAAATTTAGGAATTTTCTTACATGAAGTACTTGGGTTGGTAGCTTGCTCACTAACTATGGTACTCTTTCACCCAAAAACAAGCAACCCATTGTGGGCCCCCTCAATCTCAGCAAAATGGGATTTAATCCCTCAATTTTGCTTTATTTTTGTTACATTTATTATACATATATACACCTATTTATATATATACATATATATATTGTTTGACCACCATTTTGACTTCCTATTGGGCTCCACTTTGGACTCTAGGATATAATATATTGGGCTCATCCATTTAATTTGGTTAGGCTCAATTTAATTATCTCATTGGGCTAACATTTAAATAACATATGTTATATTTTATTAAATCAAGCATTGAGCTTGTTTAATTAATTACATGGGCTAGTAATTAAATTAATTACATGGGCTACTAGGTAAACTTAATTGACCTAGTTTAACAACTCATTTGGATTTAAATTATAATCCAATTAGATTTGCTATTTATAAGTCAATTGGACTCCTTAATTAAATTAGCTTACATAACACTATAAATTCTTGGGTTTGTTTTAATAAACCCTAACACATAATAATACAAGTACTTTGACTTGATTAAATTCATTCACTAACCCTTATTATCAAATTGGGTTTATAATATAGTTAACTATACACAAACAATTATTCCCACATTGGGTTATCTTAAATAATTCACTTGTTTCTTCTTTCTCATTATTCATACAAGTAATTAACTTGTTCATTATAAATCTTCTTAATTGCTATACAAGGCCAACATTCGAGCTTTGTGATTTCATCACTTAAACTTCTCTTGCAATTTTCCTTCTTTAGTTAATTAACTTAATTAACTAATTTAATATCTCTTATCATACAACTTAACACATACACGCATACTTCATACCTCACACCTCATATTTTCTTATGGATATAATTAATAAATAAAAAAAAATTGGGTTCGTAATTTTCTCAGTCATTACAACTGTAGTTTAAAATTATTGAATCTAATAATTGTCACAGTAGCACATACACTATAATTTAAATTATTAAATTAATAAAAATATGTAACGTATTTCTTACATTATTGTGGTAACATTATTTTATATGTTGGACTCACAGGAAGAATAAATAAATAAATAAATAAATAAATAAATAAATAAATAAAATAATTAATTTTACTATTTGAAATAGTAACGTGAATAGTAACGTGAATAGTAACGTAAATAGTAAATGAATAGTAAGAAACATGTGGGACCCACTGTGGGGCCCACATAAAATGTGAGAAATGTGTTTTGCTGGATGGTTGGTGGAGGCTGCTGCGCAGCCTCTGCTGAATTCTTTTTATTTCAC
The DNA here is from genome assembly GCA_947179155.2 of Hedera helix. Classification (NCBI taxonomy): domain Eukaryota; kingdom Viridiplantae; phylum Streptophyta; class Magnoliopsida; order Apiales; family Araliaceae; genus Hedera; species Hedera helix. The sequence goes on along the minus strand of OX359274.1, from coordinate 357,281 downwards.
CTACCGCGCATAGTAACTTCTTTTCTCCTATAAATAGCTTGTTCAGCTGAATAGAAAAATCACACCTAAAACATAGAAATTTTCTATAAGAATTTTATGAGTTTTCTCTGAGAATAGTAAGCTTATTTTGAGTGTTTGAAAGCCAAAAGGAGTGCAGAAAATTTTTAAGTAAGTCTTTTATTAAAGAGTAGTAATTTCATAAATTCCTATTTTTCACGGTATTCATAAATCTTCCTTTAGAAGACTCTTCTTTAAGAAGATTCATTTTTAAAAGCTTTCTTTGGAAGATTTATTTTGAAATATTATTTTAAAAACTATTTTAAAGTAGTTATATTATACTACAAAAATTATGTTAAATTTTGATAGTTCATAATATATGAATTATCATACACCTTGAAATTTATATGTGGTAATTACTAATTTTATTAAAAATATATAGGTTGATCAACCTCATTTAAATCAATATCCAGTCACGTGTTAAGGTAAGGGGTATTATTCTTTTCATCACTATAAATGGATATTATTTTCTTTCTTACTTGAAGGGATTATATTTCTTTGATTCTCGAAAATAATATCGTTTCTTTCTTGTGCCATTTACTTCCATGTATTAAATTGTGGGAATAACCTTACGGCGCGGTTTACCGCCTGTTGGTGAATAACCTTTTGTATTCATTCCTTATTAATCTTTGAGAATAACCTTACGGTGCGGATTACCGCCTGTTTGGTGAATAACTCTTCGTATTCAAATTGATGGGAATAACCTTACGGCGTGGATTATCGCATGTTTGGTGAATAACTCTTCGTATTCAAATTGATGGGAATAACCTTACGGCGCGGATTACCGCCTGTTGGTGAATAACCCTTTTTATTTGTCTCGTGTGGAAATAATTTGTCTACACGAATTATCACATGACACTTTTATTCCATATTCGTAAGTGATATCATTTTTCTTTATACTCATAAGGGATACCATCTTTTTCATCTTCCATTATTCAAACTTACTATGGTAAGGGATATTAATTCCCTTCACCTTTTGTTAATCAAACCTGCTACGGTAAGGGATATTATTTTCTTTCATACACCTAAATCGAAACTTATTATGGAACTATTGCTTCTATAATTCCTGAAAATATTATATGTTCCATAATAGTTGAATTTCATTATTTCAACTGAACCTTCCTATTTTCTGAACATTTCTATTGAACTGTAATCGTTATTCTGAACTGTGGATCTTGAATATCATTTTTAAATTTCACTCCACATCATGTTGGCAATTTGGACATTATTTGAATCTGCACAAAGTAAACTTCCGATACTTATTGTTTATCCTGTTCTTCTGTTCATCATTTGTATCACTGTTATTTGTATTAATCATCAAGAATCAAGCTGTTGTGAATATCTGTGGCCGGGGGCACAGATGTGATATAATTGTTGAACAGATGATAGGTTAAAGGCGATACATCTGTTCGGTGTCTTTTATGGCACGTGGTGAATGTTCTCTTTGGCCCGTAGTGCAAAGATGAACTATTGATTGGTATGATTATGACCAAAGGCTGAATCTGGTATAATCATGACCGTTGGTGTTATATTGAATGTCTTTGGCCCGTAGTGCAAAGATGAACTGTTGATCTGCATGATTATGACATTATCTTGACTAATGGTATTTCAGATGATAAAAGTTGATGATATTTTTACTAAAAAGAGAAGCGAGTGGACATTATAGTCTGCATTATTCTTCTAATAGATTGCTCATTCCGCTGCTATTATTGATCTGAACATTGTTTAAGAATTTAACTACAGTTTTTGATATAAACCTTGTAGTCTATTGTATTCAGAACTCAACTGTTGAAGACTAATGATAATTTATTCGTCATTATCTTAGTCATGATATTTCTTACTGGGCTATTTGAGCTCACCATTTCTTTTGTTCCATTATTTTTCAACAGGAGATGAAAACGTAACGAGGTCTAGCCGGGGGATGGAGTGAGAGTCCGAGGAATAGCTATCATAGTCTTCACGTGTTGTAAAATAGTGTGACAATAATAGTGAAGACTTAGTTGTGTATTATTATTATACAATGTATTGTTGTACGTTGTGCTTTGTTGTAATAATTTTGTTGTAGTCTTTTGACGACTCAAGTTTGGGCTGTGTAGGCCTAGATTTGGGGGCGTCACATTTCTTCTGGCCACTACTCTTGTGAGAATTTTTCAAAGGAACTGCAATTACTAGTTTAATGGCTGATACTTCAGTCATTAAACTAATAGACCCCATTATTAGACTAATAGACCCCATTCTTGAATTGGGTCCATAATATGAATTTATTCAAGTTTAAATACTATAATTATAAAGTTTATAAGTATTATTTAAATATTAAATAAATTAATTTAATAATAAATTTGAAAATATTTTGAATTAAGTATAAAAATCTCCCATTTCAAACTGAAGAAATATTTTATTTTTTATCAGAAAGAAGGGAAAAATGATTGAAATATGAATAAAGTTGTGTTTGATAAAATTAGTTATTAAGATCTGAACAGTTTAGACATCTGAATAATATAGAGTACCTGAATAAAATTGTATCTGAATGAAAAAATATTATTTGATAATTTTTTTTTATATGTCTGAATAAAAGTATTTTACTATTTTATCTCTATGCACAAAAGTATTAAAAAAAAAATGCAGTGATTGCATCTTCTTCTCCCTCCCCCATCTCTCCGCCCAACCCCCGCCACACCACCACCCCCTCCCTCGCCCCACCCCCACCCTACCCTACAAGCACCCTCTTCCTCCCCTTTCCTCGCCCGCGCCCCACTACCCCCCTCCCCCGTTCCTGCTACGGGCTCCCCCTTCCCCTCCCCCTCCCCCGCTCTTGCTTCGGGCTCTCCCCTCCCCAGCGCCCCCTTCCCCCTCTCCAGATATGGTGTGCATGGTGATGGTGTGGTGTTTAATGATGGCGTGGTCATGATATGGTGATGGTGTGATGGCGTGGTGGCGGTGGTCTGGTGTGCGTGGTGATGATGTAGTGTTTGGTGATGGTGGTGTGGTCATGGTGTGGTGGTGGCGTGGTGGTGGTGGTGGTGACATGGTGGCGTGGTGATGGGTGTGGTGGCAAATCTAGTTAAGAGATAGGATAAAAAAATAATAATATTAAAAATGATATTTTTATCTAAAAAAATAACAATGTTCATTTAGACTTGACTCTTACTTATTTAAACTTAATTTTGTATTTTAATCGGTTAGAGACATTAAAAGATAATAAAAAAAATACAAATAATTATCTATTTATTATCAAATAAGAAATAATTTATTAAAAATTAATAAGAGATAAACAAACACCACCTACGAGAGATTATATTGTTTCTACTTTATGGCTAACTACTTTTGTAGGGGAAAGAAACCAAGTAGGGTGCGGAGGTGGGTGAGTCGGATCATGCGAAGTTGAATACTAGTTTGCACTCTGTCTTGCTTGGCGGTGGTTTCGGAGTCTTCTCCCTTGCTTTCTCCGCCCCCATATCTCCCTCCCCTTTTATACTCTCCCCCTTCTTCATTTCTCACTCACTGCCACCGAATCCGATCAAGCAAGCACAATGTCTTCTTCTCCTTTCTCCTCAATCAATACCGTTGTCGTTCGTCCTGCTTCCGCCACTGCCTCCCAAGAAAAACCATCTACACCCAGTCATAATAATCTCAAAACTTGCTCTTTATCCTTCCTCGGATCAACCCACAAACTCCGTTCCAGTCCCATTTCCAGCTCAATTGGTCGCCAATTCTCCTCTTCTATCGTCGCCGTCTCCGATGTCGTCAACAAGAACAAGTCCAAATCCGAAACATCCTCCTTCTCCTCCTCCAATCTGGTAATCGATTTATCTTTTCTTTACACATTTTCTAAATCAATTCCTAAAGATCTGATCTGATCTTTTTGTTTTGTTTTTTTTATGTTGGGATTTATAATCGATCCTGCAGCTAATCACAAAAGAGGAGGGTTTGGAGCTCTACGAAGACATGGTATTGGGGAGAGCATTCGAGGACATGTGTGCGCAGATGTACTACAGGGGCAAAATGTTCGGCTTCGTTCACCTCTACAACGGCCAAGAAGCCGTTTCCACTGGCTTCATCAAGCTCTTGAAGAAGGAGGATTGTATTGTTAGTACTTACCGCGATCACGTTCACGCCCTCAGCAAAGGCGTCCCGGCTCGCGCCGTTATGAGCGAGCTCTTCGGCAAGACCACTGGCTGTTGCCGTGGCCAGGGCGGCTCTATGCACATGTTCTCCAAAGATTCCAATGTTCTGGGTGGATTTGCCTTCATTGGTGAAGGAATTCCGGTGGCCACCGGCGCCGCATTCACCTCCAAGTACAGGAGAGAGGTGCTGAAAGAGGGGGACTGCGATCACGTCACCATGGCCTTCTTTGGGGATGGGACTGCTAACAATGGCCAGTTCTTTGAGTGCTTGAACATGGCTGCTCTGTGGAAGCTCCCTATTATCTTTGTGGTGGAGAATAATCTGTGGGCTATTGGTATGTCCCATTTGAGGGCCACTTCAGACCCTCAGATTTGGAAGAAGGGGCCAGCTTTCGGGATGCCCGGAGTTCACGTCGATGGTATGGATGTGTTGAAGGTCAGAGAGGTGGCTCAAGAGGCCGTTGCCAGGGCCAGGAGGGGCGATGGTCCCACTTTGATTGAGTGCGAGACTTACCGGTTTAGGGGACACTCTTTGGCTGATCCTGATGAGCTTCGTGACCCTGGTGAGTGAGTGGCCATTGCAGCCTTTTACTACTTAATTCTAACTAGTATTTACTTGATGACTATTATTATTATGACTGCAAATTGTCTGCTCTAACCACTTGTAATTTTAGCAAGTTCCAATCACTAACAACTGAAGGAAATGCTTTATCCCTGTTTGTGTGTTGTGATTCATGGTTTACCTATTACCTCCCTTCCAGTCTCATTTCAACATTTTGCAGGCAATTTTTGACATATTTCATATACAAAATTGATATGAATTCATTTTATTTTACTCAAAACAATCACAAATAATTCAAACTATCTAAATGTACTGCTGATTACCAAATTTGTTGCTTTTGAAACTTTAAATGGATTCACTTTACTTTTAAATTTATAAACAAATGAGACTTTTTCTTTGAACGGAGGGAATACATCATTACTTAGTAGGTCATTTTCTTTACCGTCCTTTGTTGGAAGGAAAGTCTTAAGTAGATGAGTAAGAGTGAAGAAATAGAAAGGAAGTCACAGGAAAGTTGAAAGAAAAAAAATGTCATCCTTTTTGGTTATAATGAAGAATAAGAGTCCCTGATGATGCCTGTCAATTCCCCAAGAAATATATTGAGGAAAGGAAGACAACTATGAGACTCAACTTTGCCTTTGAGTTGCTTGCGCCTGATATGAATTTTTTTTAACATAAGTCTTGGTTGTTGCAATCATTTTGGTCCCTCTCTCCAATATATTTGCTTTAAGAACTAGATAAATTCAATATTTTGTTTCGAAATGTATCTCTTGGGCGTATCTTGTGAAATTGGTGATAGAGTTCTGCTTGCAAGGCAGTAGTATGGTCCTTCTGTTTATTCCCTACTATGTCAATCCTAAAATGATTAGCTTGTTGCTGATGAATAACGATACAAGCACCGTCATGCTACACCTGAATGCATAGACTTTTCCAGTCATATCTTCCTATCTATTAAATGAATCCTTAACTGCTATTCAAATATATTCCTGATTGAAAACTTCATGTTTGAAAAAAGAAATAGCTGCTTCACTGGTGGGGTGTGTACATATTCCCATATCTTTCAACTATAGTGGTTAGTAGTCCAACTAAAACAGCAATTTTCTTTGGCAGCGGAGAAAGCTCACTATGCCACAAGGGATCCCATCGCTGCATTAAAAAAGTACATGATTGAGAACAGTCTCACAGACGAAGCGGAGCTAAAAGTCATTGACAAGAAGATTGATGAAGTGGTTGAGGATGCTGTAGAATTTGCAGAAGCGAGTCCTGTTCCAGTCAGGAGCCAACTTTTGGAGAATGTGTTTGCAGATCCTAAAGGCTTTGGTATTGGCCCCGACGGCAGGTATAGATGTGAAGACCCTAAGTTCACGGAAGGCACTGCTCATGTCTGATATGCCAATGTCAACTCCTCCTATGCTTGCAGCATTTGGTCTTGACTAGTGCTTGCCTGGGATTTATTAGCTTTATTTCATAGAGTAAGATTTTCAATTTTTTCTCTCTTAAATAAATAAATAAGTATTTTGTAAAACTTGCTATGGTCCTGATGTTTTTTTAGGGAAAAAAAATTGTTCTGCATATGTTTGTTATTGTTCTTGATTGTTATTGAAGATAAAGGACTCGCAAATATTTTCAAGCAACTCTTTTTCAATCGTCATACTTGGGCCCAAAATTACCTTTACCTTTTTTATGCTACTCTTTGCTATGCACTCGAAGCAAACTGTCTGACTAGATCTGTAGTAACTTTGCTCTAATTGCACCCAAGCAGAGTCTTTCGTGATTGGCTAATTGTCTGTTCACCCAAATGATGCCTAATGAATGTGTTGGAGTGGACTTTTGAGGCAATTGGATTGACGACCTTATTCACAACTGTTGTGCATAAACAAGTGTACTAAGAAGCAAAATGTAACAAATTAACAAGTGGAGGATACTTCGCTACAGATGGTCCAACACCCTGATCCTAATTGTAAGGTCCGAGCATGGACCAGAGAAGTAGTGTACATGTACAATTTTTAGTTTGCTGTCCTATGCAGCCAGGTGACAGCATATACCCAGAGAAGTAGTGTACATGTACAATTTTTAGTTTGCTGTGCTACGCAGCCAGGTGACAGCATATACCCGTCCAGTTACTGGAGGAACTGCTCATGTGTGGAGAATTCCCATATGAAGAATGGAATCAAAACCCTGCTCAACCCTCCCAGAGTTCGGACTTCTAACTTTTCTGGTGGTCAACCCTCCCAGAGTTCAGACTTTTAACTTTTCCGGTGGTTGAAAATGTTTCTTCGACCAAATAGACATATAACAGTTAAAAGGGCAAAGAGTAAAGAAAAGAAAAGAAAAAAAGGTAGATTGGATGTCTTTCAACTAATTGATCTATAACTCAACTCAAGATCACGTTATCCTCATTCAATGACAAAATTAGCCATTAAAAGAAAATGAATTTGCATGTTATTTCTGAAGCATGATATTCTTCGGTGTTTTTACAACTATATGATATATTCTCTTTCTCCTGACATTTAGCTGCCGAATGGCTCAAACGAAAGAGATATAGACAGAAACAAAACAAAAAATTAAAAATACAACTCTCCCACTCTTTAGGAGAAAGGAGATCACGCCTTGGGAAATATCGTCACTCATGCGAAATCAAAGCTTTTGGGGGACATTAGATGCACACTGCACACTATAACCTCCTTTCAATCTTCGCAAACCTTCTTGCCAATTTGAATATAACTGCCTTGGTCAAGAGACCCCGGTCAAGACAACAAGCAAGGGCAATAGACCCACCAACAACTAGAAATTTTGGTATGCTCCTCCCTGATGGCTTCTCCGCCAAATCAAGGGTTTCACCTTCTGATGGACATGTGCCCTCCAAATATCTCAGGTAGTCTGCACTAACTTTTGTGTTGATCTGGGCCATGAAAGCACAACGTGAGAGTGGGGCTCCAGATGCTTTTTCCTTCTGCTATGCACGCAAGCCACGATCTATCTTTTTAACAGCACCCCACATACCTTGCCGGACACCGAGCTTTGCAATTTCCCAAGGAATACCCGTGATGGAAGAGTAACACCTCAAATGCAGTCAGTTGGCCATCCCCTCTCTTTGATTCAGCTGTTTCATATAAACATACATACATCTTGATCATTGATCTCCATCCCATATTGGGTGTTATCATCAGTGTGACAAAATTAAGAAAAATAAACTTTGAACTACTTTTCCTTTAATATCCTTCCTATAATAGAAGTGCAAAGGACAATATTGTGCACCACATTTATCTCTAATCCATAAAGAGTAATATGGTCCATTCAAGTTAAATTTTATCGACTTTGTAAAAGAGAAACATTTTGACACATCCGAAAAATGAATGCGTGACTCAGTTTGGGAGGAGTATCTGATAAGGTCGGCTCCTAACAGAACACTGGTTGAGAAGTTGTTGGATTTGCCTTCATACTTCATAGCTGTTTAATGCATTATATACTCTCAGCTGAAGGGGCTGTCATTTCCAACACGAGCTCAATACTACTTGAGAGGATTTATTTTCAGCGTAAACGAGTCGACTAGTTTGACATACATAGATTTTAACTGGGTCAATTTCGCGGTATGACACGAGTCCCCCATGTAACATAACTTAATTAATTAAATTATTCAAGCAACATGCTAAACACAAACACAGATAACTGATTAAGAAGTTGGTTAAAGGAAGAATTTTTGGAATTTCAATCAACTAATTGATTAATGAATACACTTTCAACGATCATTTTCCTAACGAGTGTCTCACTCTTGCCTCTTAGTCTCAACTTCCTAATTTTAGGACCGGTGGAATGTCTATATTTTGTTCAGCGGTGGTATGAAATCTAATGAATTGTCTTATTAAACATTTTTATATCATCTGGTTTATAAATACATAACAAAAATAAGTAAATTTTGCTTATATTTGGGTGCATAAATTTGGTTTCTAGGTAGTCCTTTTGAACATTATTCATCACTAGATTTGCAAATCTTTCATAATTTGTGGCGAATGAAAACATTGAATTGGTAAATTTGGCTACATTCTTGGCTAAAGCATCAATTCAAATAGTGATATGTTCCGTTTGCTAATAAATTTGATATTTTTCAAATTCTATGATTATATTTTTAGACTAATTTATTTAAATGTCAGGTTTCAAAAGGGAAGTAAACAGGTAAATGGGCACATTTAATTATTTGTGGCATGGTTGTGTTGGTGATTTTTGTGTTATATCCCTACCTCAGCATGACACAGATTCCTCTAGCACAACACAGTTTCCAGTAGTAGGGCTACCTTGAAAATGGTTAGGATTAAAAAAAAAAAAAAAAAGAGAAGAAGAAGGAACAAAAAAGGCCTTATTTAATTACCCGCACAAATGCACCAACTTGAGTAGAACAAATCAACACGTCTTGGTCTGTTGTGCCTTGCCACAGAGTTGGGTACACCCTGAAAAATGCCGAATTGCATATCATGTTATATGTAGGGGCATGGGCAAACAGAAAGCAAAAACTGATTAATATATATATACTCCCTCCAACCACATTATTTGCAGCAATTTTTTGTGGTACGGATTTTAAGATGTGCCAAACGTACATTTGCATATATCTATTTAAAATATTTGTAATATAGTTACAAATATAACATTTGAATATATTAAGATAAATAAATATCTCTTATGATATAATTCAAAATATACTTTTGAGTTTTGAGTCTTTTGACGGGTCTTAAATCCACGTGCACACAAGAAAAAGTGTTGCCAACAATGTGGGACGGAAGGAGGATGTCACAATCCTAATGGAGCCAATCCAGAAATCAGTTAGTTACAAAAGAAAGATAAATAATTTCAATATTTCATTTCATAAGAACTTGACTCTAGTCTCAGTATACATATATATATATATGCAGAAATGCTGAAAAAACTACTCTTGCTATCCTTCACCCATTCGTAACCTACACTACTCATAACTAACTCTCCCAGAATACTAACTATTTATACTTTTACCAGAATACCCTTGTATGCAATCCTGACATTTCCTTCCCCTCATAACGATTCATGTTCTCATGAACAGCTACTAAACTTGTTCTTTCTTCATATTTTCTTGATAAATTGTCTGCAGCTGTGTTTACCTGGCCCTTCTTGTAGGTGATGACATAGTCATACCCTAGTAGTTTGCTTAACCATCTTTGTTGCAGGTAGGTCACAACTTTCTGCTCCAAGAAATATTTCAGGGACTGGTGATCTGTCCTGATGACAAACTGCCTATCTTTAATAAGAAGACCATCTTTTAATAGCCTCAACCACAACCATCAACTCCTTCTCATAGCTGGAGTAAGTCTGAGCCTTAGGGCCTAGGGATTTACTGAGATAGGCTAGAGGTCTACCTTCTTGAATCAAAATGGCTCCAATGCCTGTTTGTGAAGCATCGATTTCAATTTCAAAAACCTTGTTGAAATCTGGAAGTGCCAAGACGAAGGCAGTAGTAATGGCTTTCTTTAAGGCAATGAAGGTCAGTTGAGCATTAGAATTCCACTCAAATTTTCCCTTTTGTAGAAAGAGGTCAGGTTTTGTTAGTACTCTATACCCCTTGATGAATTTTCTGTAGTATCCTGTAAGTCCCAAAAACCCTCTTAGCTGTTTAATGGTGGTAGGTTTAGTCCAGTCCAACACATCCTAAACTTTTGCAGGATCCACAACCACTCCCCTGTTGGCAATCACATGCCCTAGATATCGCACTTGAGTCTGTACAAAGGTACATTTGCTCTTTTTAGCATATAACTGATTATCCCTTAGAATCTGAAATACCTCCTGAGATGTTTGTAGTGCTCATTCAAATCTTTGGAATAAACCAACATGTCATCAAAAAACGCCAAGACACTTTTTCTGAGAAAAGGCAGGAATACTTGATTCATCAAGTTCTGGAATGTGGCAGAGGCATTAGTTAGCCCAAAATACATGACTGTGAACTCGAACAACCCTTGATAGCTTCTAAATGCTGTCTTTTCTATATCTTCTTCATTCATTCTAACTTGATGATAGCCTACTCTTAAGTCTAGCTTAGTAAATTACCTTGCTCCATATAATTCATCCAAGTTCATCTATAAGGGGACTGAGGTATTTATTTTTATGGTGAGAGAATTAAGATGCCTGTAGTTAACACAGAATCTCTAGCTGTCATCCTTTTTCTTAATTACGAGCAAAAGAGAAGCAAAGGACCTCTGACTAGGGGGTTGTTTGATAAAACTGAATGAAACAGTTCTGAATGTTTAAGCAATCTGAATGAGCTGAATGAAGCAGCATTCTGAATACTAAATAAAAAGATTATTTGATAAATGATATGTCTGAAACATCTGAATAACAGTTTTTTATTATTTTATTCCTCTAAATTCTATTACAAACTTAAGTAAAATTAAAATAATTATTTTTAATAAAGGGATATATTTTCATTTTCTTAAAAATAAAATTATATTTTCAAATGTATTTTGATTGTTAGCAGGCTATAATAGGTGCACATGTGAAAATAAAAAACAAATTTTAACCTTTCAAGAAGGTTGGACAATAATTTGGCATTATAATATTTTAAAACTAAACTAAACCAAATTAAAAACAAAATCTTCTCTATCAAAGAATAAAACCCCAACAATCTCAGAGCCTCTCTCCTCTGCTTTTTTCTCCGAAAATTGACCAAATTCTTTTGCATCTCTAGCAAAATCATGAGCAACACATCGTCAATTTCTTCCACCACCTCGTCGATTGATTTCGGGAATGATACTCCCTTTGTTCTGCATCTCCAATCCTATTGATTTCTCAAAATACCCAAAATTAAAAACAAATACCCAATCAAAAATTTAAAAGAAAATTCAGTGCAAAATTTTTGATCTCCGTTCTCTGGATCTCAGATGCTACCTATTCTTTACAAGAGGCTTTGTGTAAGAGATCAGGAAGGTACATATACATCTCTTTACTACCTTGGGTTTTCCATGTTTTATATACTATTTAACTCTTATCCTGGCATGATGCAATATGTAAAAGCAATTCATCTTTCTACTTGTTGTATATCTAATTTATATTGAAGAGGTTAGAGGAGTAAAAAATTGGCTGACCGAATCAACCAAAAAATTTAGGCTTACAGATTTAATGCATTATTCAGAAATTGGCTGACCATTCAGTGGAATTTTTTTTTATCAAACAGACTTAATGATTGTCTGATTCAGATTCAGGAATATTCAGACACATTAACTGGTAAACAAACACCCCTTAGGTCTGATAATTCCAGATTATAACATCTCTAGCACCAGTCTTTCTCTTTCAATTTTTTGTTCATAGGAGCACTTGTAGGGTCTGATAGAAAAGGGTGAGGAATTGACCTTAAGAGGAATGTCATGGTCCAGAGACCTTTTTGGGGGCATGCCCTTAGGCTCTTAAAAAATATCATAGTATTCTTTGAGCAAGGATTACAGTCTAGAGTCTGTAGGAGTAGAATCGAGGGTAGACATGCATAGTAGGCCGAACTGGTCCGGCCTGGCCTGGGCCTGGTAGGCTTCGGCCGTTGATCAGGTCTGTAGGCCGGGCCAGACCGGGCTTCTCAATCAAAGTCTGGCCTTTTGATGCCTGTAGGCCAGGCCGGGCCAGGCCAGGCCAGTCCTTGGGCCGGGCCGGGCCTAAAAATGTAATCAACTAATTTTTAATGTGAAATATAAATATTAAATAAACTAACTACTATATTAATTAAATATATTGACAAAAAATTAAAAATGAGTAATTAATAAATAATAAATAATGAGTCAGTTACAAATATTTTGCTTCAAAATATTTTAAAAATGTCTTCAAAATTCAAATATTCAAAAAATGTATCTTCCTATCTTCAAAATATATCTCTTCGTTATATCTTCAAAAAACATATCTTCAATCTTAAGAAAAAACACATATCTTCAATATTCATGGATGTACAATTTCGTCAGTTTTTACTCCAACTTCGAGATCTTCTGAGCTATCTTGATTGTCTATTACATTTTGTACTATTCTTTGTGCGGCAAGATAATCTCTATAACAAATGCATATCTCCAACGATTCTGGGCTAAGTCTACTTCTCTTTTCATCCAATACCCTGTCAGATAAAGAAAATTATTGATGAATTTATTTATCTAACTTTTTAAAAAAATTAATCTTGAAAATTTGAGTAGTATATTTTTAGATAATTTATAATTATATTGAATCAATTTTAAATTTAAATATATTTTAAAATTAATTTTAGAATACCCAAATTAATTAATTCTATTTTGAAACTGAAAAAGTTGTACAACATTAATCGGATTTGTCAACCAATTGTGATTAGTACAATGAATAGAAAAGCCAAACAAAGTTTTTCAAAGTTTATTATCTCCCTACAATGAACCATTTCTTCCCTTCATCAGTCTTTTTGCTGCTTATATATATCAAGTTATAGTCTATAGTTAAAACGAATTAGCTAGGCTGGGCAGGCTGGGTCGGACCGGTCCTCTGCGTAGGTCAGGCCAGGCTTTTTTGTAGGCCGGGTCAGGCCGGGCTTTTTTTAGGTCGGGCCGGGCCGGGCTTTTACCTCAAAATAGCAGCCTGTTCAAAGACTGTAGGCCGGACCGGCCCGGTTCGGGCTTTAACCAGGTCGGGCTCAGGCCAGGCCGGCCTGTGGGCCGTAGGCTTTTTGTACATCCCTAATCGAGGGTATGGCAACAGGAACTATTGTGGAACTGCAAGCTTTCTATGCCTTCAGTTGTAGGGAAAGACTATACCATTACTAGAAATCCACTCTCCTAAGTATTAATATATTGTACCAATCCTTCCAAGGCAATGACCTTTAGTTCTGGTGGAGCCTTACTTCTCTGCCCTTGTAACTGTACCATGTCCCCTCCATAATTGATTTGTAGAGTCAGTTTTTCATAGTCAAATGTTGTTGGTCCCAATTGCTTCAACCACTGCACCTCTAGAACCATATCATATCCTCCCAAAGGTAGTAGTTTAACTGTGTCCTTGAAGTAATCACCCATCTTCCACTTGAACTCGAAACATTGCTAACTACTCTGAATTTTGCTGCCATCTGCTACAGAAACCAACATAGGAAGGGTGGGCTCTATGGCACACCTAAGACTTTGTGCTGCCTTAGGGTCCAAAAAATTATGTGTGTTGCCCCCATCAATAAGTATGGTCATAGGTCTCCTAAATATACCCAATCATCTTCATGGTTTGTGGACTTGTATGGCCTTCCAGTGCATTAAGAGAAACCTCAGCATCTTGGATCAATGGGTTCTCTGTATCTTGACATGATGGTTCTTCATCAAATTGTGGAGGTCCATGATAATCTACAATCTCTTGGGAATCCTTGCAATCCAGGGGATCCTCACAGATGATTATAAAATTTTGGGGTGCCTTGCAATGGTGCCCCAGTATGTACTTCTCATCACAATAATAACATAAGCCCTTAACTCTTCTCTCATCCCTTTGGGCAGCAGTTATAGGTTTAGGTTTGTTAAAGTTCTGTTTAGGGTAAGTACAGAAGTTTTGATTGTGAATGGAGCAAGAAGGTCTTTTCTGTAGCTAGGCTGAGAGTTGGTGGATTGGTACTGTGCTTTAGGATAGTAAGGAGTGCTGGCAGGGTTCTGATTAGGAGTCTCATAGAATTTGGCTTGCTTGAAGGCTTGTGATAGGGTGTCTGGGTCTAGAAGCTTCACTATTTTCCTTGTCTCTTCCTCTAGTCCCCCCACAAAGCTGCCCACAAAAAACTCCTCAGTCAAAAATGGTAACTCCTCAAGCAGTCTCCCTTTACACCTTTCATAATCATCATAGCTTGCATTCACAGTTGTAGTTTCTGTCAACAACTTAAACTACTCATAAATGTTCTCTACTCCAAACTCAGTAAATCTAATAATGAAATCCCTTGCAAAATCTCCCCAATTAAGAACCTCCTTGCCACTGACATAGGCCTTGTACCAATATTTTGGAGACCCATAGAGGTGCATCCTAGCTATGGCAATCCTCCTATGAGAGTGAATCTCATATGTATAGGGGTGTGCAAAAGAATCGGTTTTTTTTATTTTTTACCGAATCGTTCGGTTTCGATATAAGCGATACCATTTTTCGGTACATAGACTATTTTCGGTACCGGTTCACATTTTTCTAAATTCGGTAAATACCGAAAAAAACCGAATGTTTATTTCTCAATTTGTTTCATTTTCAAGGATATCAACAAAGATGTTGCATCTCACAAACCAATGCTCTAAAAACTGAAGTTTAGGACAATATCTTACACTTAGATATAGGAATATTATTATTATGGTTATGTTTTGCAATTTAATTTGTTAGCCCATCGCATTATGGAGCGAAGCACCATTGTAGGTTGTGGTCATCTCTGTGTATTTGATGAAGTAATAGAGCGAGGTGGGAATGTTGGGGCAAAATGAAGCCAAACCACATGGAGACGGGACTAAATTCTACATACTATTGTTGTAGCTTCATGTGAAATTAAATATATTTTCGCTATATATATATATATATATATATATATATATATATATTTCTTAGTTTTAAAAAAATGTAAATGTATAAATTTTCTTTTATTATTATTATTATTATTATTATTATTATTATTATTATAATCGAAAAATCGATACCGAAAATGTACCGAACTGGTACCGATAATTCGATACCGGTATCGGTTCTTGATTTTTGGGTAATTTGGGATCGCTACTGCTTCGGTATTTTCGGTACCGGTTCGGTATTTTACCGATGAACACCCCTACATATATGTTGAAGTACTACTCACGGTCTTGAATCCAGCTCTGTGCCCCATATGCATTGGTCTCTTGCCCCTTCCATGATCCCTAAAAGGATTCTCAAATCTGTCAATATCATCAGAATTTATGTCTAATCAATTCATTCATCCCTTCCAGAAATTGATCCATCTTCTCATCAATGTGCTGCAGTCTTTCATTCAAGGTTCTAAAAGGCGCTAGGCGGGAGGCGGGCGGCTGGAGGGGGCCTAGCGCCTAGGGGGCCTGGGCGGGGCCTAGGCGGGATTTTTTTATTTTAAGCCAATTTTAATATTTTATCTTACATTTATCCAAACAAAACAATAATATAAAGAAAAACAATATATAATAAAGATAATAAAGGTCTTTGCTTAAAGTTCAAATACATATCCATGTTGCTAATGTCAAAGTTCAAATAGAAACATGCAATTGTTTAAAGTTCAAACACAAACAAATAATAAAAAATACAAATTAATAGTCCTCATCTTTATATCCCTCTATATCTCTCTCTAACTCTTCTTCTCCATATCCCTCCAAGATAATGTCCTTATTGGGCTCACACTCATACTCTTCATCTTTCTCTTTTTCCGTGTCATCATCAGACAAAAAAAATTCTTCATGGAGTTTTCTTACTCTAACATTTCTATTATTTCTCTTAGGCTCTAGCACACCATCTGATTCGGATGCTTCACCAATCGCTTCCCAAGTTAGTCTCAAACAGCCCTCAACTTATTCATCTATTTCTACGACGTCGTTTTGTAGCTTAGTTATTAAAATTAAAAAAAAAAAATTGCAGCCCTCAATTTTTCGCTTATGCCTCGCCTAATTTCTCCGTCTTGCCCACCCAGTCTCGTATAATTTCTTGGAGGAATTTTTTTTCCTCCTTGAACATAGGCTAGGCGCTAGGCGGCCTAGGCGTGGCGCCAGGGGGGGGCCTAGCGCCTAGGCGGGGATTAATCGGACCTAGGCGGGGATTTTTAGAATACTGCTTTCATTAGTGTACTCCCTGTAACTGATGAAGTCTTGCTGCAAGTATTGTGATGTTCCAGCCATGTTCACAGAGAATATAGTGAAGATGAATCACAGGAAAATGTGATTCTGATTCTTTAAATGATACCCAGCAGTGTCTACACTACCAAGTAAATGAGTAGGTGTGAGCTATAGTAGTTTTTTAGGTGGATATGGACTTCCTTGGGAACAAACTGAGTATCCCAAGTGAAATGAATCTTAAATTCAATGTGGCTAAGGCTAAGTTGAATTTATAGATTAACTGAGAGCATGAAATGAAATTACAGCACTAAGGATCAATACTTAATATTGGAATTGAAAAGTTTTTGGAAACTAATTTTGATGAATCTGGGTTTCTGAACGGTTATATGACTATTAGATAGGCTAATTAAACTATTAGCAATAACTAAACTTAAACAGAAAAATTCAATCAAATTGAATTTCATAATCTGAAGAAGAAAAAATTGTCGACCGAGAATAGCGCTCAAATTTGGATCGAATCATGGTTGGGTATTGTTGTTTATGGGTAATATGCTATGGGTCATATGTATATGTTAGAATCGAGTGGGATAGAAGTGATTTATGCCTGAAAGATGAGTTTAATCCTTGAATTTTGTTAGGTCGCATAAAAACATAGCTCCGAAAATGGAGTTTCTGCTGCTGCTGCTGCTGCTTTGGTTGTTTGCTTTTGGGCTAGACTGGGTTATGATTGGGTGTTGATTTATGATGGATTCCAACAGGTTTTGGGCTGAATTAATGGTTTTTTGGGGTGATGAACAGTGACGAGGTTGTGAGGAAGATGAGTTTCCCGAAGAAAAGTGGCTCTGATACTCAGGATCCTAATGGAGCCAATCCTACAATCAGTTAGTAACAGAAAAAGAGAGAAAGATGAGTAATTTCAATATTTCATTTCATAAAAACTTGACTCTAGTCTCAGTACACATATATATGTAGAAATACTGAAAATACTATTCTTGCTATCCTTCACCCATTCTTAACCTACACTACTCATAACTAACTCTCCCATGTGCTGCTAATTATTCTTGTATATACTATTTATCCTTTTACCAGAGTACCTTTGTATGCAATCCTGACAGAGTAGATTCTATAAAAAGAGAATAAATGGATGTTCGTGAACAAAACCGTTCACAAGGTATCAAGTCTAAAGGACAAATTTTACATACGTTTGAGGTGAGGATATCGTCTTAATTACTGATTCAAGTCCATTAAATAATATTTAAATATCTAAATGAAGAATTAAGTGCCATTAAACTACGCTATCCTTATCCTACACCCCAAATGACTACACATGATACATGTGCCATGTGAAGTCATTCTTAATCTCGACCAAACTATCTTGATTTCAAACTGACACAACTTGGAGATCTTGTTAAAAAAAAATAAAAAAAAACTACTCAAAACTAATTCAAGCTCTTTACTTTTCCATAATT
Organism: Hedera helix; assembly: GCA_947179155.2. Classification (NCBI taxonomy): domain Eukaryota; kingdom Viridiplantae; phylum Streptophyta; class Magnoliopsida; order Apiales; family Araliaceae; genus Hedera; species Hedera helix. The sequence continues at coordinate 339,301 of OX359274.1, read as the reverse complement.
TCCACGAACTAAGGGATGAGCCTCCCTTTCAGTGAGTCCCTACTTTACTTCCAACCACCCTAAAATAAATGGATGGTTGAGTGATTTCATTGCTGAGTTTGTCTCTCCCAGGGTCGGGAGCTGTATCCCATTTGTCTATGGAGTATGGACTAAGACGCTGTGCAATGCAACCACCACTGTAAATCAACATGTTTTTCCTAGAAAATATGTTGGAAAGCCTGAGTGACGGTTGATTTCACTAGGCCTTACTTTTTGAAGGTTCAGTAGCATTAGGGGGGGTTGTAAAATCCTTTCTTGCTGTCAGAGTGCCAGTACAATTGGCTTGGCTGCATATCTTGTTTGTAATGTTGTAGCAGTTTCCCTCTTGTACATAAGAGCCAGTAGGCTAGGGTAATTTCCCCATTACACCACCCTCTGTCCATGGTTTGATGCTAGATATAACTTTAGGCATGTCTCTTTTCTTTTCTTTTTTGTGCAACTCTAGGTACTTGAAGGCAGCACTTTTGTGATAACTCTCTTTTATTAGAAGTTGAGACGTGACTAACCAGACAAAAAAATAACGCAAAATAATAGACAAATAGTACAACTTGTCAACACTACGCCGCTGAACAAATATCTCTTCAAAAAAGATGACAATAATCAAGACATTCATTTATAGTTTAATTGGCTAGCTCAAGAATTAATACAAAAGGTTGTGTTGTGTGATACTTGAATTCTAAGTGATCTCGTTTTTAGTGAAATATATGCATCTCTCTTCTCCACAGAGAAAAGGAGTAGAGTACTAATAATTTTTATGCTCATTACTTGTGCATTTAATTTATGTTTGTGTGGCGATAGCTCTCAGGACAGGACGTCGTGTATGTATGAACACTATGGTGTAGTGTAGGTGTAAATTTTTGTTGATCAAAGAGTAATGCGGGGGTGGTAATTTTTAAGATATTTTCAACGCCCCCAAAAGAAACTTTAGAAAGTTAAAAGTCCTTAAATTTAGTTTTAAGGTCCTCTTTAGTTTTTATTATGCGTCACCCCTTTAGTAAATTAATTGGCAAGTTGCAGTAATTCGAATAAGTAATTAAAAAAAAAAAGAGCATGGAAAATTAAGTTTACCTTTTATTTTTCTCCATTGTTTTCTCAATCTTCAGAATTTTTAAAGGTGGTGTTAGATACTAGTACTTGTCAGTACTAGTAACTAATATTCCTTCCCTCACGGTGAGGGGTTCGTTAATTCAATATTTTAACATGCAATAAATATTTTATGTATCTATTTCTATTTTCAACGTTATTTATTTTATGAGACACCTTTTGCATCCGCCATCAATCACTAGCTCTCACCTCTTTTATGCACTCGGCCAATTCAAACCATACAAATTTCTGACTCATCCAACAAAACTAGGCAAATTAATCTTCTTCTTCTAGCATTTCTTCCACCTTTGAGAATGTAAAAAATAAAGCAGCAAACCCAGCAATATAGCATGGATAAATAGAATATGATTTCATTTCTTTTCTTTTCTGCTAAGCAGTGTCTTTTCAGTCCAGTAAATAAGTTAGATGGAATACAAACTGGCCCCAGATATCAAACTACCAAAAATTGGGCACGCGGGAAAACTCCCCGAATCATTCATCTCAGCAAACACGCATTCACAACTATATTACAACTGCGGAGAGCACGTGGTTTAGAAATTGGTGTGCCAAATTGCTTCATTGCCCTCCCCACACCGCTGGTGAACCTCCTCCATTCTCTCTATTGATTTGCAAATGCCACTGCAGCTCCAATCAAATGATGCAGCGCATGGGTTCCCTGCTTGGGCCTTCCATTCACAATCTATTGAAATAAAATTAGCCTTGTTAAGGAACGTGCACTTTATGGCATACTTTTTTAGGCTGTTCCCCCTTGTGCATGTAAATGTTTAGATGAAGGGTGAATTCTAGCATCTAATCAGACTTGGGCTTGTGGATCAAGCATGTAAAGGCTGATAAACATCCTACCGGGAACCAAAAGCAACATGCCATAATTTCACTGCTTTACAGATAGTTCCAAGACTTTTCATCAGTAAACCTGAAGAATTTCTCATTTGGCATTCGCGGTGGCATGACTTGGATGAGCTATGTCCTCTCTAAAAGGACTGCAACATCCACTAATTAAGATCTGAGAAAAAAAGTTCAAGGGTTGAACTGGCTCACAAAACTTCCCAACTTAAGGATTTGAAAACTTTCACAACCAGAGAACAAGTATAGTCAGCCAAGCAGGCTGAGCATTTTTCACCAAGTAATCAAAGATGCTTTATACTTTTATCACATTTCAAGTCTATAACAATATTATATGGTACGCGAGCAAGTTAAAGTTCCTATTAGGTTGTTAAAATTATTACCACCAACATTTGACTACTAACATACTTATCCATATTGAGCCTGTTTCCTTCGTGTTCATGTTAGGATTTTTTATCCTAATTGTGAAATCAAGACTAGTTGGCTCATAGATGTGTTGTCCAGACTTAGAAATCCATACATATAGATAAAGTCGTCATTAATCTCGACAACACGCATGAGCTGGATACCAGAATCATAATTTTTAGTATCAAAGTAGAAAGAAAAGTCAGCCCAATAATTGTGTCACTGCATGTATCAGTGATTGTTACTAAATAAACCGCAAGAATCTAAAGACGTGCAATCATAAAAAGGTTTGCAGCGGACAACAAATCTTTCTCCTTTCTGAAAATTAATCAAGATGGTGTATTAATCTATTACTTCTGCTACTTATTATGTTTCAATCAAGCAACCTTGCAGTTAATCAACTTAAAGCATCCACAACATAAAATGAAAACTGGCTAAGACCCAAAAAATAGAATGAGACTTTCAGAACTGAAATAAATACTGGTTAATATCTTACCGGGAGATGTCCCACAGCAGAGGCTTCGATCATCAATATGCTCAACATCAAGACCGATAAACCAAGAACCCAGAGAAACATCTTCATTTGCATACCTATGAAGCATTTGACTAGACAGAAAAAGTTATCAATGAACAGTATAATATCAAAAGTATAAATTGATTTCATGAAGCAAGAATTTACCGGTTAACTGAAATATACGTTGCCAAATCTTTGGAGATAGCATATATTTGCCCAGTTGCATGCCTGAAATACTTATTTCCCTCCTCTCGAAATTTCCAGTATTCCTGTTCGTGGTACTTTATCCCTCTACATGTAAGGTGCATAATGAACAAAATATACTTTTAAGAAATTGAAATTTTTTCCGAAATTCATGATCTTACTTCTGTACCAGGACAGGTCCAGACTTCATACAACCAATATAAACACGAGGTTTTGAGCGATGGCGGGACAGAGTAGAACCGACCATACCTGTCAAGATGGACTCACTCAGATACCCTAAAAGTGAATGCAATTATTAAAAATTTATAGTTCTATAGTTCAAACTAAAAAACGCGGTGCAGATAAAGTTATACTTTCTAGTTGTTCCTTCAAAGAGTGTCTCTTCTACTAATTGCAAAATAATTAAAAAAATCAATTTTCCTTTGATAGTATAGAAGCTTTACGAAGAAAATTTTAGGAATACCCCAGTGGTAATTTGTCTTTTGTAAATTACTCAGATATGATGACTAAAAGATTCGACTTTTCATAGTGTGACGTTAACTTACTGAAAAATAAATAAATTTAAAGGCAAATGTCAAAATCTTTAAGCGACGCCAGGAGTACTAACCAAGATTCACATGCACATCATCACCGACTTTAATGTAAAAGTCAGCATCCCACTTAGCAGAAGCAGTGGAAAAGTAAATTTGTGTTTTGGAGGACAACTCATGATATCCTTCCACATGGTTCTGTAATCGATAACTTTACATAAGATAATAAACTATGAAGCTGAAAGATCAGCTTAGGATGAATATAAAGAATATTATCATTCTATTTTAACGATTTTCTTGATTGATGAAGTTCACCTAAACAAATGAAAATATACAGATGGTTTTCCATTTTTAGACTCCATCACTTTCTTGTGTGCCATAGCAAAGTTTTCTTTAAAAAAATTTGTAATTGCAATATTATAAGCTTTCTATGAACAAGAAGATGCATAATTTTTAAAATTAAATTATCCGTGTGCTTTGTGTTTGGGGGTAGCCGGGAAGGAGGGGAAGTTTTGGGATTGGATTAGCCATGCCTGTGAGAAACAGTTTTTGGCAGTGAAGCCCCAAATAACAACTAAGCTTGGCAACTTTTTGGTGTAGCATGAAACAATAAAATACCAGTAGTAGAAAATCCTTGTGTTTCCCATCTTCTGCATCAATCGCACGATCCAGAATCCCACCTGGAGTTGAACTATACAGCACATAAATCAACATAATAATAATTTGAAGAACCAGGACTCAAAAGGAACTGTCTCAACAGTATCATTAGCAACTTAAAAATAACCAACCTGTGTCCTATGACAAACCGTACTATAATGCCCTTCTCTTTCACCAGCTTCCTTAAATCCTCCCCTAATATATCATAGGGAAAAAAAACATAGTAAGCAATTATATTATACAAACTGATAACCTGTGCAAGGCACGGTAAGCAAGAAAACGATTTATCGGGTATCCTTCTCTATGCAAAACGTTACGTATACTTTTAACATCCATACTAAATTGTTTTTTTAATGAGATAACTTTATGTTAATTAGGTTCATGAATCACGAAACTAAAAGTCAAAATGTTATTGTAAGTCCAAAAGTAAAAATTTGAATACACGGTATGTAATAAAATAGAGGATTCATTGAATATTTAATAGTAAAACTGAAAAAAACTCTTGGACTACTAAACATTGCATGTTTAATACTAAAAAACAAACCCTTGGATTGCTAAGTTGACAAAAAAATTCTTAAACTATTGAGTCGACTAGGGACTAACGAAAATGACTCGTTTTTGTCTTCTTATATTTTTGCATTGATTGAATGATTGATTAGTAACAGTGAATGCAAGACGGCACATAATCAAACAAATCTGAACCTTGAGGCATCCAAGTTTCTCTGATTGAGTCCCTGCGCTTTCTGCTGCTGAATGCGGTAATAATTCCCATAACAAAGAAAACCTTTTGACGCTCATTATATCGGTCGTTAACAGATTTTTTAAATACTGTAGATCCTTCCTTATTGACAGCTTTGGCAGACCTAGCTGATGCAAGCTGCATTTCAAGTGATGAGATGGTTTTGTCTAAAGTCCTGAAAGTTTTTTGGCCAGGAGTGCAACATAAAAGAATCAGAGCATATCTCGAACACTACATCAATAACTAGAGCTTCTAAAAAAAGAAGTGGTGGTAAAAGATTAACAAAAAAAACTGTCAATCCAAATTTAAGTGGTCAGTAGCCACCTTTCTATAATGGGATGTCCACAATTATGTGGCCATTTCACAAACCCAATATACTTTTATTAAGAATGGACCATATTATCCTTGTATGCAAATTTTTAAAAAGCTATGGACCCCAATATATTTCATGCTATCAAGATACTCTTAAAATTTTAATAGAGGTGGACACAATGATCCCAAAAAAAAAAAGAACAAGGCACTTTCCATATTTGGAAGGGTGCAATTATAATATAAATGTCAAGTTTTTCTCATCTAAAACTATGTGCAACTTTGAAGCATCCATATAAATTTGGGCAGTGTTAAGATTGTAAGTTGGAAGCTCTAAATTGTACAACCAAGAGAAAAAGACTTACATTATCACATCATGTGTTTGCGAGACTTGAGAAAGAATATCTCCAGCTTCAACAGAAACCTCCTGCAAATTACATATGAACCTTATCTAAACCCGTTTATGGAGGTCATGGGGCCTTAAGAAAGAGGATTTGACTTGCCTTCTTCTCACACTTAAAAGCAGGGTGAAGTTCTCCAGAATTATGGTTTGCCAAATTTAACGTGTTCACATCAATTTTGATTGGGTCTGGCATAATCCAAAACCTTGAACAAGACATGAAATAAGTTAACCTTGCACGCATGCAACAGAAAATCGTTCTGCTAGTTTGAATATTTTTATAAACTTATATGGAAAATGCAGATATACTCTAGCGAATGTGATACATATATGAATTCAAACTCCAGCATTTGATTTTTATTTATTTTTTAATATGTAAACCACAGTTGTCAAATTGCATAAAACTAAAGCTAAGGATGTAAGGATTAGAAAGATGTTAATAATGATGTAGACAGGTGAGTAAACTTCCCACATAGGTCGAATGAAACAGACAGTGTTGTATGATCTATAACTTGAGCATGAACAGGAATTTATAAATTATTTGAAACTTTAAAATAGAAAGGGCCTGATAAGTCATGCCAGTAGTATACATGCTATAGAGATTTCATTCACTCTATACATGAACACTGGGGTAAATCAACACCATTCTTATATAGTATAGCAGGAAGACAAGTTCAATATTACTAGACAAAAAAGTAAATCAAAATAAAGAAAGCACATTGGGAATAAACTCAAAACTTTTGTAATTACACTGCATAATATTTGGTGTAGGAAGCCATTTTTGAAAATCATTAAAAAGAAAAAATAAGTAATGCAAAAGTGATAATCTGTCACGAAACTGTGTTTCACACCTTTGATATATATATATATAATATCTGTAGTTCAGTACATATATGTCAATGACAGTCTCTTTATTCCATCTTTCTTCTATGCTTTTGTCGCTATACGAAAACTTATAATTTCCTTATAATTTCTTCATAACTTCTGAAAAATAAGCCTAAATTGAATTAACCTGGCATAAGCCTGTAAACTGTCATCACAATAAAACCTATATACTGAAGTAACTAAACTTTGCTCTTGTCTATCCAGCTTGACATTACAATCTCGGACTTTCAATATTCTCAATTCTCATCATGCACATAACATGAACTCCAACACTCCAGAAATACTAGATAACAAGCCTTTACTATGCTTACAAATCAGAGAATGCAAGGAGTACTAAACAATTATTATCAATCACTATAAGGCTATACAAAGAGTCTGATTCAGTTATGATTAACCACATTGAGTAATACCCATGACTGAATAGTCTAGTCATAAGCAGAAAAAACAACTCTCCGAAAAATTTAACTAGCAAGGGATGACGAAGTCCCCTAAATTAGATGAACTGTGCAAGTTATGGTCAATGCAGATCAGACTAGGAATTACATTCATAAGTGATCTAGGCAAATGGGCAAGTTTAACGCAGGACTGCTTAATCTTACTTATGCTGGCCCAACACAACTGCTAAAATTATAAATGGCTCGAGATCATATATAATGGTGCCAGTAGCTAGTATTCCGCCTGTTTGGATTGCACTTTAAAATTTCTTTTATATTTTCTTTCTAAGAGTTCTAGAAAATGTGTTTGGATAACCTTTTAATTTTTTTTTTTAAATTTCAGGAAATATTTCTAAAAGTAGCCTCATTTCAAAGAACCCCGGAAAGGTAGTTTCGGTTTAGAACTACGAAAGAAATATTGGGTCTAAAATGACCATAACTATACTACAGTGCAATGTAGCCGTAGATATTAAGATGTAAGAAGAATCAGCTTTTCTTTTATAATTCCATCTTACAAAAAAGAAGTTTTAAACTAATTCTTCAAGCTGATAACCAAACATGCAAGCATCTCCGGAAGACTTAGTAACAAGGAAAAACAAAACAGACTGCTAACAAAAGGTAACTCTACTAACCGAATATACCCAGGTTGTTGAAATTATCAAGGTCAGAGACGGATCTATATACGAACAGGTTGGGCAGTTTCCCCTGCTAAAAAAATGAAGAAATATATTACTAAGTATTTAAGTGTATACTATTTGCAAAGAGACCCTCAAAAGTGCTTAACTTGCCCCTGCAATTTCATTATAAGAATTCCAAAAGCCCCACTATATATGCTAATATGTAAATATGTGAACTAAAATTGGAAAGGATGGTCCTAAATTCCATGACTTGTCAAGTGGAGAAATTAGGAAAAAGTACTACAGATGGCCTAGTCGTCTTCGACTCTTCTTCACCATCTGTTTCTTAATCTTCATGGGATATGTTTACGTATACAATTTTATGAATCAACCAGATATTTCGTTTCTCCACTGCAGTAGGGATATATAGAAACTAACATGTACAGTTATACTCTATATTTTAGTTGATTTGCCATTCAAATTCAACCTTATATATATTTGGGTATCATTAAAAGAGAGGCATACACTTGCTTAAGATTTTAGAGATATTTGTATAGTCCTTGTACTTTGCTCCCATCATAACCAAATTGTAGATCTGCCCCAAATGAGGATGACCATATCCAAAGCTCTTCACGAATGTGTAGGAGCACTCCCAAGTAATTTTTGGGATCATATAGATAAAGATGATGGCATATGTTCCAACGTATCCATCTGGACACAATTAGAGTTCACAAGCCAAGAGTTCTTGGTACTCTTTAATCTGGTTTTCTTCAAACATCGCATGGTGTGCTTTCATTTTGTGGTTACTCTGTCCAGAGAAATTGAGAACTAGAGAGATGAAAGAGATAGGGGAAGTTAAAAAGTGATGATTATAACCTATGTCGGAGCCAAGTTGAGAGCAGAGAGTATTTTTTCTTTGAGTGTTCATCTAATAGAAGCTAGCAAGTAGCCTTGAGAAGACACATGGATTTAATGTTTTGAGAAAGAAATTAGTGAAATTTCAGTCTATTGAATATGTTATACGAGGAATTTGAGAAAAAAAATTGGTCTTATTTTTATTATGTAAAAACATATTCAACCAAAGAGAACCCGAAGGGATGCCACCCACATACAATTGGAGAGCAAAAAGTCAGGCCAAAACAGGCAACATCGAGGCACATCACAGAAAAATCATGCCCGTAGTGTAAACTCTGACAAAAACTCAACAAAAGCTATAGACGACCCTGGAAACACCTCATTTGGGAATTTGCAAATTGAGCAGTGCAACAGATACCTAGTACAAATTGGGGTTGGAAGCTGGTCTAGTGAGTTGTTTACACTGCAGAGTGAGGTTGGCAAAGTATAATAGTATTAGTTTAATTTGGTTTAACGTGGTTGCTGGTTTCTGTGTCATTCGATTGTTGGAACTTAATAAAACTCTGGCCTTTCACCAAGTAGAGGTAATTGATCCTCCAACCTTTTCCATCAACAGTCTTATCTTCATAGAAATAATGCATTTTTGAGTTACTCAACCAGATTATCATTAACAGTTGCGTAGTTTCAGACCTGACTCAGGCTAAACCCAGATACCCTTAACGGTGAGACAATTACTACAAGAGTCGAGACACTCTATTACGGAATCACATCAAGCATTAAAGATTCAATATTCAACAGACATTGTATCTTGTCCCAAAATGAGAGTCTCACACTATGGGGGAAGCTAAACCTTTTAACATAATTAACTTCTAAGATCAATAATGGTGTACTTGTTTAAATTTAATACCTTTATTCATAGGAAGTTGAACGATCAGTTTGGTATTAAAAAGGGAACTGGATAGAGTATAAAAGACAAAAAGGAATAAGAAAAGCTTGGACGTGTGATTAATAAAGCCTGGAACGACAGAATCAAAGAAGTTGGAATCCACAAATTGGAAGAATGTAACACTAAAAAGCTGTAGCATTTTCTAAAGGGAAAACTGATCTGCACACCATAGACATAGGGGGGCATTTGAAGCTACCTAACAAGCAAGATCAATGAGCTGATCAATTGGGGTTTAAGCGTATTACTTGAAGAGAAATAGTAGTAGCAAATAAGTGGTGATGGAGAGAGAAAGAGTTAAGTAAAAAGAGTACCTGTTGACGACAAAAACTCCAAAACAGAAGCTAATAATGCACAAGGCGGAGACCCATCGGACGGAGACACCAGTAACAGCAGCCTTGTGTGGTGGTCTGCTTCCCAACTTCAACCCCATAAATTTTCCCTAGCTATCAAAACTCTAAAACTTACCTTCAATCCGCAAAAGAATTTTGAGCTCCTTTAAATCGTTTTTGTGTTCAACTCCACTGGTGACAACAGTGAGTGAGTGAGTGAATGAGGAAGAGAAGAACAGCTCGGGAATGACTTTTTAGTATATTTATAAATTAAAATTTTAATAAATTTATAAATAAAAATATTTAGGATTATTTATATTTATAAATCTAAAATTATAAATAATATTTATAGATATATTTGGTTAATAATAATTTATAAATTAAGTAAAATATAAAGATTGTTAAAATATTATTTAATAAGAAGAATATTAGGGGGAAAAAAGACATTTATGCTATTTTAAAATGATTTACCGACTTTAAAAAATGACTTATAAATCATTTTTAGTAAGCAACGAAAACTTACTAATTTTTTTTTTAAACTTATAAGTACAAAAAAAGTTGATCCCTGTTGGGGTGTAAATATTTAGACCGTGACTCATCATTTAAATATTTGATAATCATTTAAATATTTGATAAAGTTGTACTAGGTGGAAAATAAGGATAATTCGCTTTATGAGATTTTGGGCGGTAGAGTATTACTAAGAAATATTTTTATAATAGTTAAACATTAGATTTGGGAAGAGAGGGTCAGATATATGATTTATTACTATAAGATGAAAGAAGGAAGGAGGGGGATTGTTAGTAGTAAAAATATGCAACACCATAAAATATAGAGAATATATCATCTTCTCCATTACACCAAATATTAGACCAAAATATACATTCCGACACACATCGATATACACAGAGTCATAGTGATATACAACGTGAACACACAAGTATCATTTATACACGTCGATAAATATCGAAGGGTAGTGATATACACTACGTGTATAAAGAAATATTGTTGTGTCTCGTTACAAATCAATATATTGTAACACCTCCAATATCATTTTAGTAGATTTTTGGCGTATCACCTGTGGTTTTTTTTCGTATTGAATTTTCACGTAAATCATTGTGTTATTATTTTCAGTATTCACTTGAACAAATATCTTTCATTCTAGTATGATTTGGGTTCTTTATTAGTAATGCGTTTTGGGCTGGCAAACCCAGTAATTTTGACCCACGTCTAAAATTTGGCGTTAACAATCTTGAATATCTTTTTAAACTTAAATATTTATAAATTGAGTTAACCAACTTATAAATAGTTCCGAATAGGGCCAAAAACGTCTTGAATGACTATATTATTTAGCCTAGGCGAGAAGGGTGAGTTGCGATGAATAATTAAGACTCCTAATTAGACTTTAGTGTCTCTTTCGTATCATCTTATGATCTCTTTCGTATCATCTTATGAATCTCTCTATGTAATAATATATTATTACGATTTTAAAAAGACAAGAACGTAAGAAACACAACAAGCTTTTGCGTCTCTCGCAACTGCCCTTCTTAAATTCCCAAATTTACCATTTTTCTCCCATTTTCCTCATTTGCTTAATTTGCTCTTTTCCAACAAATTAAAATTAAAAAAAATTACTACAATTAAAAATAATTACACTCTGTTTACTTCTTTTTCCCAATTGTTCAACTCCTCAACTTGTCACATGTTAAGTGCTTATTTAGTTAAAGGCGTTTGGTGCATTAACACACTTTTAAATTTTGTTTATTTAGAAGCAGTTTAATTTTAACACAATTTATTTAGCTTGAGCGAACTTTTTAGGACTTAAGCACACTATCGAAAATTGATGTAGTTAGTTTGGTGCGTCTATACTTTGGAAGTCCAAATGTACTTGTTGAGTATTTATATTTTTATCAAATTATTTGTAAAATATAATTAAAAAGAAAAAGACTAAAATACTCTTAAAATAGTAAAAGATATTAAATATTGATTAAGAGTATTATGAACTTTACTGCAGGACTAATACCATAACGACAAGTGGTAGATAAATTTGAAGCAGTTAAGAGTCTTAATCCCTACTAGCAGTAGTTATGTGAAGTTAGAGAGGTCATGGGCATGAAAGTTACACAATTTATCAAGAAGTGAAAAGTTATAAATGACCACGTCTCAGTCAGAAAGAGAAGACATAACTTATCATCAACAAAACAACTTTTTTTAGAGTTTTTATCATAAGAGTAAAACTAGATACTCCCTTCATCCCAAGATAAAAGTCCTCTATTGACTTTTGTGGTCAAATTGATCATTCTTAAAATTAACAATTAAACATATATATTTAGATTTTCAATAAATAAATAAATATTGAGATTAGTACTAAATTGTATATAGTTTATAATATTTATAGGCTTTTTACATATATATATAAAAGAATAATAAAATATATTGATTTCAAAAATGATCAATTTGACCATAAAAGTCAATAGAGAACTTTTATCATGTGACAAAGACAGTACATGTCGAGTGCATACATCGCTAAGAGGTTGTAAGGTAGGAATAGCGTAATTATAATTCTTATAAATAATTTTCAGTCATGTGTTACTAGCATTGTTGTAGTTAAAAAAAAAAATCAGTCCCGTGTTATTGAAAATTGTACTTATGTAACTGCCTAAATTGTACTAGTTATTTTGTGTGCTAAAAAGTTCTTGAATATAATTAAGGCACCGAACACATAATTATTTGGTTCTTAATAAATAATTTTAATTATCAAATTATTTATTATCTAAAATAATTTTTTAACAATAACATTGAATAAATATTTAATTTTTTTGTCCACATTACCAAACACTATTATTAGAAAAGGTACAAACGCTAGTAACCAAACACTTAAGTAGAGCTAAAATCCAATCAAACAATTCCTATTCTATTTAGGAATTCTTGCAGAACTCCAATTCATTTATAAATTAACATATTTCTGAAACGGATGTAGTTTTTTTTTTTCAACACACCCAAATTTACTAACTAGGTCATTTGCTTCGATAACTCAATTACTCAATTTTTTCATTAAAAAAATGATAAAGTTGGATTGGAATTCTGGAACGTACACCAGCAGAACTAAAATTAAAGAACAAAAAGGATAGGGGTAAAGTAAACAATAAGAATATTATTAAAGTTCTCGATTTATTTTTTTGTTTTAAATGGCTTCTAAATTATTAGTATTATTGTATTAATTGAGTATATATTTTTTAAAATCTTATTATACAATATTATTTATTAGTATCACATTAATGAGATATATTTAAAATAAAAATTTTAAGATTCCTTATGTATAAGAAACGCTACAAATTTTTATAAAATGTAAATTCCGCATCTTCTTGCAAGCTAACGGGTTCTGACTCAAATGACATCTGTTGGTCCCAATGCCATCCACTTTGCATACTTTATTTGTTTAATTTTTGACTAAAGTACTATTTGGACCCCAAACTTTACATATCAGACACCTATCATACCTCAAACTTTAAAAGGTCCACACTTGTAACACAAACTTGTACTTTTAATTTTAAATTGCACTCTCCGGACTTTTAATCGGTCACTTTTGACCGAAAATTTCAAATTTCACTTAAAACGCTACCTACTTAAGGGGTAAAATAGTCTCACACATCATCCAAGTGTGTGCTTATTTGTAAACCCTAAATCCCAAATTGAATGAAGAGGATATCGACTGTAGGCGAAGTTTAGGGTGCAATCGAGAAGCAAAATACCAGGCAATAATCGATTTCTGAGAGTTGATATAGATAATGATATCTATAGACATAAGGAAGCCCTTGAATATGATAATTTTCTTCTCTTTATACACATTGAGGCTGAAATTTTATCTTATATGTACTATTATTTTTCTCAAATTTGATGTTGAAATCAAGTATTTTTTTGGTATTGTTGTGGTCCCATTTCATCATTTTTATATTGTTTATATGCGTGATGGTCTGGTAAATATTCGAAAAAGAGGTTTTTTTGGGTCCCATAAGAGAATAATTAGTGTTTTTACGCAGTATGGGTTTTAAATGTGTCAAACATAAAATTTGAATGCTAGTTGATAGGTAGATTTTATATCTATTTATTAAATTTTAACTATTTTAATTTATTTTAGGTAATTTATTTAGTTTTATTATTTTTATATTATGTTTATAGGAAAAAAAAGGAAGAAATAAGTCTTGGTGGCAAGAGCGAAATTTCAATAACCTTTAATGGCAATTTTTGTAAATTATGGGCAGTGCATGGCGCACGATCAATACGCTTAGGTCAGCAGCAGCACGACGCCGTTTAGAAGCAAGTAGCAGGAGTAAGGCCCCCGTGTAATGCGCGGGCGGTTGTGGTTCGGTTGGCAGTGTCTAAACGACGTCGTTCCATCAGAAGAGTAATGCAACAGGCACCATGCGTGCTATGTGTATAGCTGGCATGCTAAGGGCGTGAAGGGGCTGTTTGGCGTGCACAATAATTACTTGATTTCGGGATTTTTCGTATTAATTTGATTCTGGATTGGATTTTAATTCCGCATATGTTTAGGATTTTTCCTGTAAGCTATAAAACACTATGAGAGACATTTTTTCAGCTGCTTAGTACAGATTAAAATAGAACTAACATAAAATTAGATTAACGCGAAGCAAATATTCAACGCAAAGAATTCGAGAATTGAAGGCAAAAGCTTGAGAATTAAAGACTGTAATCTGGGTAACAAACAAATATCGAACCACAAATTTGAATCTTTTTTTTATATATATAATTTTGAGACGTTGAATTATTTGTGGATAATTTATTATTTAATTATGAGCTAATTTTTAATTAAGATTGCAATGAAAATCAATGTGTAATTTAAATTAATTTTTTTCTTTTTAATTATTATTAATCATAATTGAATTGTTTATCATATTTTAAGAGTTCAAATATTTATTAATTGTATTAATTAATGTGGTAATCTATATGAAGCTAACAAATGAATTATAGTGTTTAGACCTAATTATATATTTTGAGCGTTAATGTATTAATTAGATGTAATTAATTAATGGGATAATTTATATGAAATTGAGATATAGATTATAAATTTAGATTTGAATATGATAAGATATGTTTGTATTTTTTGTGTTGATGAAATTCATAATTCGTGTATAGGATAGAGATATACCAATATGTCATATGTAACTTTAAAAAGAATATGATCTTCAAATCTTGTTAATTTAATTCACATAGAGATATAGTAGTTTATTTAATTAGGATGTTCTTTATAATTCTATTGCCATAGTGTTAGATTTATAAGGATTTGTTTATATGTCATTGAGAGATGCATAAAGAATTCTCAGTTAATAATTATATATAACTAATTAATTAAAAAGGGATTGAAAAGATTTAAATCAAGTATTGAAAAAAATCTTAAACTTTTAAAATCAGATTTTTATCCTCGTCATTTAAATTATTTTAGTTGTTAATTTTAATTAGTTTTTATTTTATAGTTTTAAATTAATTATTTAAATAAAATTAATTTGATAGAAAATTTGTAATTGGTAATAATTATTTTCAAATCTTTGTGGGAATGATACTCTTTCTTGCCATTATATTATTAGTTGATCGCGTATACTTGTGTGCATTTACTTAGTAGTAAATTAGGCAAACATTAGTACATCTGTCAATGGATTGATTATTGTGCACCATTATCATACTTGCAGTGTATTACTTTAAGAGATTGTGGTCCCATTATTTATAATTTGCCCTTTTCTGATTTTATGAATGCACATGTACAATGGATGGTGATTTTCTTGCAATTAAATATTTCCATAGTGGACATTTTATTCAACAACCACATAAGCAGTAAGTGGGAGGTAGTATTTGTTACTATGACTTGTGTCACTCTGATCACATATTAATCATAAGCATGCATAATATGTTGAAGGAAATGGATGAAAAGTATAAAGTAAGAGATCTGAAATTGTACTACAAATTACCTCGAGTTAATATAGATAGAGGGTTATAGGAGTTAAAAAATGATGATGAATGCATGGTGACGTGTGCCCTTATTTGTGGTAAAAGTCTGATAGAAGTTTATGTAGAGCATATCATACATATTGATGATATGATCAATGAGGTACTACCTTTAGCAACAAAGTACCAGGAGAATCAAGAACTGTCTGAGTATATGATTCTGAATGAGGTTGATGGCAGGAATGTGACTGGGGTTAGGGAGGAAGCTGAGGGTATGAAAGAGGAAACTATTTGTCTATTTTTAACTTAGGATTTTACACACAAGTATACGCGATCAAATAGCACTACAGTGGCAAGCAAAGTATCGTCCTACATAGAATTAAATAATAATAATTACCAAGTAATAATTTTATATCAACTTAATTTTGTTTAAACAACTAAATTTAACTATAAAATAAAACTTCAATTAAATTAACAACTATATTATTCTAAATGACAATGATAAAAATTAAATTTTAAAGGTTTAAAGATTATAATTTTTTTCAATGCTTCATTTAAATATCTTTAATCCTTTTTAATTAATTAATTATATAGAATTATTAACCGAGAATTATATATAGTATTTATACACATCTCTTAATGACATATAAACAAATCATTCTAAATCTACCACTGCGGGAATAGAATTAAAAAGAACATTATAGTTAAATAAATCACTATATCATTATATGAATTAAATTAATAAGGATTTTAATATCAGATTCTCTTTATGGTTATGGTTATATATATATATCCTATACATGAATCATGAATTTCATCAACGCAAAAAACACAAACATATGTTATCATATTCAGATCCAAATTTATATTTCATCTCTCAATTTCATATAAATTATTTCATACATTAACGCACACAAATATTTAGCACAAAAATATTTAGATCTAAATCTATAATCCATTCGTCAACTTCATATAGATTATCAAATTAATTACTGTAGCTAATTAATACTTAAATACATAAAATATGATAAACAATTCATATATAATCAAATATAATAAAAAAAGCGAACAAATTAATAAAAAATATGCATTTAGTTCAATTACAATCTTAATTAAGAATTAGCTCATAACTGAATAATATATCATCCACAAATAATTCAACATCTCAAAATTACAAAAAAAAAAAGAAAAAAAAAGAGATTCAAATATGTGTTTTGATATCCGTTTATCACCTGGTTCACAATCTTCAATCCCCTAACTTTTAACTTCGATTCTTAAATCGTTCACGTTAAATATTTGCTTCTAATTAAATAAAATTCTACCCATAACTCTGTTAATCTAATTATATGTTCTCACCATGTTAATTCTCCTTTTATGAGTCTTATATAATGTATTTATAGGACTACATAACAAATCCCAAGCATAAAAGGAATTAAAATCCATTTTAAAGTCAAACATGCAAAAATTCACAAAATAATCTGATCAAACAGCACTGTCACGCCAAATAAACACGCCTTAAGGCCAGTCAACTACTGCATTGCGCGTATAACGTACCCTTTCTTATTCTTCTGCCAGACACGCCAAGCGGCATCACTCTACTTCCCAATTCTTAAGCCATCCGCGCATTGCGCGAGCGGCCTTGATTCTTGCTACTAGAAATCCAAACGACGTCATCCGACTATTCATTCCTGTTGCTGAACTCCTATGCGTTTATGGCACGCTAGCCATGTTCTGGTTATTTATAACTTTGCCATCCAATTTTAATTTTTCTACAAAATTAAATATAAATTAAATATGAAAATAATAAAAACGCATAATAATAAATAAAATACCAAAATTACTAAAAAATACTTTAAAAATCATAAATTATTAAGCATAAAAATATTCAATAAATTGGAATAAAATTCAATTATTAGAAACTGAGGGTATGGAGGAGGCTTAGGGAATGGAAGAGGAAACCAATGGTGTAGAGGAGAGTGAGGGAATGGAGGAGGGAACTGATGTTAGGGAGGAGGCTGAGGGTATGGGGGAGGGAATTAACTAATGCAGGGGAAGAGGTTGAAGGTATGAAGGAGGGAACTAATGTTAGGGAGGAGACTTAAGGTATGGGGGAGCAGAGCAATAAAAGCAAAGATAAAAGAAAGTGGAAAAAATTTTAGAACATGAAAATGAACATCAAAATGGGGCTTCATCTAGTGAATACGATTCATCTGATATTAAGAAGCTTTCAAGGGATGATGATGATGGACATACAATGCTTTGGTTTGAGTTTATAGAGTTAGATATATACATAATCCTGAGTTTTAATTGGGCATAATATTTGTTAATGCTACATAGGTTAGGGCTGCAATAAGAGAACATGATATTCAAAATGCAAAGAAGGTCTTCTTTGCAAAGAATTTGTCAAATAAGATTCAAGTAAAGTATCAGCCACCTTGTACATGGTATTTTTATACTTCAAAATTACAAAGGGAGGATACTTTTCAAATAAGAAGACTACAACCTGAGCATACATGTACCAGGCAATGGGAAAATTATGCCATTAACTCTAACTGGATTGCTAAGTATTATGAGGATGAGTTAAAAAAGAATCCAACTTGGGGGCTTGATTCATTTCACAACAGAATTGTCAATGATATGAATATAGGGTTATCAAGAAGCCTGGCTTACAAAGCAAAAAAAAAACATTACAGGTTATTGACGAAAATCATAAGGACCAGTATGCATTGTTGTGGGACTATACTGCAGAGCTTAGGAGAGTGATGTCTGGCAGCAGTGTCATTTTAAAAAGGGCAAATCCACATCCTGGAAATGAGTTATGGAGGTTCATTAGATACTATATATGCTTGCAACAACTAAATAAATGGTTTATGTTGTACTATAGACCATTGTTAGGGGTTGATGGATGCTTTTTAAAAGGACCATATTAATGGAATATAGCTTATGGCATAGACAATAGTAGAATCAGAAAACTAAGACAGTTGGCATTGGTTTCTGAGCTTACTTGTCGAAGATATTGGAGTACAAAATGATGGAGGGTGGACCTTCATTTTTGATAAGCAAAAGCTAAAGTACTATTTAACATTATTTTTTATATAATAAGTCTAAGAAGCATGTTTTATTTATTTGTCTCTCATTATATCTCTACTATAATGTTATAGGGTTTGGTGAATGCATTGCATGCAGTTGTTCCAAATGCAGAACATAGAATATGTGTTATGCATTTGTACAACAATTTTTGGAAAGTGCACAAAGGTGTTTTACTTAAAAGGTTATTGTGGAATACTGCTAAGGTAAGCAATCCTTGTGTTTTTAAAAAGGCAATGGATGTCTTGTTTTAAAACCATTTATAAGTCACCAATGTTTGTTAATAACCATTGTGAAGTGTTTAACAGTAAAATATTGCAGAGTAGGGCATTACTAATAATATGATATTTAGAATCTACTAGGAAATATTGTATGACTAGAATTATGGCAAAGAGAAATATGATATTGAAGTAGAATACCTTGTTGTGCCCTAGGCTTGCTTAAAAAATTAGAAAAAAAATGAAAAAGTTAGCTGTTGGTGCTATTCCCACTTGGTTAGGAGGTGATAGGTATGAGTAATGACTTCTAGTGGGTTCTCCTTTATTGTTGATTTAGCTCAAGGAAGTTGCAGTTGTAAGAAGTGGGAGCTCTCATGGATATCTTGTGAACATGCAGTGACTTGTATATTTAACATAGGTCTAGATCCAATTGCTTATGTACATCAGTGTTACACATTGGGGATGTTCCATAAATTGTACTATCACGTCATTGAGACAATAAAACATCCTGATGAGTGGGACCCGACAGGATTAGAACCACCCTTACCACTTATTAAACACACACTAGTTAGAAGGCCTAAAAAGGCAAGAAGAAAGAACAATGATCCCCATGTTAATCCAACTAAGCTAAAGAGGAGTGAAATATCCTTGAGATGTAAAAAATGCATGGAGTGGGTTTATAATTCTAGAACATGCCTTGAGGTAAAATGTCTGAGTTTCTTCCATTTTTATCATACAAACTATTTTAATATAAATATTGTTTATATACATCTTATTTACATCAATATGTTAATGACTTCTGATTTTGTTTCTAGAAAAATAATAAGGGACCAATTGGTGATTCTCAATCATCCCAATCTCCACCAGTGGTTGAATATCAAGCATCACAAGTTTCGGCAGTAGTTTCAGTAGAATCCTCTTAAGTTTCACCAGTGGACACCAATCAATCATCTTAAGGGCATCCTCCAATTGTGTCAAGCACATTATTTGATCCTGGATTATCTGAAGTATGTGCTTCCAGCAAAATTTGACAAGCAAGTGTGCACTTTGAATCTATCCCCACTCTAACAGATCATCAAGCTATTCAACCTGCCAATTACACATTGAATGGATAGCCTTACACCACCCTCAAGTCACTACAGGCAGTAGCAAAAGCAAGAAAATAGAAGATTTTATTTCAAAAAAAATAATGGAGACTTGTTTAGGCTGTAAAGTTATTATATTTTGGTTATTGTCAATGCCTTATGAGGCTTTAAACTTATTTTACTTTTAGTGGTTGTCAATGGCTTATGAGGCTTTATACTTAATTTATTTTGGTGGTGGTGGTTGTTAATGCCTTTTGAGGATTTAGAACCTACTAGGTCTTTTGGTTGCGGTAAATGTTTTATGGTGGCTTAACAGTTATGTACTTTTGATAGTTGCTATAAATGCCTTATGGTTGCTGTAAATGCCTTATGGTGGCTTAACATTTGTCTTTTTTTGGTTACTATAAATGCCTTATAAGGTTTAATAAATGAATGAAAATTTGGTTGTACTACTTTATTATTTTTGCTTGTTTTCTTCATTTCATGTTTAATAACTAGAGACAGGTGAATTGACCACAAATTAATTAAGTTTGTTTGCCTTCTTCATTTTATTGTTACCTGGTGATAACTAAATAATCATAAGGATTTATTATGTTTGCTTGCCTTATTCATTTCATTGTTAACTGGATATAGGTGATTTAAACACAAATGTGGTACCAATAGAAATTACATATCTGTTAATCATAAATTGAACACAAATTTAGTACCAATAGAAAATACAAATCTAGTAATCATAAATTTCAAACAATATAACACCAGGGCTACCATCAATCCAGCAGGTCTTTACAAAATTTTCACAAAACAAGAAGGGTTTTACATTACACATTACAACCCAAACATAATAAACAACCAACTATTCATCTTAGCTACAACTGCCATGGTAGGTAAAGAATAGAACCCACAAGTAGACCAAAAAAATCGAAACCCATTTTGCCCTAGATTTTATCTTCTTAAACTCATCAATGAGTTCATCGTGTTTAGAATCCATGCTCTCCAACTTCCTAATTAACTTAGGTATAACTATCCTTACTCGTTCACATAATGGTGGATTGACCCAAACAAAAAAATTACACCCACCTTGATCACAATCGGACCAATTTGCACATCCTAAAAACCTTCCCCCAGCTTTCATGGAGCTTTTTCAAGCTATTTTTGTAACAACAAGCTTCTGGCAGTAGCATCTTCGATCCATTTGCTTTTATCCAAAAAATCTCATTTCTTTTCAATCGATAGAGAGAGAAATCTCAAGAATTGAATAGCCTGAACTGAATTTAATGATTCTGAATTTGTAGGGCATCTCGAATATAACAAATGGAGTGAAATGAAATGAATTGATCAATTTTCCCCTAAAAAGGCATATATATGTCATTTCCGATCAAAAGTGACCGGTTAAAAGTCTAAAGAGTGCAATTTAAAACTAAAAATACAAGTTTGAGGGTGCAAATATGGACCTTTTAAAGTCTAGGGTGTGACAAGTGTCTGACATATAAAGTTTGGGGTGCAAATAATATTTTAGTCTTAATTTTTTTACAGGATAAGAGAATCTGTACTCCATAGTGCTCATTATCTCATTAAAAAATTACTCTTATATGATTTTATTTTTTCCCTATTATTATAGTTTCCTTCAAATAAAACAAATATATTTTTTCTTAAAAAATATTACTCTTCCAAAAGAACTTTTCAATATATATAAATGTGTCATAAATAAATTTAAATTTAATACAATTTTTTTTATCTTAAAGATAATTATTATGTTTGGTAAAATGAAGAATTAAATGATGAAAATCGAAAAGTAAATGAGGATAAAGTGTTCAATAACTGAACAATTTTTGTAAGACTCCAACTTTTATTAAATAAAATTTAACTTTCTTCATATATTATTCTGAAACAGTAAAGTGCTATATTGATAAAAGTTAAAAGTTAAAGATGTTATATGTAAAATTTTATTATGTTGGACTATAATCATTTTGTAGGAAAATATTCGATTCGTACGACGGCGCCGTAATAACCAATCATTGGTAGACCCCACAACGAAATATTATCGAATATAAAAAATGACAGAAATAACCTTTTAAATAAAAATAGTCAACTGTACTGTCACTTTTAGCTGTTAAAATACCCAGTGATAAAAGAATAGTAGAATATGGTATTACGTGTTATTTTACTGTAGCACACGATATTACACAGTAGCACCGGTATTGCACAGTGTCTCATATTATTGATCTGATAAAGTGACTATCACATGGTATTTCAGCAATAATTGTCAGTACACATTATTTGCATTATTGAATCAATAATTGTCATTACACTGTATGTTATATTATTGAGTCAATAATTGTTATTGTACTATATTTAAAATTATTGAACTAATAATTGTTACAGTAATTTATGCAACGTGTTAAATTAATAATTATCATGGCAATGTGTTCTTACATTATTATTGTAGCATTACCTTAATTATTGTATTAATAATAGGTATTTTGATTATTATAGTAATTAGTGGGGAACATGTGGGGTATGGTGGGGGCCAATAAAAAAAAATGTGTAGGAAAGGAAGAAAAGGTGTAGAAAATGGAGAAAAAAAATGGAAAGAAGAAGAAAAGAAAGAGAAAGGAACTGATGGGAGGAAGAAAAATTTAGCAAGTTAGGCATAAAATTTTATTTTTCATGAAATAAAATTTCAGAATTTGCATATTGAGTTTTTTCTTTCAAAATTGGCGTGCCTCACCTACCGTACACAATGAACTCCTTTTTTCTATAAATAAGTTACTCAGCTAAATAAGAAAAGCGCACTAAATCCTTATATTTCAACATGACGAGTATTTCTTTTGAGAATAGTAAGGTTACTTTGAGTGTTTGTAAAGTCAAAAGGAGTGTAAAAATTTCTCAAGTAAAGTTTTTTCTTTAAATGTAAAATTTACACAAATACTCAATTCACATGGTAGTCACAAATCTTCTTTTATAATACTCTTCATTTAGAAGATTTATTTTGAAAAAAAATTATTTGAAAGATTTTATTTTAAAACACTATTTCAAAAATTATTTCGAAGATTATTATAATTTATTTTGTACACTACACATATTTATATTATATAAACACTTTTGATAATTTCATAGTATACGAGTTATTGTACACCATAGAATTTATATGTGGTAGTTACTAATTAAATTATAAATATATATAGGTTGATCCACTACATTTAAGTAGTCTCTTTTCACGTATTAAGGTAATGGATATCATTTTTTTTCATACTCTTAAACTTACCATGGTAAGTATTGTACGGTAAAATTTTCAAAATGATTAGTAGTTTGCGCTTTATTTAATATAATTTTGTGAATCATGGATCTTGAATATCATTCTTGAATTTGACTCCACATCATATTGATAATTTGGATATTATTTGAATATGTACAGAATAAAATTATAAACTTTCAATATCTATTGTTTATCCTATTATTCTCTTTTTTATGTTTATCATTTATATCACTACTATTTGTTCTAAACATTATGTTATTATGTTGTATATTTGTGACCTGGGGCACAAATAATAGGATAAATGCGATATAATGATGATGTGTCTTTTAGGGCACGTGATAAATATTTTCTTTGGCCTGAGGCAAAGAAAAACTATTATTTGGTATGATCATGGCCAGTGATATTTCAGATAATAAAGATTGATGATGATTTTTCTGAAAAAGAGAAGCTAGTAAACATTATGATATACAAAATTTTTCTAATGGGTGTTATTCTGTTACAGTTGTTGATCTGAACTTTGTTTAAGAACTTAACTGCAGTTGTTGAATTTAAACTTGCTGTTTATATTATTCTATCAAGAACTCAACTCTTGAAGGCTAATGATAATTTATTCGTCATTATCTTAGTCATGATATTCTTTATTGAGCTATTTGAGCTCACTCTTTCCTTTTTGTTCAGAAAATGAGAATGTAGCCGGGACTAGCGGAGAAAAGAGGAGAATTGAGTAATGGCCTGAGATAGTTGCTATAGTAGTCTTTATCGTATTGTAAAATAATGCGACAATAGTTAAGACTTAGTTGTTTATTATTTAGCACTGTATTATTGTACGTTTTACTATATTGTAATAGTTGTTGTGTATTTTGACAACTCAAGTTTGGACTATGTGGGCCCAGATTTGGGGCCGTAACAATTTTTGTTTAAATGCATCTAGGCAACCAATGATAAGTTACATATAGGTAAATTATACTATACTACAATCCATATTTAAGTGTATCTTGACAAACGTTATCCAATTATTTAATATTAGATAATATTGGTTAGAAAAATAGAGGAATAAAATATGTAAGGAGTTACAGCACTAGTGACCTACACAAAGGGCATCTATACCCGACTCCTATAAAACTATGAATGGTCTCCCTCTTACCTGTGCATATTTACGAAGAAGGTACCAAATCTTAAATATATATGAACTTTAACATTTTCTTGGTTATAACTTAGTGTGCTCATTGTTAGGATAGGCCTAATCAAACCAGGGTCATTGGCTCTGGCATGAGGGTGAATGACGGAGCCCATATTAGCTAGGCCTGATCGGAGGTCTTCGAGCCATGATTTAAGTTGGGAGAACACCTTTTAACCGAAAGTTCCATATGGTCGTCCATCAAGCACATAACCACACTTTGAGCGGTGCAAGTTGGGCGATGCCACGGCCGTATTGGATGATAAGACATCTATGGTTGGACCCAAACGACAGTCTCTAACTGAGAGGCTCACATCATCGCCCCTCGAGCACACAACAACCCACTAAATGAGGCATTTTTTAAGCGATGGGACAGTATGAAGGGCTATATAAGGTGCCCAAGAATAGTAAGAGTTTTTAGAGACATTATTTTACACAAGAAAACTCACACACATTTGATAACCTATCTCTTGGTATAATTACTGACTATCTCTGTCAAAGGTGTCTCGTGGCGGCAATTAACCATTTTTCTCGTGGACATTTGTGCAGGTAAATGAGCGTCTCGAGTGGTTGGAGGCTACCTCATAGGTCTAAGTTGTTATCATTAGTCCTAGAAAGAGGGATTTGTGTAAAAAGCTCATATTCAGTAATCACACTGTTATGATGCGAGTTGTTCTCCCTTCTGTGCTCCTCTTTAGTTGATAGCCTGACCCATTGAGAAATCAAATTTTCATTCATTTCAAACTATTAAGCTTCATAAGGCATTTATAACAACCAAAAGGAAACATCCTAATGAAGAAGCAACCACCAAAAGTACACAATTGTTAAGCCTCACAAGGCATGTAAAATCACCAAAGTAAAACAAGTCATTAAGCTTCAAAAGGCATTTACAACCACCAAAATAAAATAAGTTGGAGGCTTTAATAGGCATTCACAACCACAAAAATAAATTAAGTGTAAAGTCTCAAAAAACATTCACAACCACAACAAGTCTTCATTCTAAACTCATAAGGTATGTATAAATACCATATTTTAAACAAGTCTTTAGTCCTATTTTTGAAATAAAATATTCTCATATCTTGCTCTTACTGCTGCCTGTAATGACCTGAGGGTGGTGTATGGTTGTCCATTTCACGTGTAATTGGAAGGTTAAAGAGTTTGGAAATCTTTTAGAGTGGGAATGGATTCTTTGTACACAACTCCTTGCCACAGTTTACTGGAAGCACCTACTTCATGGCTTAGAACTTAAATTACAGCCCTTGTTGATCTTCTAGGTCTTCCAACTGGACTTTGAGATAATTTAGTCTTAACTACTACTAGAACTTGAGCTGAGTCCATTTCAAACACTGGCGCTCCTTGGGATGATTGAGTCTCAACTACTGGTGGAACTTAGGATGATTGGGACTCAACCACTGATTCTTCATTATTTTTCTGAAACAAGGTAAAACGTACTGGTGGAACCTAGCATGTTCTCTTATTGCTGCTCTTACCTATGCAGCATTATCAAATATTATGACGCCCCAAATTTGGGTACTAATACCTCGAACTCAGTGCTCACGATCCAATACAACTATATCATACGCGCATCCCAAAAATAACACATAATATCTATTGCGAAAAAATAAACATACGTTGTTTATACAAAAGGGTTAACTACTAGTCCCAATGTACGAAATCTTAATAAAATACATCACAAATTTAATACATACAATAGGATTTGTGTTACATGTAATCAGTCTTTAAACAAAATATATAAGCAGACAATTAATAATCAAGCACGTCTACGATTTTATCTTCCCCTTGCCTTTTTTATTTGAACATTTAGGTTTGGTTGCAATAAAATTTTCATGACATAGCAAGGGTGCGCAACTAGCTTACTCAATAAGTTTTATATAAATAATATGGGATATGTCATGATTGAATAAGAATTGAATGATTCAATGAATTCAGGAATAAATATCTGAACAATATGATCAATGCACGAATATTAAATAATAATTGATTATTTAAATGATGAGTGGTCGAATAGACCGTGAACGTCTACTGAGGAATCAATCTCTTGATTGAACCTCTTAGGTTACATTTTTAGAATTGTACTTGAGGGGATCTGCCTCTTGTACCCTATGTGTATGCATAACATTTTATTCTGTCTGTATCGTCTGTATGATACTTAGGTTATTCCCATTATGAGTTGTTCTTCTCAGTCTAAGAATCTGTACCACTATGGTTTGGATAACCTTTAAAATAAATTACACATATGTCTGGACAAACGAGTGGCTTAGACTTCCTTTTTAATTAGTTCATGAATGTAAGAACTTTAAACGATTGATAGTTCAAGAATGGAAAATGAATTTAATTGTACTACGTGCGAATAGCAACAACATTGACGTGGAATAATTTGCAATACAAAATAAGTCAGGGTTTAGAAATTTGCTCAATATAAATTTGAGTAAGGTTTGGAAAACTTGTCTATCTGTCGACTTATTGATAATTCGCTGAACCTTAATTTCATTTGAAAGACTTAACATAAGTAATGTCGGTCTATCAATTAGTATAGCACACAATCGGTCATTTGACCATTTATTTACTTTATTTATCTAGCATTTTATATCAATTAGGATAATCACATAACACACAATTCAATTTCATATCATTTATCCCTATAGAAACATTTAATTGTACCTAGGGTAATGACTTAATTCCCTAATATCACTCCTCCTTAAGTAATATTAATTTATTAAACCTAAAACATCCCACTTCCATTCATTTAAACCTTCAAACAATTAATTATAATTGTGCAAGTAATTACATTATTATTTACCATCACTTAATTGATAAATAATTACTCATGTCACCTTATTTATTATTTAATATTAATTAAATAATAATTAATCAATTAATTAACCTTACTTATTATTTAAGGTTAATTAAATAATAAATAATTAGTTTAATCCTTTAAGTATTCCTTAATTAATCATCCTTATTTAATAATAAATAATTACTTTGTCAACTCTATCTTCCTTTAATTATTATTATTTAATATTAATAATAATTAATTAATTACATTCACTTATTATTTAATATTAATTAAATAATAAATAATTAGTTTATTAACTATATTATTCTTTAATTATTATTTAATGTTGATTAAATAATTATTATTCATTTATTTAATATTACTTATTATTTAATGTTAATTAAATAATAAATAATTAGTTTAATTATTTAAGTATTTTTTAATTATTATTTAATATTAATTAAATAATAATTAATTAATTAATCATCCCTATTTATTATTTAATACTAACTAAATAATAAATAATGGATTTGATAACTTAATTACCCTTAAATTATTGGTTAATGTTAATTAAATAATACTTTATTATCTTTAGTTATTATTTAATAATAAGTAATTAGTTAACAACTTAATTACTCTCTAATTATTATTTAATGTTACTTAAATAAAAATTTAATCAGTTAATTATCCTTACCTAATATTTAATATTAATTAAATAATAAATAATTAGTTTAATTATTATTTAGTATTAAATAATAATTAATTATCTACTATTATTATTATTTAGTAAGGTATTAATCAATCATTAATTTTAATAAATACCAAATGACATCATAATTACCCAAATTAAATTTTATAATATTCTTTATTAAATTAAAAAAATATTTTGTTCAGGACCCGACCCGAGAATCAGCCAAAAAAGACCCGAACTGGACCCCACAAGATAACAAAAAACGGACCCGTAGTGTGTTCCAAATTTGGCCTCTCTTGCTTCAACTTGAATAAAATAAAATCTACACGTCCGATTGACCTCAAATTGGTCTTGTTGGATTTGTATACTTTCAAACTACAAAATTCCATCATCAAAATATAAATTTGGACACGTTTTGGTTACTGAAAATGGCCATCAAGTAGACTATTGTGCATAGACTTTCAATAGTGAGGTGTTCTTGATCAAAAATTCATATCTTGCTCATGAAACTCTACCTTAGCATGTCTAGTATAGTTATAAGTAAAGAGAGTTTAAAATTTTGTTTTCTAATACAAAAATCATATTTTGTACAAAGAAGATATGAAAATTAGGGTTTTTAGGGTTTTTATACCTCTTACTCTTGATGGCTTTCTTTCATTGATTTCCAAAGTATAAGATAAAGTTTGAGGACATCCAAGACTTCCACCAAGGCTGTTGTGCATCACCCCTTTAAGCTCTCTTGGTGTTTTATACCTATAACTCTCAAGAACACAAGTGTTTTCTCACTTTCTATTTTTCTCTTTAACCTTCTCTCTCTTTTGCTCTCTAGAAAAACTTGCCAAATGACTAAAGGTTCTAGCAAGGGTTGGGTAAGGCTCTATTTATAGCCAAATGTTAAACATGATTATGTTCTACTAATCCACCAATGCTAGTTATGCTAGTTAATTAAGGCTAATTAATCAACAAACATACTTCTATAATTTTGAAAAATCAAGGACAACATTGGAGTGAATTGAGGGAGTATGTTTTCTAGGTGTTCTTGAGCTTTACACCACCATGGGGACTCCCCCCCCCCCCCTCCTTGACCGACTACTATATATATATATATATATATATATATATATATATATATATATATATATTCATTTATTACATGCTAGCACATTTGACCAAAAGTTAGACTTTTTAAATTCAATTTCCCAAATGAATTACACATTGGGCCACTAGTTTATATCATTTTGGGCTAACCACACTTAGGTCATTGGATTTCTAGCATATAAGATAATTTACAAGTATTTGGGCTAGTTAAATATGCTACTACACAAAATTTATAAGCCCATAATTTAAATAATTGGTTGGGTTTGCTTAAATAAGTAATTGGACTAAATCAGTAGTAATACCTTCCTAGTTGGACTATTAATTAATCAACATTAATATCTTCCATATTATCGTTAATTAATAATCACATTAATTAATTTACCTAATCCAATTAGACTTGCTATATTTAAAATTAATTAAATAATTAATTAGCTACATTATCTTATCAATCCCTTGATATTAATATCTCTAGGTTAGTCCACTAATTTAATTTTCTCATTAGTTGGACTTCCCTAAAAAATAAAAAATAAGTCACATACACTACCAATTATATATTGGTTTAAATTAATTCTCACATCATACACCATATTAATAAATAAATTCTAAATTTTATTTATAATATAGTTTAATTTTTCACAGTCATTACAAATATCATGCCCAATTTAAAATCAGGATCATGCATATCTATCTCAATAAACTCAGGCTAAACTATTAAAGTCTTTTTTCCTTTATCTTTTTCTGCAGTATTTACTTTTCCTTTCACTTTATCTACAGTCTTTCTTTTATCTTTGCTTTTATCAGTCTGCTCCCCCATACCATCAATCTGCTCCTTCCTACCTTCATTCTTCTATTTATCCTCAGTCCTCTCTATATTGTCATTCTTAATCAAATACCCAGTCCATTCTATATTGTCATTGTCCATCATATCATCAATACCAGGGTCCATAGTACTAGGTGCATCATAGTATTCTACTGCTAAATGTACTACATGGTTGATCACATCATCATTATCTATGATATGCTCCACATAAATTTTGACTAGACTCCTACCATAACCCCCTATCAATATCAACTCGAGGTAATTTATAGTACAATTTCATATCTCCTACCTTATACCTTTCATCCATCTCTTTCAACATATTATGCATGTCTATGACCAATTAATATATAATCAGGGTGACACAAGTCATAGTAACAGATACTACCTTCCACATACTGCTTATGTGATTTTTCAACAAAATGCCCACCATAAAAATATTTAATAGTAAAAAATTCACCATTCATTACACATACATTCATAAAGTCATAAACAACTTGAATTGTAAATAATGGGACCATAATATATTAGTGTATTTATTTTGATCCCTGTTATCTGGATTTGATGATAACTTAATCAAAGTATTTACATTTGTAATTAATAATATAATTGTTAAATTATAAATGAAATAGGTTATATTTGTTAATGATTAATTTCACTGTTGGTTAAGTTAAATGCTTTAACAAAAGAGTTTAATGTAACAAATAATATTGTAATGTCCTTAAAAGAACAATCATTGTACAAGAATTTAGGGATCAAATTTATTTGGTTGATCCGAATTACAAATATAGAC
The DNA here is from genome assembly GCA_947179155.2 of Hedera helix. Classification (NCBI taxonomy): domain Eukaryota; kingdom Viridiplantae; phylum Streptophyta; class Magnoliopsida; order Apiales; family Araliaceae; genus Hedera; species Hedera helix. The sequence goes on along the minus strand of OX359274.1, from coordinate 308,513 downwards.
TAGTTAGAGATCAAATTTGTTAGGTTGATCCAATCTTATAATAGACTAGGCTTAAGATTAACAGGCAAAGCAGATCAGAGCAGCAGACTTGAGCAGAGTAGAAAGCAGAAGACTGAGAGTTCTTAGACTGAAGAATAGAACAGCCAAAATAATATAGTAAGTTAGGATCGTGGAGTGAGATGCCTGAAGCTTAACTCTACGATCCCAGACTTTCAAATTGTCGAGTGCAGAACAGATAGGGTCATCGAACAGAATAGGGAAGATCGTCAAGTGCAGAGTAGAGCAAATTGTTGAATAGAGTAGAGCTGTAGAGCAAAGGAAAGAAGATCAGAAGAAATTCTAAGCAGAACATTAAGCCATCAAAGAAGAATGCTCAACTTAGAATAGAAGAAATCAAACTCACTTCAAGGCAGGAGAACAAACATGAAAAAGAGCAAATGTTATCCTACAAGATGAGCACAAACATGATGAGTTCGTAGAGTTCAGCAATGCAGCTTAATACTGCAGAGTAATGTCAAAAGACTCAGGATCGTAAAGTAATGAAAAAAGAGCTCTAGATCGTAGAGTGAAACTGAATTGAATATCTTCATATCACAGAGCTATTTCAATATGCTGAGCCACATCAAGATAGTTGAGTTGCATTAGTGCTACATAGCAAAGGTTTAAACACATAACGAAAATAGCACTGAATCATATAACTTTCTTTATCACGGGAAGATGAAACAGAGAAGACAATTTGCTGAACTATCACAGATGATTGTGATATCCTTATCAAGCATTCTCTAGCAAGAAGGAGTCTAAAATAAACTAGCCGAAAAAGACAAGGATCATAACACTATTCAATAACGACTAGTTTATCAAGTAACGAGGACACGTGACATCCACTACAACAAAAGAAGAACACCGAACAGAGACAAACATAGTGGAGTCCACAACCCTACAAAAAATAAGTGTCCTTAAGAAGAAGATGATCGAGGTAGAAGAGCTAGAATTTGAAATGGACAAAAGGTTCAAGTTCGTAAAGCTGAAGTCTTAGTTATTTGGGAGCGCAGAGTGAACTAAGCACATCTGGCAAGATCAATTTGTTGAAGGTTAGGTTAAATAGCGATTATAAACAGAGAACCAAATCGCAGAATTACCTAAGGGAATCTCATGAGTATTGAGCAACAAAATGTACAAAGCAAGAACATAGAGTTGGTTATTTCAATAGAATATCTAAAGAATGATTTCGTAGAGTGAAACTCCTGATATCAACAAGTAGCCGTTCTGACAAAGAAGATTCTCTAACACACTTTCACTTTGAAGATCTTTTGAAGTAGCCGTTCTGACAAAGAAGTTTGCCTTTATACACATCAAACGTACACAGTTAATAACTTGGACGGCTATAGTAGACTATCTGACACTAACAAAGTGTAGAAGACTTTTGAGGCATAAATAAGTTGTGCAATTGTAACTTCTAAGCAGACATTTTTTAGAAGGAAATCTATAAATAAATTTTAGATTCAAACGACAAAGAGGTCGATCAATCCGCATAAGAAATAAGAGCGTTCAAAAGGAAAAATATCGAAGAGAGGATCGATCAACGAATAAGATAACATCATTAACCTAAGATCACTCTAAGTTTTGGAGGATCGATCAATGAACAATTTCATCTATACAAGAACCAGAGCAAAACAGAGAGAAATATGTTGAAAGCTCACAAAGAGAAAAGATCAACGAAATCATTCAGTTGCTAAATTTTTCAGAAGATAGCTTAATGCTAACTCAACAGCACCTCAAATATCATCATCAACAACAGCAAGAAAGTCGAGTTTCTGTGGCTCGCTTGATTTGGAGGAATGAGCCCTAGAGTGGGAAGGACTTAGTGTCATATTAAGAAAATACGAGTTTTGGTGGCTCACCTGATTTAGAGGAATCAAATCCTGTGTGGGAAGGACTTAGTGTCCTAAAGAAAATATGAGTTTCGGTGGCTCGCCTGGTTCAGAGGAATCAGACATTTTGTGTGAAGGACATAGTGTCCAATTGTAAGAATAGAGGAACCATTTATTCTTTAGTGGAATATCTCTGCTCAGTGGAGTAGAAGAGATGACTAGGAGTAATTTAGGCTTCGAACCTCTTAAAAATCTCTATTTCTCATTGTCTCTTTACTGCTTTCATTATCTCTCTTATATCTGTTATAATTGTTATAATTGCCTTACTTATTGCAAGATTACTTATTACATTATCTTTCCATTATCAAATTTAAAACAGAATTGTGTGTTTATCTTTCAAGGATCATAAAGGGATTTTACCAAATAACTAATTTTGATATGCTAATCAATTGTATAAATATTTGGTAAACGTGCTTAAAAGAAAAGGTATACAACGATGTATAATGATCTATTTAACTCCCCTCTAGATCACATTTGTGCCTCTGTGAATAACACAATATCTTAAAATAATACATATAACAATAACTAAACTAACTACACACTGCAAGTATGATAATAATGCATAATAAGCAAGCCATTGACAAATGTTCTAGCATACCAAATTGATGTTTGACATATTCAAAACCCATATTGCATAAAGACACAAAGTAGTAGCTTAAAAAAAACTCTATTTTGAATCTTTACAAGACCATCAACCATATAAACAACATAAAGATGTTGAAATGGGACCATGACAATAGCAAAAATATATAATTGTTATGATTTCAACATTAAAGTTTAGAAAAAAATAAGTAAAAATATAATAAAACTTTCAATCGCCCTTCGCATAGAAAGAAGAAAATTGCCATATTCAAGGGTTTCATTTTTGTCCATAAACATCACTATCTACAACATCTCTCGAAAATTGAATATTCGGTGGAATTTTATTTCTGGATTACACCCTAAAATTCATTTATTGTGTCGCCTCAGTATAAATTCTCCCCATTTGATTTGGGAATTAGAGCTTGCAATGTCACACATTTGGATTTCATGGTTTATTTAATTAACAATTGTATTTATAGTGTTTAGACGATTTTACCTTAATGAAAACTACTGCAACCAGTGAATATCGGGACTCTTGATCACTTTTGACCTATAAAATACTCGAAAGATGCATCTTAACAGGTAAATAGAAAGTTTGGGGTGCACGGAGACACCTTATAAAGTTTTGGGTGTATCAAATGTCTGACATATAAATTCTGGAGTGCAAACTATACTTTAGTCTATTTAAAATTTTAATTATCAAATTTCATACTTAGCACAGGTTATCAAACTAGTTGATGCATACCCATATTTGAGAGCCTAGATGACTCTTTTATTTTTTATATTTTAAAAAATTTATTATTATTTTTTTCTTGGAAATCCTGTTCTTATTTCTCATCATTTATTGCTTGGATAAGTCTACATATATAACATCTAAATACAAAATCAAACACTACGTCTATCTTAACCATTAAAAAGTGGGGCATGACACATATTTCAATGTCATGCCCCACTTTTTAATAATTAAGATAGATGTAGTGTTTAGATATTATGTTTGGATGTTGTGAATGTAGGGATTTCGGATCGTAAAAGCAGCGGAATTTAAAATTTTCATATCGATTTTTGAAATCCTAAAAAGGATCCGTGTTAAAACATATTAAATCAGATATTTAGATTTGTTTTACCGTTTACCCGAGCTTGAATGGAGACGATGGAGAATTTTGGAACGCTTCGAATCTTCAATGCAATCCAACAGAACTGCGTCTCTACAGTATCCACACGAACGCTCCGCGAATCGTCACACGATCTACAGCAAAAGGGAGCTGCAGTATTAGCCACCAAGATCTGGATTTTCTGAATATTTTTCTCTCTAGTTTCTTTCTAAAAGCGGGTAGGGTTTAGGTTTTTTTTCTCTTACGTTACTTTATTTGCTGATATATCATATATATATATATATATATATATCAGTCAAAAGAATTAACTAAAAGCTAATCCAATTAAAAATCTGAATATATATATATATATATTATATCTTAATTAAGTCTTACTTAATTAATATACATATATATACAAGTTATCTTATTAATTTAAATTCGTAATTTAAATATTATCAATCATATTGATATATTTAAATTCTTATAATTTAAATTAATTCTCTTTTAATTACGTTCTAAGTGTGTGACCCTATAGGTTATTATTACGTTGACAATAATTTTAAAATCATATTATAAAATTATAAACAGTGAGTGACATCTAGTAATGCATCACTGCTACCCTAGTAATAATAAGATCGGTGATTCAATGCAACATTTTCGTGACCAATGTTTCAATGTAATTTAATCATTTTAACCTTGACATCCTAGATTAAACTCGGGGCATGGAATGTGTCATACTCTTCATAATTTAATCTGAGTTTTCTTGATTAATGAGTAGACTATATGAAACAAATCACTATTTAAGCATGGTCATGCATTTCATAGACCTAATCAATCAAGAGGCCTATAGAGATCACCCCTAATATATAGGAGGGTTAAATTACATCTAGATTACTCATATTCCTCACACGATTCATGATGTACCCAATAATCACCTTTATTGTTCACTCTATAAAAGGTGACCTTTGATGATATCTGTCGACGCCGGGATTTCGTCGTTTCGTTTTTTAATATTAAAAGCCCTTTCCAATTTTAGCCTTTTGAATTAAATGTGATTTTGAAAAGGGTCGGCTTAATGTCGACGGGTTTTGAAAGATCGATTTCTTTATGAGCCAATTGACCAGAGCCGCCAGTTGGTATATTTGAAATTGATGTACCAACTCATCCGAATTTTGTTTTCGTAATCGCTGGCTCATATGTGACTCCGAGTTAATTGGTCCGCAAACCGAGATTCATAGAGTTCGGGGGCTTGCTTAAGCGAGGGGAAGGTGTTAGGCACCCCCCGACTTCCGTGAAACACGGTTATCGCAATCTTGATGTTTTTCTATCCTTTTAAATCCTAAAATGTGTGTGTGCGCGCGTGTGTGTGCATGTGCGTGTGTGCCTAAATGAATGTCGTTGGAATGCTTTATTTTTGCAAGTGCTTCAGAAATCTCGTTGACCCTATGCACGAAGGATTTGACTTAATCGAAGAGTTCATTTTTTATTGTTTTTGTTTCGATAATAAAACCGATAATATTTTGTAAAACATATTTTTCAAATCCTTCGCCAAATAGGAATAGAGCTCATCCGACACTTACAATTTTATTTTAGCCTACGGATGATCTAATATCCTAGTTTGATTGATTTTATGAAAAAAATCATCTTTTCATTCCAAAATTCTTTTTCCGTGTCGAAAAGGAAAAATCAAGCATTAAAAATAACGTTGGAGCTATTCATGGGCATGTGAGCCATCCAAATAACTCCAAACGCCCACAATCGCACATTTCACTATCATGGGGCCTTAAACCCGATTTTCAATCCGACATCGCTTTAAGGCCCAAAAATTACATATTTGCAATACAAATGCATCGCCATCGCTACATACGTAAAAGCTAGAAAATAAACTAAAAGGATATCATCGGGAGATTAGGAGGAGATTCCATCCGCAATAAATCCTCTCTAACCGTCCATAATCCATAGATCTACAATATATTGACTACATTGGATCCAACTTCAAAATACACCGAATCAAACTATTTAAATAGCAATGCACTAAATATTTTCGGATCTACAGTAGATCCACCCAACAAATGCACAAATAAACGAATATTTACCGATTAAACTACTAAAGCAAAATAACCGGATTAAATCTAATAGATCTACAAAATCAAGAAATCACAAGAAAAAAGTAAGATAAAACTTCAATAAAAGCTCATTTTCACCTTGCAACACTTCAAAAATCGTTATATATTCCACTATCAAGCAAATAACAAGAGATTGATCAAATGTTTGAGCAAAGAAAGTTGAATTTCTCACTATTTTGGGCCAACCCGTGGCTTTCTCTCTCTATTTCTCGCCTTTTTCTCTCTCTAAAATTCTTATTTTCTTCCTCCCCTTCTTGCTCTCAGATGAAAATGGCCGTTGTATAGAACTCCGCAGGCAGCCACAGGTGCAACTGCGGCTGGCCGCAGGTGCATCTGCGGCTGCCTTCGCTGGCCGCCCGCGCCGAATCCTCGGCTGCTGTGTGCCGCCCTCGAGCCGTGCAAATGTCCCCTCTGTCGGTGGCCGCAGGTGCACCTGCGGCTGTCCTGCTTGCTTTTTTCGATTTCCGTGCCACGCGGTCTTAAATCGTCAATTTCTGCTGTATTATTTTGGAAGGCTGTTACCTAATATATAAATCGCTCTTTGTGCTTGGCTTTCAGGGGGCGCTGCCCCCTTCCACCCTCGCCAGCTCACCGGCGAGCTGGGCAGCCGCTCGCTCACCGGGGAGCAAGACCCCCGAACATCGTAAGCGTAGTGGTCATTTGTCGTTTTTTGTGATCAAATCAAGTTCTTATAGATCAGCTGCTTGTCTTGCCTCAAGTAACCTTATGCTCGTTGTTCGTTGTGGCGGCTTCGACCGTAAGTTGTTGGGGTGACTTTGTGTTGGGGTCAACCTTCCTTTTCGCATGTCGGGTCAAGTGACGATTTTGCCCTCCTGTCAGGGTTAGTACAAAAGTGCAAAATTTGGGTGTCTACAATATCAAAGTAAATAAATTCTCGTGTAATAATGCAGTGATTTCAGGTCGGAGGATCATTACATCATTGTCACTATGATAATTTCTTATGACACTATGCATAATGCTCCACGTAGAATTTTCATGATGAGTCTGCCAGTACATTGTTCTCTAACATATACCTATGCATTGACTCAATATCTCATATATTTATGACCAATGAGATTTGGCCATCAGTCAATCCACATACTAGTCTCAATGCATCATTGTTGTCCCATTAACAATGATACTCGACTAGGGACATTTAAGAGTAATGATACTAATTGTAATTATATAATCTCATGTTCAAGTCACATACTTGAAGCTATATAATTCGTATCACTATTTTAAGGACTTTTATTATGCTAACATTTATATAAAACAGTAAATAAAATTATAATAAAATAATTTACTTATTCAATCAAATATAATATCAAAAATGTTAAGCAATTACATCAAATAATTGGTCACTAGGGCATGAACTCTAACAGTGCACTTAGGAGGTGTTTGTTTACGTCTGAATAAGTCTGAATCTGATTGAATAAGTCATTCAGACTGATTATTTTACACTTTTTAAACTCTGAATGCGTCTTAATGAGTTTGGAGGATTTCGCTAAAAAATTGTGACTGAATCAGTAAGAAGTAGTGCTGAATGATATTTTTACTTTCATTTTCTCAACCAAATTTTGTTATGTACAAATGACTTTTATTTTTCTTTAACAAATTAGTAACCAATTTAATGAATGTTTATTATAATCTTTTGTTTTGATTTTATGGATTAATAAAATGTCATTAATATTTTTAGTTTTTTATTCCTAAAATTATATTACTAATATTATATTCCATTAAAGATTGTTCAAAAGTTTATATGTGTATTTGAGTCATAATTGAATTTTATATGTTTGTTTTATTATTTATTTAAATACATGCATGTGTGCTAATTTCGTTATTTTTATTTGTTTTATTATTTATTTAAATCCATATATATGTATAAAAAAATATTCTACTACTATTATTTGCTTATTATCGGTTATACAGATGAGAGGTAAAAATTTACTACTAATTTTCTAATATAACAAAAGTAAAAATACTCTTAAACAGAAGAAGAAAAAATTGATATAAAATATTTTAAAGTATAAATATAAAAAAATAAATTAAATAATTTAAAATATTACTTTTATCTCAATATTTACAAAAATAAGCATTTTTTTTATATATTTTAAATTAAAATAAAAAATATTATCATTTAATTATTTCAAGGGAATTAATTGATAACTAATTTTTTATTAAATATTTAATTTAAATTAAATATCTATTTTATTCCTTCAATTATTCAAAACTTTTTATTGAGAAGAGACCCGTATACTATACTTGTTCTTATTGCTTTCTGTTACTTCCTCACAATTTTAGACTCGGACATCATATACCCCTCTCTCTCTCTCCTCAAAATTCTTACTTTTTAGGTGGAATCAAAATTAAATTATCATCTATGGCATCTTCTTTATCCGCAACAACCTATCGTCTCCCTCTTCCATCTTTTTCAAGTAAGAATGGCGGACGAAATCATTTCTCATCTTCTCTGTTCTGCAACTCCTCACCCAGCAGCTTATTTTCAAACCCAAGTCTCTCTCTCCAATTTCAAAAGGCTGGTCAAAACCTAGTCATAACTTCAACACCACTGCCTCTCACTATCATCTCCATGGCTCCCCCTAAGCCCCGTGGAAAAGCCAAGAAAGGTAGCCCCAAATTTTATTTTATTTACATTTGTATATCATCTTGATGTGTGCCAGTTTGTGTGTTTGTTTACCCTATGTGTTTTTCACCCAGACTCGCATTCAATCTCTTTCTGATTTTCTTGCATTTCGAGTATAGTGAATTGCTCTTGTATTGCTATGAGTCGGTGAAACATTTGGTTTAATCTTTCTTGTACTTCCTTTTTTGGTTAGATTTGGGATTTCAAATTTGAAAATGTCAGGTGATTTGAATTTTTTTGTTACTTATTTATAATAAAACTTCAATATCTATGCATTTGGGTTTCTTGATTCTACTGTTTTAGGAAATACATTAGCACTAACAATTTTACCCATGCAATTGACGTAAGTACTTTTTGTCCTCTTGATTTTAGATTGGAAGTTTGTATGCGCATTGTGTTATGATATAGGCTCTAGTCCCTTATTTTATCCTAAAAAGCTAGTTGTCTAAGAGGAGAGGATCAAGTCTATATCAATTCCACATTGATATCATATACTACCGACTTGCGATCTGTCTCCCATATGACAAGCTCACATAGGCATTCATAATATTCCACCAAGCCTCCTTACCAACAGATTTGTCCCCCATATGACAAGCTCACATAGACATTCATAACATTCCATCGCGTTTTTTTACCAACGTCCACGACGGCTTTCACTCTAGCGACACTGACCCGGTGTCTTGCATTTATCAATATTCACGATGGCTTCACTCTAGCGACACTGACCCTACGCCTTTGCATCTATCACTATTTGAAACACTGACTCAACGCCTTTGCATCTATCAGTATTTGAATTCGGCCTTCAGGTAACCCTTTCCGCTTAATCCAGCCTCTAGGTAGCCCTTTTCTGCTTAGCCGATAGTTCCACAGATTCTTTGCTCAGATGTCAAATGTTACGATATAGGCTCTAGCCCCTTATTTCCTCCTGAAAAGCTAGCTGTCCAAGAGGAGAAGTTCAAGCTTATATCAACCCCACATTGGTATCCTATACTACCGATGTGAGATCTGTCCCCCCATATGACAAGCTCACATAGGCATTCATAACATATTGTGATTTGGAAATTAGTTACACTTTGCTCTCTCATCTCTCATTATATGTAATGTGTTTTCCTAATTGGTATTCGATGCAGTGACAGGAATGATAAAGCTAGCACTAGAGGCAGGGAAGGCCACACCAGCCCCCCCAGTTGGGCCAGCACTTGGTTCTAAAGGTGTAAACATCATGGCATTCTGTAAAGATTACAATGCCAGAACTGCTGACAAAGCTGGCTATGTCATTCCTGTCGAAATCACTGTCTACGATGTGAGTTTCTTGTTTCCAATTCTTTTATTTCTCTTTCTTTGTTGGCCTTTCACTTCAAAATTTGGTATGCTTTGTTGTTTGGGTTTTGCTATCTGTTTCTACCAAGTCTGTTGTTTTGTTGCATCTGTTCATTAGCAGAGTTTTATTACATGATGCCCTTTAAATTTTATGACTATTTATGACATATATGGTTGTAAATACCTTAAAGGCTTAAACTTTGCAGGATAGAAGCTTCACTTTCATTTTGAAAACTCCTCCTGCTTCAGTTCTGCTCCTTAAGGCTGCAGGTATTCTATTTCTAAGTGTCTGCTTTTTATATTCATTTTTTCTACCTTGAGATTACACACAGTTATTGTTGTACGAGGTTGTTTGAGCTCAGTTCTCATGTAAAAGCTTGTGTTTTCTCCAACCATAGCTTTATGGTATCAGCAGCATGGTCAATAGTGTTATTTTTAATGATCAATTACTGTATTCATTCTTCAGAATTTGGTCCACTTGAAGACTTCCACAGCTCATGCTTTTGCTTTCATGCTGTAGTTAGACGGTATAACAGAATTTTGATGAAACTATTGATGAGTACAAGGATTCACAGTTGCCAATATTTTGTAATTTACTGAACCATATTTGAAAAACATCTAAAATGCGGTTTGAACTTTTAAACTTAACCCCAAACCCGCAGCTGTGCATTGTTGAAACCGGCACACACTATATCCATGTTTTTGAGTTTTTGAGACTAGTGATACTTTAGAAAGAACTAGAATATTTAAGTAGCGGCATTTGGAGCATGAGAACCGCAGACCTGAATTTTTTTATCGCATACCAGGGTAAGCAAATGAAGTCTTTAAATAATGTCTTGAAAATCTTGACATGCTGAATTGCTGATTTCTACGCGAAGTGCATTTCCCTGAACTCCAAGTATCCTTTTCTTTTTGCCTGTGTGTGCTGTGTGTACTTGGTTTCGCCCCCTTCTTGGCATGTTATTCGAATTATTTATTTATCAAAGAAACCCTAATAACATTGAATACTAGCTATTAGAATAATAAATCTCAACAAAAAGATCTAATTTAATAAACAAAATAAGAAAAGGCTATTCAGGCCCTAGAATATTAGAAATAAGTACTGCATCAACTTATCAAAAAAAAAAAATAGAGAAGAAAATACCACTGTTGATTTTCTTAAAAATATATTGTCAGCTCAGATCATACTTTTGGATTCATAGGATGTTCATTCCTTCACATGATGAATTAGCTTGTGAAGTTTTCCCTTAATATGTCCTTGTCATACTTGGATACTGTGCTTTATTGGTTTATTATCTAGCAATAGATGTCAATAAGTACTTACTATTTTATCGTATGCTTCATAAATACTTTTGATGGGTAGGATTTAGGAATTCTAATATGAAAGATGATGAAATTACCGTACAAAATAGGCCATTTACTGTATTTTAGACAAATACAGAGCTGCTAATTGGGAACCAAGGATTTATATTATTAAACCATGCTGTACCAACACAATCAGAATTGTGTTGGAAAAGTTGTCAACTCTTTATAATTTGGCTTGTGGTAGCTGTGCAAGGCATATATTGATGGCATGCCTTAGAAATTAAGAATAGCTTTTTCTGTTCTAAGAACAGAAGATTTGATTGGTGTTTCAATGGTAAATGCTTTGAAGATATAATTGGGAAAGTAAATCAGTAGCTGTCTAATAAAGCTGAGCAATTCTTCTTCAGGGGTGGAGAAAGGTTCGAAAGACCCAAAACGGGAGAATGTTGGGAAAGTCACGATTGACCAGTTGCGCGCTATTGCAACAGAGAAGTTGCCAGACTTGAACTGCTCAAGCATAGAATCGGCAATGAGAATTGTAGCAGGCACTGCAGCTAACATGGGCATTGACGTTGATCCTCCTGTTCTTGAGCCCAAAATAAAGGAGCTTGTGTAGTCCTCGGTGTTTTTTGATTTCCCCCTATAGTATACGGTAATTGTATTTAGAAAGTCTGGATTGAAATAGCACATTCATCATTCATGTTGTACTTATCTTCTAGCTCCCGCTACATGCTAGATTTGCATTTTGCATAATTGATGCGTCAAAGATCTAGTAATCAAGCATTTATATGTAATAATAATGCACGTGATTAGATGCCCTTCTGGGCTTAATACTCTCAATGGTGAATTGAGTGTGTAAAACCATAACCAAAACCTACCTAATAATATCCAATCCGTCGTGTTTGTAAATAGAGGATAATTTGATAATATACTATAAATCTACTTGGCCTTTTTTTTCTTCATCCAAATACTAATTTTTGGATGAAATTTTTTGACAAGAAACTTGAATTTTTCATTCATTTTTTCCAATCACTTTAAAACTCACTATTATAACACAAGAAAACTTTTTTAAACAATTTGTTTCATTTTACTTTTAAAATATGTCAAATTTTTTTTATTACAAATGGACATATTAATTAATTATCTATATGATTAGGAAAATGATTTATGTAAATTAATTTTATAATAAATTTAAATTGCTATTAATGTGATTATAAGTGATAAGATAAGGTAATATTGTGTGTATTTTTTCTTTTTTAATTTTTATTATTCTATACATTTATATATGTTAATATTTAATATTAATATTAATTTATTGTGATATATAACAACTCTCTAAGCAAGTTAATGAGCCATGTTATGTATGACGATATATACGAACGAAACATATTAATATATAAGATTAGATAAAATTAAAAGAAAATTAACTTCACTTATTATACATATCTCTAAAAAGTTACAACTAATATTTATTCATATAACTAGGGTTGAACAAGAAATTGATTTGCCTTCGAAATTGCACCAAAAATTGCACAAACTGCCCCAATTAAAACTGTACCAACTATTCCAACGTATGTGGCGGTTTTAGGTGGGTTGAAAAATCGTATTTGCGGTTTGAATTTGATTTTTGGGCAAAACTGCCCATGGGCAAACAGCACCGCACCATGTGTTTTTTTCCCCGTATAACTGAGTATTAAAACTAGAATTAAGGCAGAGAAGATAGATTGAAGAACACAACGTAAATACTAATGTCTGCACAATTGCACAAAAACAGTAACTAGTACATTTGAGGAGCAACAACAAAAAAAAACTAGAGATTATAGGATACAAAACAGAAAGCATATGAACTCTCTAAATGGAAGGTAAGATAACATATGAACTCTAAATGGAAGTTAAGACAAATTTTTTGTTAAACTGTGAGTGACTAATACAAAAATTTGTTTCTATTCAATCCAACATTTTTCACAAACAATGCAAGATACCTAGGCATATATATGTGAGAATGCTGCCACAAGTAGGAATGGGTTGAGAAATAAATGATCATATCATCCCTTCATCTCAGACTTAACTCAGACTATCAAAATGGTCTTCCCATTTATAGATTCTTGTGAATCTATGATTTAATGCTTTACTTGTTTTTACCTTTCTTCATTTTTGCCTTAAACCGAGACTTAGCCAAGAAATTCTGCACTATGTTGACAAAATTCCCAGCTGCCATAATTATTAGTAGGATTCCACATGTAATTACTTGCCATTCATAAACAACACCAACAAAAGCAGTTTTTAGCTGTAATACTCCAACATATGCTTGGCCATTTTCAACATGAGCATATTAAGAAGTATTATTATGAAAGTCACGCTTCAATTAATCTATTTGGAACATAAAATTTTCATATGTGAGCAAAATTTTTTAATTAATCTATTTAGAATTATCCCTCATATAATTTCTATTTTACTTTTGTTTAGACAAAATATTATAAGTAAGGTTGTGTGTGTTATCAATGTGATATTTAATTTGTGTGATGCTAAATTGTTAATTCAAATTGCATAAAATTTAATTTTTTCAATTAGTTTTGAAACCGAAACTGCACCAATTTAAATTGCATTGCACGATTCAAAATCGCACCACACCAATCAAAAGCAGTTTTATGTGCGGTTTTAGATTTGTCAAACTGTACCTAAACAGTTATATATGTAGTTTGTACTTCAAATTGCACCATGTTCACCCCTACATATAACCGACAATCAAAAAATGTACATAAACTTTCGTAATATATATAAATTTCCAATTAATAATATATAGAAAATACAGAAAGTATTCTTTTTTAAATCTCCTTTTTCCCTTCTCTTCCCACCTTTTTAAAAACTCACAACCACTAGAACTTACAATCAACTTCTAAGGCCATCTCCAGCAGATGGACTATATTATGGACTATATTTAGTCCATATGACATCATCAAATGTCCTTTAGTCTTCCACCATTCCAGCAGATGGATTATCCCATGGACTATAATATAAAAAGATTAAAATAATTAATAAATTTAACAAAACTCCTATCATCTTTCTACTTTTCTATTTAAATATTAATAAATTTATAGTCCATGAACTATCTCATTCATAGATATAGTCTTTTGAGAATATCAAATATAGTCTTGGACTATATTTAATCCATCTGCTGGAGCGGGAAGTATAAATCCTAGACTAAATATAGTCTAGGAATGCATTGCAAAGTATTGCTGGAGATGCTCTAAAGAAACCCTAATTTAGTACTATACAGCTCTCTGCTCAGTTACATCTCCCCCAGAGAAAGAGATTCTGTATCTATACGCTCAAATCTGCGGCCACACGAATCAGAAAGGTAACCTTTTTTCTCGATTCGATACAGCTACTGTAGTACATACATATTTTTTGGAAGCTGGACCAGTATTCTCCTCCTTTTGCCCTAAATTCCAAAATTAATTAGAACTATCCATCCATTCATCCATTTCGGTGCAATTTCTCATTTTAATTTTTTATTCCTTGACGCGGCATTATGTTTTTCTTTCTAAAATAAAATAAAATTAAATAAATAAATAAAATTCTCTTCATACTTGTTGGACCCCTTTTTGTTGCAGTTTATACCGAGTATATTCATGGGTCTCGTGACCTTATCCCGTCGTTGTCTCTCCTTTGTCTTCCTCTGTTTTTTCCCGCATTATACCATTCCTTGTGAGTACATACACACAATTATAAAATCCGTATCTGCTGATCCTCTTAGATGGTTTGAGCTTTTTTTTTTCCTGCTTCGTGTGACGCTCGGGGAATTTCCTTTTCTTTCTTGATATAGTCTCCTTGTTCGTCATTGAAGGTTTGCATACTAATTGCTTTGATTTTTTAATGGGGTTGGGGTTAAACCAATGATTGCTCTGTTATTTGGTGGTATTGATTATGAGGATGGGTTGTCTATGTCTCTTGAAAACCAATTATTTGATGATTATGAAAGGTTATGCCTCTCCTTATTCTCCTTCTCTTTTGTTTAATCAAAAACTTGATTTGTAAATTATGATTGGAAATTGAAAAATTCGTTATTGGACTTAGGTGATTGGTTAACTATTTTGTCAATGTTTACACTATGTTTGTTTGGTTTTCTTCTTCAAAGTAGGATGCAATGAATTGGCTAGAGGACAATTCAATACCTAAGCCAATAGAAATGGAGTTTTGAAAGGAGAAGTTCAGAAATAGAAGGAAGTTAGAGAGAGAGAGAGAATTCAGAGATTAATTGGGAAAAAAGAAAACAATTTCATTCCATAAGCTTCTAGATTACATTTTATAGCAAAAATACATCACTTAGCTCCCATTCCTAACAGACTTCCCGCCCAAATTGTTATAACAACTTATTATGGAAATGATTAATACATCCCTTTGTAACAGAATTTAAACTAGCTTAACTCTACGAACTAACTTAACTTTACGAACTAACTTAACTTTACGAACCAGCTATCATATTCCTTACATTCCCTCCCCCTTTAAAAATACCCTTGTCCTCAAGGGTGGAAGTGAGGAAATTTTTGGTGTAACTGTTCCCAATCTTCCTAGGTTGCCATTGAAGGTAATGTATTGGACCATTGAATCAAAACTTTCACAACTGTTGCATTATTTTTCTTAACCATTCTCCTATCAAGCATAGCAAGTGGTTCTACTAGGAACTGCCCATTTGTATCCACAGTAGGTAACGTAGGAGAGGAGGAGCAGTGCATCCCAATCTTCTTTTTAAGCAAGGACACATGAAACACAGGATGTACTTTGGCGTGGTAAGACAATTTAAGCCTATAAGCTACTACACCAATCCTTTCCTCTACGAAGAATGGTCCATAATACTTGGGAGCCAGTTTACCATACCTAGTTTGCAACAATGTAGATTGTTTGTAAGGTTTGCCCTTAAATATACCATATCCCCATGTACAAAAGATCTTTTCTCCTGTTTTTGTTTGCATACTGCTTAATCCTGAACTGGGCTTCCACTAGATTTTGTCTCAACAACTGCAACTACTATGTCATTTCTTGATTGGATCATGAATTTTCCTATATTGTTGGAAGTTAAGATGAGGAGGCTTGTATGCATATAATATTTCAAAAGGAGTGGCCTGTAACCTTGTATGGTAATGAGAATTATACCACCACTCAGCCAATGCTAGCCAAGATGCCCAATTATGAGGTCTCTGAGTTATCATACCCCTTAAGTAGCACTTTATAGAGGGTCTGCCCAAGTCAGAGGGAATGATAGCGATATGGGTAGTAGTTGATAGGTTAACCAAGTATGGGCATTTCATTGCTTTAAAGCACCCTTTCTCAGCTGCACAACTACCCCAAGTGTTCATCTCCCATAACTACTAGTTAAGCCTGCCATTATCAAATGAGTAGCCTGGCAAAGCTTGTGGGATAATTTGTAATTGGGCAATCACATCCCTCAATCTTGCATCTTTTTCCCAAGATTGAGCTATCTCTTGCACCCAATGTGGAACCACTATAGACATAACCCAACAAGTGTCTGTAGCAAAAGAAGGGTCAGCTGTAGTGAGAGCATAACAATTGTTTTGCATAGTGGGACTTCCCACTTCCCTAGACAAATTGTTTGCAACAATGTTTTCCTTCCCGTTTCTATAAGCAATTTCATAGTCTGCCCATCAACTTGGTTATCCACTTTTGTTGGTTAGTAGTTGTAACCCTTTGGTCCAAGAGGTACTTCAAGTTTTGATGGTATGTTTTAATGAAAACCTTGTTCTCCGGTAGATAGTGTATTTACTTGATAACTGCATACACTTCAGTCATCAATTCCTTTTCATAAGTTGACAATCCTAGGTGTTGTGATGCTATAGCTTTACTCAGATAAGCTATAGGCCTTCCATTCTACATCAAAATTGCTCCAATGCCAGAATTAGAAGCATCTGTTTCAAGCAAATGGTCTACTGAAATCTGGCATGGCAAGGACTGATGCCTGTACCATAGCCTGCTTTAAAGTCTGAAAAGCTTCTGTAGCCTTGTCATTCCAATGGAATTTATCCTTTTTTACAAGATTAGTCAAGGGTTTGCTAATCAATCCATAATTCCTGATAAACTTTTTGTAATAACCAGTTAACCCATGGAATCCCCTCATCCCTTTTATATTAGCAGGTACATGCCATTTGATCATGCAACTAATTTTGTCTTGATCATTAAAAACTCCATCCTTAGTTATTACATGCCCCAAGTAATGCACTTGTACAGTGCCAAAAACACACTTATTTTAGCAAACAAGACGTGGTATTGTAGTAGCTGCAATGTAAGCCTCAAATACTCCAAATGCTCCTCACAAGTCTTACTGTAGACCAATATATTATCAAAGAAGACCAACAAATTTCCTTAGATATGGTTTGAAAATCTCATTCATTATGGACTGGAATGTTGTTGGGCATTAGTAAACCCAAACGGCATCATCAAAAACTCAAAAGTGGCCTGTATGTGTTCTAAAAGCTGTTTTAGGAATGTCACCTAGTTAACCCTGATTTGTTGATAACCAAACCTAAAGTCCAACTTGGAATACCATTTGGAACCATACAGTTCATCAAGCAACTCATCAATGGTAAGAATAGGGAGCTTGTCTTTAACAGTCATGTTATTTAAAGCCCTATAATCAATGCACATTCTCCAAATCCCATAATGTTTCTTAACCAGAAGGACAGGAAAAACATAAGGACTATTGCTAGGCTGAATAACTCTAGAGTACAACATTTCATTAACAATTTTTTCAATTTCCTCTTGCACATAAGGATACCTGTAAGGTCTAAGATTGACAGGTTGGCTTCCTTCTTTCAAGTTTATATGGTGGTCATGAACTCTCCGAGGGGGTAAATTTTTTGGCTCCTGAAACATTATAGAAAATTCATTGAGCAACTTTTCCATTCTAGGATAACCTCTATCCACGTGCTTAGCAATATTTTTCACCTCACCAATCACAATATCCTTTATTTCAGATTGATTCTCTAAATCCTGGTACATTCCAAACAAATATCCAAAATATCCATGAGTAGTAGAATTCAATACCTTCTTGAATTCTCCAAATGTCATGAACTGAACAGCAGGAGGCACTTGATCAGATTCTCCTTGAAGCTTAATAGTCCTTTCATCCTTAACAATAGTCACTTGCAGATTATGGAAATCAAAAGTAACTGGGTTAAAAAATTTCAACCGCTGCACACCTAGCACTACATCAATGCCTCCCAAGGGCAAGACCCTAAATTCTGTAGTAAACTCTTGCCCTTGAATGGACCATGCCAAGGATTTGCATTGTTGGTGACTAGTCACTTTGAACCCATCTGCAACTACTACAGATATTGGGGCAGTATCTGTCAAGATTGCCTCGACTCTCTTAGCTGCTGGAGGGTCTAAAAAGTTATTAGTGCTGCCACTATCCACCAAAATCCTTAGGAATTTCCCTTTAGTCATACCTAACAATCTGATGGTGTTGTTAGTGCCATGACCAAAAAGAGCATGTATAGAGATTTGAGCCTCCTGCTCGCCACATTCAGCTGTCAGGTCATCTTTACCCATTTTTAAGCATTCCTCACCTCCTTTATTGTCTGCACACTCAGATGGCAACATCATGAATTGTTGAGGTTTTTTACACGCATCCTTGCACAAAAGGTTCATCACAAGAGAAACAAAGTCCTTTTTTCTTTTCTCATTAATTTGCTCTCTTGTCAGGCCTCTAATGGGTAAAATCTTAGTAGCCTCCAATCCATTTCTAGTGTTTACTTTATACTGAATAGCAAGAATAGGTTTTTGGAAAGTACTTGAAATAGCTGTCCCTGTGCTCTTATTAACTATCGTGCTTCTCTTAAGGCAGGCCTCTAATTTTGCGTATTCTACCCTTGACAACTTTATCAGCTCCTCGAGTGATGTAGCTTTAAGTTCCTGCACTCCCAACTGTATTTCCTCTCTCAATCCTCCCAAGAAACAATCTATAAAAAAATTCCTTCATTAAGAGCAGGATTTCTGGCTAAAGCCCATACCCTTAGTTCTTTAATTTTTTTTCTATATTCATCTACTGTACCAACCTGCTGTAAGTTCTTCAATTCCCCTATTGGATTCTCATGAGCCTCAGGACTGAACCTAGCTATAATCTCCTTTATAAATCCCTCCCAAGTCGGCTCCTATCCCTCTTGAATGAAGCCTGAGTACAAGGACTCAACTTCACCTTCCAGACTAAGGTAGCTAGATACAACTTCTGAGTTTCAGGCACAACATGATGTGACAAAAGTTTATTACTCTTGCAAATCCATGACCTAGGGTTTTCACCTCCAAATTTAGGAAAATCAAACTTGATTGTCTTAAAAATATTTTCAATTTTATCAGTTTTAGTACTAGACTCATATGGCCCTAAAATGGATCCAGATTGCACACCAGAAGTACCTGGTTGGCTAGCGTCTCTTTGCTGCATTCAAACCGAGAGTAGAGCCTCAAAACTCTTCATCATTTGTTCCAATTTGTGATCAAATCCCTGCCTTGAGTGTAGATACAGACTCCTGCAATTGACTTTGTAATTACTGGTTTGTATTCATCTGTTCATGGACATGAGACTCAAGATTACTTAATCGCTGATTATTTGTAGCCATAGTAGCAGGGCCGCTCTCTTATACCAATTTGTAATGAATTGGCTAGGATAATTCAATACGTAAGCTAGCAGAAATAGAGTTTGAAAGAAGAAGTTCAGAAATAGATGGAAGTTAGAGAGAGATAGAGGAAACTGAGAGAATTCAGAGATTAATTGAGAAAAAAGAAAACAATTTCATTCCATAAGCTTCTAGATTCCACTACAGATCACATTTTATAGCAAAAATATATCACTCAACTCCCATTCCTAACAAACTTCTCGCCCAAACTGTTATAACAACTTATTAGGAAAATGACTAATACACCCTTTCTTAACAGAATTTAAACTAGTTAAACCACCTTAACTCTACGAACCAATTTAACTCTAAGAACCACCTTAACTTTACGAACCAAGTTAACTCTACGAACCAACTTAACTTTACAAACCTACTATCATATTCCTTACATAGGATAAGGGCTATATGGAGTTGTCTAGGTAATTGGTTAACTTTGTTGACATGTTTGGTCTTTTCTATTTTTATTTCTATGCATGTTAGCTAGATACTCTTAAAATTAAAAAATAGTATGTGTGACAATTATTTCTATATAGTATATTTTGGTCTCAAAATTTTATTTTAATTGATCAAAAAAAATAAAATAATCTTTGAGCGTGTCTACACAAACCTTATTATGCATAACAAGTCAACAAGTGAAATGAGACACTCATTTTTGGACAGACAACCATATTATTGAGAGAGAAATGGGAAGTAGGTAAAATTTGTGAGCGACACTATGGGGTCTCTGGATCATTCTCATCCATCCTTGAAGTTTATGCCTACTCTGATTTTTGCTCTACAGTAACCTAAAAGTAGGTAGAGCTTGATTTGAAGAAAAAGTAAAAATTGTACTAAAACTACATTATTTGAGAAAGTCAAAATTGATGATGATGAAGGAAGACTAGTTGATCGAAATAAATTCTGCCACAAGTTACACAAGTATTCCATATTGGTCATTATTATTGGGATAATGAAATATGTGATTGTCGAATTTTTACATAATCATTATGTTAAGCAAGAGTGTGATTGTGCTTTCTTTACATAGTACTATAGTGGCTTTTCCTTAATTTGGCAATTTTTTACGGATTTTTTTCCTTCTGTAGATGCATATGTTGAATAGTTTAAGAATCATCAGTATCCCTAGAATGCCACATGTTTGCAAACTGTAGAATGTCAATAAGCTCTTGTAGAAAGATTCTTAAAGCACCTTCTTTGACAAAACTAAAGAAGTGAATGATGATTTAATTGCACTATATATTTCTCCTGTCAAAACATGTATTCATATCTTCTATGTTAATTGTGTTGGCATGGGGAGATTCTCTTTCTTGGAATTATTCATTTTGAAATAAATGTTAAAAAGAAGTTTAGCTAGAATAGAAGAGCATACAGAAGAAGACGAGGACGAGAAATCCTCCATGACAGTAACAGTGAAAAGTACAAAGCCCTTAATGCCATGGCAGCTCATCAATCCATTTGTTAATCCGAAATAGAAATTACCCAGTAAGCAGGGCCCTTCCTGCGACATCAATTAATTTATTTTTCCATTTTTTCCATTTTTCCTGTCATTTATGACGAATTTCTTTGTTATGTCTATTTGTGGTGTTCTCCTTGCTGTGATGTTACTGCAGATGTTGCATCTTGGGTGTGTGTGGATTTAATCACTTTAAATTTCATCATTAGGGCGAGGTTAGAATGAAATGGATTAGTTATGATTAATGAATGGTGAAGTTGTCTAGTTTTGAAGAATGAATGGAGCAGTCGATTGTGCACCTGAAACTCGTAATTGGTGACTTATGTTGAAATTCTTAGTGCACTGAAAAAGATAATGGAAGGCGGTATCTGTTATTTGTACTTCACAATATTAATCCTCAATTCTCATATGATGGTCAGACACCATCTTTGTTATTACGGCATTGTGAAACACATGAAGTTAAAGGTATAACATTGTGTTTGATTTGGTGTTCGTCCTGGTTCTGACATCTTTAGACCATCCAGAGAGATTTTTCCAACCTTACTTTTGAGTACTCAGTTCAAGGCAATTTTGTTTGATTCATATGCTTGTATTTTTTCGTTCAACTTGCACGCTCTCGTTACTGTGTGGCAACATGTATTATGTATGTTTACATGGCTTAGAATATTTATCTAACGCATTACTAGATCTGTAAGTCTGCATATTTTGATTGATGATTTGATGGTGTAAATCTTCAGATGGATATGCAACATTCTGAACATGGACGCATTATAGAGGTATTTGGACATGTTCAAGTTGAAGAGAAGAACTCTGGTGCAAGTAAAATTTGTGGGGGAGCACCATGTGGATTCTCTGATGCTAAATCCAATTCGAAAGATGCAAAAGAACGTTCAGATTCCATGAGGAAACTTTTGATTGCTGTTGTACTCTGCATCCTTTTTATGACTGTTGAAGTTGTTGGAGGTATTAAAGCCAACAGTCTTGCCATTTTGACAGATGCAGCTCATTTGTTGTCTGATGTTGCTGCTTTTGCAATTTCTTTGTTCTCGTTGTGGGCGTCAGGATGGGAAGCCACTCCTCGTCAATCATACGGTTTTTTTCGGATTGAGATACTTGGAGCTTTGGTTTCTATTCAGATGATATGGCTACTTGCTGGGATCCTTGTTTATGAAGCCATTGCAAGACTTATTCATGATACAGGTGAAGTTCAGGGTTTCCTAATGTTTCTTGTTTCTGCTTTTGGTTTAGTGGTTAATGTGATCATGGCTCTTTTGTTGGGTCATGTTCATGGCCACGGTCATGATCATACGCACAATGATCATGAGCAAAGCCATGAGAATATTGACAATTTGCATAGTCATAGCATGAGCGTCAAAACACATCATCACCAGCAGGCTGAGCACTCCAAACATGATGGTAAGCACCATCATGGTCATGAAATAGATCACACTGTGCCTCTGCTTAAGACTTGCTCTGAATCTGGAGGTGGAAGTAAATCAGAAGGTGGAGTTAAGCAGAAGCGACAAAACATAAATGTTCAGGGGGCATATCTTCATGTATTAGGGGATTCAATTCAAAGCATTGGGGTGATGATTGGTGGTGCAATTATATGGTATAAACCTGAGTGGAAGATCATTGACTTGATATGCACTCTCATTTTCTCTGTGATTGTGCTGGGCACGACCATTAAGATGTTGCGGAACATTTTGGAGGTTTTGATGGAGAGCACACCCCGAGAGATTGATGCAACAAGGCTTGAGAATGGCCTCTGTGAGATGGACGAGGTAGTTGCAATCCATGAGTTGCATATATGGGCAATTACGGTTGGGAAAGTGCTATTAGCTTGCCATGTAAAAGTCGAGCCAGAAGCTGACGCTGACATGGTGCTGGACAAGGTTGTGGACTATATTAGGAGGGAGTATAACATCAGTCATGTAACTATTCAGATAGAAAGAGAGCAGCAGACCTGATGACATACTTTAGGTACTGTAGATCCTAGTGTCGGTCTCGTGGAAACGTTTATCAATTCTTTCTGTATTAAGGAAAAGGATTTGTTTCTTCCGCTACTCGGCTTGGGGTAATGTTTTCCCTGTTCTGAATGTCATATTTTACCAAGATAATCTTAATGGGTGTGCCTTTATGCCTTAATAGTTTAAATTTCAAACCCCCCTTTATGGCTTAATGCTATGTTTGGTTGAGAGAACAGAATGAATGAAAGAATGGAATGAAAAATAGTGTAGTAGATAATTATTTTGGAGGATAAGTACCTGCAAAAAAGACCAAGTCTAATGTTTTAATCCAAGTCCTATAAGTAAGCTAGCTAGCTATGGTACAGGGTGACATAATTCTTTTACCTGCATTTGATCACCGAGATTGACGATTTATTGGGGATGGGATCGACATTTATCCATTTGCCATGTCGGAGAACCTGCAAGCCTGGGACGTCATCTTGAAGAAGCAAAGTGATGAGATTAGCATCGGTATGGGCAGGCAATCCATAGATCAACTCTGGTTGGGGACATGGTGGATAGTAATTGATGGCCATGTGTTGTCCATTCTTTTTTTTTGGCTAAATATTGTCCATGCTTTCCTATTTGCTTAATCTATGTAATTCCCCTCCTCTAGCCCTAAGCTCTCGATCCATCCTCAAGCAGTCTCAGTAGTAACCCCCTTGCACTGCTGCAATACTCACCAACATCCTTCCTACATATTATTATCGTGTATACGTTATTAGTATACTCACCCATTCACCCACGCACCAAACAATTATTAATGTTCAACAGAAATGAAATTAGGTAGGTTAGGTATATAGAATAGAATAAAATATTGAAAGTAGAACATACGTGTAGTATTCATTTTGAGAAAATTTTGATAGCGTTTCACCAGAGAATTTCATACTTAGCATGACTTGCAGAGTAAATGGGACTCACCCAGGCCATATTCATTTGGTAAGTCCTGAAAACATTAAATTTTCCTCGTAAAAATAACAAGAGTTAATTCCCAGCATAGTATAGTACTTGAAAGGAGGCTTAATAGGTCATTCTCGGTGATAGTCTTGGAGAGGGTAACAATGGAGTCTCAAGAAATCTCCCTAGATGGAGATCGGACATTAAAGCTGGTGGAGAGGCGGGTGGTCTTGAGAGGGTCCGCTGAGTATGTCGTGAGCCTCTCGCTCTCTGGCACTCGAAGAATTCTTTAGCCATTCCTAACATGTTACTTATTTGTGACTTGGGTATCCCACGTTTTTTACCCTGCAAATTAAGAATTAGTATTTATATATATATGACTCATCAACAATGCTAGCAAAGGTTGATTCATTTTACCAAGTCTTGAGAAAAATAGCTAAAGAATATTTGAGAGCAAAAGTGAGAGAACACTTGTGTTCTTGAGAGATAATCAAAGAGCACACCAAGAAGACTTATAGAGGAAGTGTTCGGCAGCCATAGGTGGTGGTGTGGATGTCCAACAACTTCATTTCTTACATTGAAAAAACAAAGAAGGAGAGCTATTAAGAGCTAAAGGCATAAAACCTTCTAAAACCCTAGTTTTGGTGTTTTCCTTATTCTATATTTAATTTTAATGGTAAAAAACCTTTTTCAAAACTTTTGATGCTTAAATTCATGCTAGACTAGTATATCTAGGGTTTAATGGGTTTAACATGAGTTTTGATATGCATCTATATTGGAAAGTTTGACGAAAACATGAAATTGATTTTCGCCGGAAAATTCAAAACTAGGCAGTCCATTCCCAGAATTACTGTTCACGTTTCGTAATTCGTATTCATGATCCGTAAATTTTGGGTGGTAGGACTATGAGATAAGAAGAGATTCCAAGTGGAATGACTGAAAAATATTAAACGAGTTATTTATGGTGATTTTTCTAGCAAAAACAGTTTCTGCCGAAAAAATGCCAAAAAACTACTGTCTAGATTTTTGAAGGGCCTGTTTTGGTCACTTTTCTTGCTCCAAAAATTCCGGCCATTTTATATGTGGTAGTATATGGTATAAACCAGTCACTGTAAAAATTTGAGCTCCATCCGACTCCGGATGAGTGAGTTATGACCTAAACCATTTTGTACGTTTTAAAAATTATGTCGGCAATAACTTGACGTGTACAACTCAAAATCTTATGAAATTTTTATTGGAGGTTTTCTAGGATGGCAGGAAGCTGTCATATAAATTTTATAAGTTTATGATGAAAAATAAATTTTTAATAAATACAAATTGTTTTGGACAGAAATAGACTATTTAAAAATAGTAAATAAAGTTGAAAAATTAAACGAAAATTATTTTGTGTATGGAATGAAATATACTAAAGATATCCAAGAGTTATAAAATAATAAGTCAATTAAGTATTTTTAATAAATACGAAGGACTTAAGAAAAATAAGGATAAAAGAATAAAATAATTATGTATTATTCAATTTTAATTGAATAATACATAAAGGTTATTATTTATTATTTAAATAATATTAAATAATAAACAAAGTAAATAAAAGGAATTTAATTTAATTATTTATTTATTATTTAAATGAAGTTAATAAAATAATTATTTATTATTTAATTAATATTAAATAATAAATAATGGTGATTAGTTATCTATTTATTATTTAAAGGATATTAAATAATAATTAAAGGAAGATAAAGTAATAAGGTAATTATTTATTATTTAATAAATACGGATGATTAATTATTTAATTATTATTTAAAAGATATTAAATAATAATTAAAGAAAGATAAAGTTAACAAGGTAATTGTTTATTATTTAATAAATAAGGATGATTAATTATCATTTAAAAGATATTAAATAATAATTAAATAGAGATGAAGTTAATAAAATGATTATTTGTTATTTAATTAATATTAAATAATAAATGAGGTTAATTAATTAAGAAATTATTATTTAAATGATATTCAACAATCATTAAAGGAATTGAGGATAATTAATTAATTAATTATTATTTAAATTATATTAAATAATAATTAAAGAAAAATAAGGTTAAGGAAATAATTGTTGATGTAAAGATAAATAAACAAGTGAAATTAATTAAATTATTTTATTATTTAATTAATATTAAATAAATAAAAGGAAGGAATTAAAAGAATGAGGAAGTGATTAAACAATTTACATTTAATTTTTTAAATCTTTAAATATTATTAAAGGAGTACATTATTATTAAATATTTAATGATAATAGTAGGTGATGAAATATTATTAAAAGATTAATAATATTGATAATTGAGTAAATATTATTAATGACGTAATAATATTAGTAACCAATTAAAACGTTCAATACTTAATAACGTTTGCAATTGAATGATGTATTATTAATAATACTGGTCGGTAATTAAAATATTATCCAAGGGTGATAATATTATCCTATAATTTATGAGTTAGTAAATAGGAAACTATGTGTTGTCGATTCAATTTATTTGAGAATGATAAATGAATCCCTATGTGGTTTACTAATTGAAAGAAAATCATATTAGGTATTTCAAATGAGATAAATTGAATTGTGTAGGCATAAGCGAGGAAGCAATTCAGGTAAGTTTTTTAGTACTATGTGATGTTCTTATAAACTTGTTGTTATATGTATAAACTATTATGTGTATACTTCTTGTATATGCGGATTGATTTTTTTATATGTCTGTGTACAGTCATATAATTTGAATAGCTGATATACAATTGATGCTATGAGTAGAAATATGTTATATGATTTATATAACTTGGAAATATTGAGATGCATTGTAAGCATGAAGTAATTGTATAAATGCAAAGCATAATAAGCATGATGCCTATATGAAATGCAAAGCGTGGAGCATGAAACATGATTTAAAATGTGATCTATGTGTTATGTGATAACTGTTAGACTTGTTAAGCCGTCGTGCTCACTCTTGCTATAATCAAACATTTTTAGCAAAGTGCGAGAAACCTAAAAATCCCGGTAGTCGTAAAGGAAATGATTGAAGTTATATTTGGTTATAAAAGCTTGTCGCTAGAATTATTTAAATCTCTTGATGTAACATTTTAGGATAATCACTGATTTGTATTATTCTTGATTAAAAAAACCTTGCAATGGTAGTGAGAGACAATTATATATTAAGACAAGTGCTAGCATTTGCAAACTCGATTAGTTAAAAGTAGTCGACAAATAGTCATAGCGACTTATTGTTGAAGTGTGAGCTTTTTTATTCTCATAATGATTGTAATACACTAGGTCATGATTTATAAATGATCTGAGTTTGTAATATCAATGTAAAGATTTTGATTCTGAGACAAAGTTTAAGAGAATATTATAAAAGTTTAAATTTATTGAGTTTTTAGCAGTAATGTATTATGTTATGTTGTGGTTAGTAAGGAGAAGGTGGTTCGTTAACGACCGGGGGTCGTCCGTGGCCAGTAAGGGGATTCCCGGGGGCGTTACAGAGATGGTCGCCCTGATTTCCTAAGAATGAGAGCAAAGCCAAATCAGTTCTATCGTGATCGGTGGTCATCGCATTCCACCCGGAGTGAAGCCTGCAGTAGGCGTGTCAGATGGAGATCTATAATCCCTGATGGAGAAATGAGAAGTTGGTATATGAGAAGAAGCCCTTCCCCACACTTGGAAAGAAGGAGTGAGCGCCGACCTAAGGGGCGAGGGTTTGTGTTCACATGGCTACAAAGGGCGGACGATTGCCCGCTCGTCATAGTCGAGCGGCAGGCTGAGCCCGCCAGTGCTTCCAACCACCAAGTAGAGCCAAGGGCTAGGGTCGAATCTATATTTGAGCCACGACAGAACCCGATCGATACCTGGGCCCAAAGGTTTAAAGATCTGAAAGGGAGGTAAAAGGTAGACATGTTGCAGGTCGAGGATCCCCACTTTTTAGAAATAATTGAAAACGGGCTCGTGGACTCTAATGTTAGGGTGACTGGCTTGGAATGTTTTGATGGCACGACAGATCCAATGGACCACATTTGGTATTATGAAAGTTTAATATATGTGCTAAATTACACGGAGACCATTAAGTGCCGCTTGTTCGTCTCCACTCTAAAGCTGCATGCTCGGGCCTGGTTCGCATCTCTTCCCTCGTAGAGTCTTAATTCATGGACAGAGTTTTGGGATGCATTTGTTGAATTCTTTGCAGGGAATTGTCTAACTGAGGTACTTACGGTCAGTCTAATGTTGCTCAGATAAGAAGATGATGAATCCCTGAAGGATTATATCGAGAGATTCAAGTAAGGAGTAACCCCCATTAAAGAGTTGAAGATGCCAGAGGTAGTGTGTCACTTCACTTTACCAAAAATATGAACATTCAAAGCAACATATACTTTGTTAAAGATCTATCACCAAGGGCCCCCAAACCCTCGACGAAGTTTATAAGATCGCTCAAGAGCACATCTTGGTCAAGGAGGCCCTAAAAGTATTATACCCATGCTCGGATAGGAGAAAGAAGCAGGGTAAAAATGGGAATGAGAAAGGCAGTGGCAAAAATGGGAATAACTTAGAAAAGAAGAAAGGGAAAGCTAGAGGGGGTGATGACATCGTTGTGCAGATAAAAGATGAAGAGTACTCCTTTCAACAAATCCCGAGCGGACATTCTGGAGGAGATCTAAGGTAAAACATTTTTCACCCGATTGGAAAAACTCACCTGGCCACTAGAAAAAAGAAACATGAACAACAATTGTAAATATCATGACCATGACACCGAACACTATTGGGCCTTGAAAATTTTTATTGAGGAGCAAATTTAGAATGGCTACTTGAATCAGTACAAGAAGGGACAGTTCGCATCCACGATTAACCCGATGCCTTCGTACGTGGCCGGTGGAAGGCACATGGTAAATGTATTGATCAGGGGATTAACTTTAGATTATTTTGAGGAAAAGTATGTGAAAAAAGGGTATTCATGGTCGAAGGGCACCAACCGAGGAGGCATAAAATCTCAAAAATTTAATTACTTTTTTTTGATGAGGATTACAGGTCGGTCAACCCCCGACACGTAGATGCTCTGGTGGTAAAATTGGATATTGTTGACCAGGATGTGATGAAGGTGTTGATTGATAATGGTTCTTTAGTGAATATCGTTTACAAGCATGCTCGCAACTGCATGTGGTTGGACGGGCACGAGATCGAACCTTGCATCGAGCCACCTCTATATAGGTTCGGGAATAACCTAGTGCCTGTCCAAGGGATTATCAGTCTGCCTATTGTCTTCAAGTCACCACCATATCAAGTGGGGATAGTCGTGAAATTTTACGCGGTAGACGGAGCTTACTCATATAATGTTATAATTAGATGTCCAACCCTAGCCAACTAAAGGGTAATCACATCAATGATACATAAAATGAAATTTCCAACCCTTGCGAGGTGGGAGAAGTCTATGCTGATAAGAGCTATCTAAAACCTTCTATAGCACGACCATATACTTAGCACAAGCTGCTCAAAAAAAAAAAAAAAAAAGAAAAAGAAAAAGGAAAAGGAGTTATGATCATATCCTCGAAGATGTAGTTGAAGGCCCTTTAGAGGTAGAACCGTTTGAGGAGGAAATCAGCGAATCCAAAGCCTGTTTGGCAGATGAGGTGGAGGAAGTTAAGGTAACCCCTGGGGAGCCAGATAAAAGGTTAAAGGAGGGAACAAAGTTGCACCTTGACCTCAAAGAACAATTCACTTGCCTCCTTCAAGAGTATGCAAATATATTTACATGGGCACCAGAAGACATGCTAGGCATCAACGAATCTGTTGCGATTCACCGATTTAATGTATATCTGGGCAGGAGATCGGTCAAGCAGAAGAGGAGGAATTTTACCCTGAATCGGCATACCGCTATTGATGACGAAATTAACAAGTTATTGAAGGCTAATTTGATATATAAAATCAAGTACCCTGAGTGGTTGACCAATGTCGTTATGGTTAAGAAGAATAATAAAAAATGGAGGATATGCATAGATTACATTGATCTGAACAAGGCTTGAACGAAGGACTTATGCCCTCTCCCTTTCATCAACCAACTTATTGACTTCACTGCTAGACATCTCCTACTCAGTTTTATGGATGCATTTTCTAGTTATCATCAGATAAGTATAACCAAAGAGGATATCCCGAAGACGGCGTTCATTACTCATCGAACAGTCTATGCCTTTAAAGCCATGCCTTTTGGGTTAATTATGTAGGGGCTACATATCAGAGGATGATGAATACTGTCTCTGAGGAAAAAATTGGGCAAAACATGAAAGTTTACATTGATGACATGATAGTCAAAAGCCTCGTCTCGAGCACTTATATCAGCAATCCATGGGAGTGTTTTTAGAACTTGAGAAGGTACAATATGAGACTAAATCTAGTAAAGTGAACATTTGTCCTCGGGTCGGGCAAGTTTTTGGGCTTCTTAATCAGTCAAAGGGGGATTAAGGCAAATTTGGAGAAAATATAGGCCATACTAAATATGCTCCCTTCGAGGCACACAGAGAAGTTTAAAAACTAATTGGTTATTTGTCGCTTTGAGGAGGTTTGTCTCAAAATTAGCCGAGCGTTGCATAACCTTCTTTAATACTTTGAAAGAAGCCAAGAATAGTCAAAGTTTTGTGTGGACCAATGAATGTCAAAAGGCTTTTGAGGGGATCAAAGAGTACCTAACAAAACCCTCAATACTTTCCAAAGCCTGAAAACGTCTTAATTAGAGAAAAGGGGGGGGGGGGGTACAAAAATCAATTTATTACGTCAGTCAGGTCCTCAGGGATGTAGAGACCAGATACCCCGAACTAGAGAAATTGGCTTATGCCCGCATCATGACCTCGAGAAAATTAAGGTATTATTTTTCAGGGCAACCGATCAAAGTTATGACCAATTATCCCCTAAAGAAGGTGTTATTCAAACTCAACCTCATGGGAAGGCTGGTCGCTTGGACAATATAGATCTTATAGTACAACATCTAATATTTGAGCTGATCAATAATTGTAGGGCATGTCCTGGTTGATTTCTTGGTGGAATATACCTGTCTCGAGTAGTTGGATCCCTCTGTCATTGAGTCCAAATCTGAGCCTACTAAGCAAAAATCCATTTGGACACTATATGTGGATGGATCCACGACAATACAAAAGAGCGATGCGGGAGTCATCTTGAGAAGCCTAGAAGGGTTTTGAGTCCAACAAACTCTCCATTTTAAGTTCTATGGCATCAATATTGAATTTGAGTGTAAAGCCTTTTTGGTCGAATTAAGGTTAGCCAAAAGCCTAGATGTTCAACAACAGCAAGCTTTTAGTGAATCACAGCTGGTCGTTAAGCAAATCTTGGGATAATGTGAAGCTCGAAAAGAGAACATGGCCTAATACTTGACTGAGATCAAAAGGATGATAGGCTTGTTCGAGAGTTTCTCCATACAGGGCATCGTTCGGGAGCATAATCAAATTGCTAATGCCCTGTCCAAGTTAACCGCCTCTGAGGAAGAGAATCTTGATAGCTAGGTATACTTAGATTTTTTAGAACAACCGAGCATCACCAAAGCATATGTGATGCAGATAACTATTGAGGCAAGTTGGATGATCCTGATCATTAACTTCATAGAACGAGGGCTATTACCTGAAAACCCCAAGAAGGCCAAACGAATCAAATTTAAGTCCTCAAAATTTTGCATGAGCAAATGTGTGTTTTATAGAAGGGCTTTCTTGGCTTCCTTGCTTAGATGCATAAAAAAAATCTGGGCCAATTATTTCCTCAAGGAAGTCCATTCAGAAATTTATGGCAAACATTTAGGGGGCATTACCTTAGCATACAAAATTCTCTGACAAAGATACTTCTGGCCGACCATTCAGGCAATATGCCAAAAATTATGTGCAGAAATGCCACTAACGCCAGATCCATGCCAATGTACCGTGACAACCAATAGAGCCCTTATCTTCAATTCTCTTATCGATCCCTTTTATAGTATGGGGAATCGACTTAATAGGCCCTTTCCTAAAGGCCTCAGGTGGACTTTAATATTGCATTGTTGTAGTATATTACATGATAAAATGGGTAAATGGCAAAGCCCTCTAATAGATAACAAAAAAGGATTGCAAAAAAATCTTTAATGACTTTGTGGTCATGAGATTTAAAATCCCTTGAGTTTTGATCTTTGATAATGGGATTCCATTTGTGGGGAAAGAATTCGAAGAATACCTGGATGAACTAGGCATAATATATAAAAAATCCTTGGTAGGTCATCCCCAAGCTAATGGGCAAAGTTGAGGTCACCAATAGGACCTTGATATGAGGGGTGGAAAAATGACTTGAGGAAGATAAAGGAAAATTGGCAGAAGAATTGTCAAGTGTACTATGGGTATACCGTACAACCCCACGGTCGACCAACAGGGAAACCCCATTCAAATTGGCATATAACACTGAGGAAGTAATCGTAGTCAAGATTGGAGCTCCATCCTTTAGGGGACACAAATCTCAAAGGGGTCCGCTTGAACCTTGACTTATTAGACGAAGCTAGAGATAAAGTCATGCTCCAAATCACCGAATACCAATAGAAGACAGTCAGACGCTACAATCAAATGATTAAACTGAAGGTGTTCTATGAAGGAGAACTAGTTTTGAGGCATCTGACTCATATTGGAAATTAATGCCTAGATGGGAAGGACCGTACAAAGTGCGCAAGGTGGTTCGACTAGGAATATACGCGCTAAAAAGAATGGATGGCATTAGGTGAAAAACAGCTGACATGTTTCTAGGTTGAAAAAATATTACCAATAACCATGTATGCTCATATATTTTATGCAATATTATTAATGAAGTGCCTTTTGTTCGCCATACATTCTCTTTGATACCATGATTACATGGGGCATACCCCATTAGGTAGAGCCCACCAATTACAATTAGAAGTCTATTGGGGGCCGCCACTTAGGGATGACATTGGATGCCCTGTAGGGATAACACTTGCAATATTTCAAAGCCACATTATGTTCATTTAATGGGCATATCCCGAGGTGAAGAGCCCTTTTATTGTAAAATGACTCATTTATTTAATGGACATATAACATGGAGAAGAGTTTTTATTTTATTTTATTATATGTTCAAATTAATGGGATATCCCGATGGGAAGAGCCCTTTTATTAGATGCTCAAATTAATAGGATATCTTGATAGGAAGAGCCCATTTATTATATGCTCAAATTAATGGGAATATCCCGATGGGAAGAGTCCCGTTCAAATTAATGGGCATATCTCGATGGAAAAATTTCTTTTATTATATGTTTATATGTAGTATGTAATATGTTTATATATAGTGTGTAAAATTTTATATGTAGTGTGTTCAATTTTACATGTTTATATGTAGCGTGTAAAATTTTATATGTAAAGTGTTCAGTTTTACATGTGTTCAATTTGATGGGCATATCCTATCATATATGTAGTGTGTTCAATTCGATGGACATATCCCAATGGAAGAGTCCTTCTATTGACTAGCACAATTTTAAACACAATTGAATATTACAAATCGACAACTGGTCATAAATTGCTTCTATATTCATAATAATCTTTACAGGTGGACTCGAAGACATTTTATAAATTCAAGAAAAAAAAATACAAAAGTTTGCTAAACTACGATCCCTTTGGGGGAGGAGATTGTTGGGGGAAGAGGTTGTTGAGGACATTGGGGACTACTGGGTGCTTCAAGTGCTTCATCGATTGCCGCCTCTTCCTCCTTAAGATACCCCTCGGGGGCCCAGAAGTCTTGGGCAATCAACCCCTAGGGGATTTGAACGCCGCCTTTAGCCAATAACATTTGATAACTATCCCACCTCGTATGCCACTTAAGGAAGGCAGCAGATGCCAAAATGTTTAGGAAGTCCTCAGAGGCTTAGTACTGATCGATGACCAGCTTCTACGCCTTAACGGAGGTGTTGACCTTCAGCGATGCCAACTTTTGTCGAGGGACGTAGTGTGAGCCTCAACAGCATTGGCTCGCTCAAGAGCTTCCTTCTCATGAGCCTCGGCATCCTTTTGCACTTTGTCAAGAATTCTGGATGACTTTTGAAGGGAGGACATCCTGTTGGTTTGTAAAAATATGGCGTACATATAATTAAATTATACAAGTGCAACAAAAGCAAGGATAAATCATCTTTAAAATTTTTAACAAACCAATAACTAGGATCTTTCTTATGCGACTATTATTAATTGACGAAGGATAACATTTTTATACCTTTGTAGAACCCAGCTTCCACATGTACAAGTTCAACTCCTTTTAATCCTTCACGTTGTTCATCAAATTCATCAATTAAATTCCACGGATTAATGTTAGCTCCCTAAGTGTGAAGCCTCTAGAGGTGATCCACCAATAGATCTATGAATTAAATAAATGGATTTTAGTTTTTTCAAATCATGGTTGGCTAGCCCTAATTCTCTATCTCTAACTCCTTAGATGTAGAAAGTTATCAAGCGAGTCATTAACCTAATCTATAATAAGACTTCTCTTATTTATAGATATGGTCAACCCTCGTAAACTATTTAGGATTATGGTTTTAATTTAATTCGTTAATCTAATTAGGAACTAAATTAATTATTATAATAATTACAGTTTTTAAACCATTTAGGAACTTAATTATTTATAATAATATTACTACTTATTAATTAATTCCTAAACCATTTAGGAACTAAATAATAATACTAGTTATAATAATAATAAGACTCCTCTTATTAATTTATAATTAGTATTTCTAAAATACTAAATTATAAATATTAAGCTATTTAATTTATTCTCTCACCATACTATAAATTAAATATACTTAATTTATTATTACGATTAAGTCATCCACTTCCAAAATAAATATTACTCTTTTGCGGTGTGACCCTTTAGGTTTTCAATATTAAACTGGTTGTATAATAAATAAATTAGAACAATTTTAATTCATTTATTACGAATTAACTCTTTAATTCTGAATAAATATTTATTCCACAAAAAGGGAAAGCCTCTTTAGTGATTAATTGACATTCCAGATAATATATATTTTAACATTTGATCGTAAAAGAACCTTTCAACGAATAATTACTGTACAATTCAATTCTTCTACCACTTAATGTCCCAATCAAATATAAGACATGAAATTTCTGTCAATTCTTATTTTATTTGATCATATGCATTTCAATTCTTAAATGTACAACTCTAATGTAAATTAGAAGCTCAGTTCTAATTTTCATTCTACATTGGCCAATGATTTTTGAGTTATCATTTATCGAATTATATATGATATTCTCTTCCCTTACTAGAAGTGATAGATTCTTTGTTAATAATTCATCTGCCTCTATGCATAACTTATTATACTCGAACATATCATTTTTTATACCCAAAGGGTTTTAAAGAATATGCCAAAGTATAACTCATCATACACAAGGTACTGTGATTATCTCAAGTCTAAAGATCATATGTACTACTATTACCTAAGGAACTCCTATTGACAGGCAAGTAAAACTCCATTAGGTGTTCTTTTAGTGAGTCATGTTTAATGAACTTATTCTCTAATAGGCACCTATATACTTACTTTAGTTTCTCTACACAAATGATTATGGGATCAATCATCGTCTTTATAAGAGCAACCATAGTATGTACTATCCATTTCAGTGGTCCCACGATTAAGAACATTTTAATTTTGAGCTATCTTGAATTTAAATCTCATTAGCATAATCAATATTATGATTCTAAAAGCATTACTCCAAAACTATGTGTTTATTCATATAATTAATTCAACCAATTAATCATGAATAAAGAAATGTCTTGATACTTTAATTAATAAACTAATAAGATTACAAAGTATATGTATATCACATCAAATGTGATTGACTTGAGAACATACTACTTTCACATCCATCTCATCCTCCAGATTCTTAATCTAGGGTGTTCAACCCTCCTCAATCCCCCCTCATTCTTCAGGGTCTGGGACAACTCCTTAGAAGTCCTCTCCAGGACGGCGTCCCTCTTCACTAGGCTATCATATTTTCTCTTTAGCTATAAGGTGTTGCCCGAGAGGTTCTTCCCCATCTTGGTCATTTGTAACTCAAGAGAGATAAGCTATTGTTCAAAAAATAAAACATCATCTCGAGTTAAAAAAAAAAAAAAAAGAAAGGGAAGAAAGAAAAAATAATGGTAAAGTAAAGCGTTTTACCACACCAAAGGGCTTCTAAGGATTCGTCGCTTACCAAGATCAACGAACATTTCTTGAAGTGCTTTAAGTCATGTAGTAGGTTAAAGGACTTCAAGCATTCCGTGGGATACCCCTTTTCCCTATGATCCTCGGGAAACCACCCTCAACACTCTCCAAGAGAACCCTGGGGGTTGGGATAACTCGTTAACACCAGGGCCAATTATTACTGTCGCTCCCCGCCCTTAGAGGAAGAGGATCCCTTAGTGTATGACGAGGAGGCGAGTACTGATATGTCTAAAGGTCCTGCCTGGAAGGGCTTAGTCATAGCCAATAAGCCTTTCGAGACTCAACGCACCCCTAGCTTCCTTCGAGCCACCTTACTCGTCTGACCATCCTTGGTGGGGCCCTATTTGGCTTGCTTGGGTAAAGACACGACCGACGCGTCTGGGCCCTTTCTTTTGTTCTTATTTGGTGGTGCCGTACCTAAGGGCTTCTCCGGGATGAGCCTCATAGTACGTGCCAGAGCCATGTTGGCAATCACGGGCAGAACCTTCTTTTCCAGTTTGAATCTTTAGTTCACCATTGTTAGATCGTCATGACTAACTGTGTAGACAAGAGCAAACTGTGGGTTAGCACCAAATAAGGATAAGAGGTTCATAACAAAAACAGATAAATTAGT
Organism: Hedera helix; assembly: GCA_947179155.2. NCBI lineage: Eukaryota > Viridiplantae > Streptophyta > Magnoliopsida > Apiales > Araliaceae > Hedera > Hedera helix. The sequence goes on along the minus strand of OX359274.1, from coordinate 271,605 downwards.
AACACTAGAAAAAAGGCATGACAAAGGGGACTAGTTTCCTGACGTCTATGGTCGTATAAAAAGTATAGGTCCCGAAAGTTCCTCAAGGACCAAGGTTGCTCGGGGTACGTCTAGCAAAAACTGTTATATTTAATCTGATCCTTCCGAGGGACTGAGTACTCTATTACCCAGAGGACCTTTAGGTCCCTCAAGCTCACAAATTGAGGGAGGCATAAAAGTTCACTCCCTTGGCGAATATCCATTCTTGGTGCCAACCCTTATTGCTAGAGGGGTGTGACGTCAACCCGAGCTCGCCATCTTGCCGGTAAATCTGATAAAACCTTTTTGTCTGGGATTTTTGGACCTTGAAGGTGTAGAAGAACAACTTTGAAGTCAGTTTGACCTTTTTCTCGGCACAATGAGCGAGGAAAGCGGATAGTAACATGATGGAGTTAGGTATAAATTGCTCCAGGGTGACCCAAATAAAGTTTCTAAAAAAGAAATAGACAAATCGAGGTAAATGCGACTTTCTCTCGAACCTAAAATGCATCATAGGGATGCCAACCCACCCACCTATGGGGATGTCACATATGCGCTTGGTAAGGCTTGACATCCTGATGTCATACTCCTTGGGTCAAACCTACACTCCATGTTCACTGCTTGATAAAAAAGATTCCTAGCATAATCTGGAAATAGGAAGGGAAAGTTAGTCTTAAGGGCTCTAAGGTCATTCTCCATAAGGATGAAGGCCGAGGGATCTTTTTCTGGCTCTCACTTTATGTCATCCCCATCTGTATAAGCCCTCCACACCACACCCTTAACGCCCTCTCCCCTCGCCAGGGTTTCCTCAACCTGAGGGGGTACTACACTACCACCTCTCTACTATCTCCGCCGGGGGACGCAACATCGTGCACCTCTAGAATTTATCCATAATGTCAATGGGAGATAGACTAACAACAAACCTAAAAAGAAAGCACTGATGCTAGAAATAACACAATTTATAGAAAAAAAATCAAAGAGTAAATTTGGCTAAACTTACTTGACAAAAAGGATGAAATGAAGGAGATCAAAATTTGGCAAAAATGATAGTATTGGATGTAGTGCTCTCTTACTTCCTCGACGACTACTAGAAAAAGAAGAAGGAGAAAATGGATAATAAAAGGTTTACCTCATATTTATAGAATGTATAGGCGGCGTAGATCTAGATGCCTAATTTGAATTGAATGATGGGGATCAATTTACCTTCCCAATTCCTTGGGTAGACTAAACGACGCGCACACCACAATTCTAGCAGTGTGTGAATAGTGCAAACATAGGGTACGAAACCCCATGTCTGCACACGTATAGGGTACAACTGGTGACGATTGGTCTGCAACCTTCGTACTTATATACGTAAGACGTTGTTTACCTCGGGGGACCACGCATGCATATTTCAAATGTCACGTACTTAAAGAGAGTCCAAGCCCTTTCCTATATAAAAGAATATCCACTCCTTAGGCGAGCCTAAAGGCATCCTCCTTACTCCTCCATCATACTAAACTAGAATAAGGGAGTGGGGAAACATGTTGGGATAGGCCCAATCAACCTAGGCACATGGTCAGCTTGTGCCTGAGGGTTGTTTGCCTAATTTTAAATAGAAATTTACACGCAAGTATATGCGGCTAACAAGTAATATAGTGATTAAGTCGAGTGTCAAATCCATAAAGAATTAAAAATAATTAATACCAAACACTAATTTTATATTAAATTAATTTTATTTAAACAATCTCAATTAAATTATAAAATAACATCTAATTAAAATGATCAACTAATTAAACTAATGCTAAGGATTAAATCAGATTTTAAAGACTTAAGATTACAATTTCTCTTAATGCTTCATTTAGATATCTTTACTCCCTTTTTGATTAATTAATTAAACTGAATTGTTATCAGAAATTCTTTACAATATTTACGAGCCTTTATCAATGACAAGTAAGTATTTCCTACTTAAATAAATCACTATAGGTTCATGTAAATTAAATTAAGCAAAAGTCATTAAGAACAGATTCCCAAAAAGGTTACACGTGGCATATAGATATTTTCATCCTATACACAACCCAACTATTCAGTTCGAAGAAGAATAAATCATTCACATAATATCATATCCGAGTCTAAACTTATAATCCATCTTTTGATTTCATATAGATTATCCTAATTAATTACCCGTAAATAATTCATACATGAATGCCCACAAATATTTAGCACAAAAATATTTGAATCTTAATCTATAATCCATTAGACAATTTCATATAAATTATCAAATTAATTACTACGAATAATTATTATCCAAAAAAACAAATTATGATAAGCAATTCATATATAATCAAATATAATAAAAAAGGAAACAAATTAATATAAACTATGCATTAGGTTCCATTGCAATCTTAATTAAACGATTAGTTTATAACTAAAGAAGAAAATATCATCATATATATATAAATCATCTCCAAGAATACAATAATTAAAGAGAAGAGTTAGAGATAAAAATCTGAGTTAAAGCGTAATCTCCAATCTTATTCTTCAATCCTTACAATCCTTCCTTGAATCATTCTTTAGATCTAATAAACCTTACTTGAATCTATTCTAATCTATGTTAATCTTATGTTAGACTCCTCTAACTTATATTGGTTTATGTGTTTTTATATGTATATATAGGTTATACATCAAATCCCTAACATATATGGACAACTCAATCTAATTCGGAGTTAAATACCATCATAAACACGTTAAAACTTAGTCAAGTAGCGACTTGAGGCAGTTTCCTCGCAACCCCACGCAACTGCCTCGAATGCTGCTATTTTCGACAGCAGTGAACCACGCAGTTGCCTCGTTTTCCAGGCATCTGCGTCACCCTATTTTCTTCTTTGATATGTTTTGATATAATAGCCATAAAGTTTTCATACGAACTCCGATTGAGATAATGCAAGATGTTTCGAAAATCTGAGAAGTAGATCTACAACTTTTATGTTTTAAGATTTGACAAATTTTGATCGCATCACGTCGAAATCAGGCTTGAAGAGGTACTGCTGCTAAATTCGCAAACTGAAAATATAAGCATAACAACTTCAAACTTTGATCTACCAAGCCTTTATTCCAATTCATGCGAAATAATTTCCAAACACATAAAACTAATATAAAACACTTAAAAATAATAAAAAAATACTTAAGAAATCATAAAAATATTAAGCTAAAAAATAGTCAATACATAGGTATAAAATTCACTTATCAAATACCCCAAAACTTAACATTTTTCTTTCCCTAAAGCAAAACACTAAAAAAAACAAAATTAAAACTACAAAACTAAATACTCGTGCAACAAACCAACATGAATCGAATTAACAGTCTCTAAGATAATGTAGCGTGCATAACTCAAGAAAAACCTCAGAACACCACATAATTTAAAATCCCAACATAATCATTAATTTCACAAATACTCAAGATTCCTTAGTGTGTGTGTGTGCCCCGCTGTTTCAACTAGTTAGAATTTAGATAACTCATACAATCAAACATTTGACGAAATATCTCATTACAAATTTAAACTTTATTTGTCACATCAATAATGACTAGCAAAACAATCATATAAGTACAAGATCACACGGATTTAACATGTAAACACTTTTATTTTTTTAAGCGAGTGCATATATTACTTTTTTTTTTCTTTCGTCTTGATAAGTGGATTTTATACCTATGTATTGACTATCTTTTAGCTTAATATTTTGTGAGTTCTTAAGTAGTTTATATTAGTTTTAAAGGTTTTATGTTAGTTTAATGTGTTTTGATTTTGTTTTGTAGGAATTGAAATAAAGGCTTGGTGGATCGAAGTTTGGAGTTGTTGTGGTTGCATTTTCAGCTTGCCAATTATGCAGTAGTCACTTCAATCCTGATTTCAACCATGATAAAATAGGAATTTATCAAATTCTAAAATATAAAAGTTGTAGATCTAATTTTCAACTTTCCAAAGCATATTAGATCATCTCAATCGGAGTTTGTATGAGAAAGTTATGGTTGTTTGACTAGAGGATGTCCTTGCAAAAAATGGGTCAGCACCGGAGGCGCTGATAACAGTACTATTCCAGAGTTGGCAGCTCTGGTTGGCAGTGTGTTGAGCATCGACAACACTCCAGACAGTGCTGGGTGATGAGCCAGACTTGATTTGAACGCGTTTTTTGATGTTTTTGACTCCGAATTGGATTGAATTTCCTTCTAATGCTAGGGATTTGATATGTAACCTTTAAATATATGTTAAAATACATATTTTAAGGGAGTCTAATATAGAATTAGGAGAACTAACATAGATCTATCATAGTTAAGAATATAATTAGAAGAGGGATTAATTGAATATCTGAAGAAAGATTCAACACGAAGGAACAAGAATTGAAAGCAGAGATTGAAGAATGCGCTACAAGAATAAGAATTTTTATCTCTTGTCTTCTTAATTTTTGTAACTTTACGATATAGATTAATTATTATTTTATGGAATTGATTTCTTCTTCAGTTATGGGCTAAACTTTTATTTATGATTTCAATATAACCAATTGTGGAGCTTTAATTGATTCAACTTATTGTTACTTAATTAATATGTTTGGATTGTTTATTATATCTTGCATTAATTTATAATTGTCTGATCAACAATTATCTAATTTCTTAGATGAATTTAAAAAAGGAAGTCTAACAATAGATCTGGGTATAATAACGTGTGAACTTGTGTAATCTTTTTAGGAAGAATAGCATAATAGTCCATATGATGAAAATATTTATGTGTCACATGTAACATGATTGAGAGTTTGTACTTAATGAATCAATTTTAAGTGTTTTGCATGAAGATAACAACATAACTGGAATAGGTCTTTTTTTTATTAATTATTGAAAAATGTTAATAAATAGGTAGACAATCTCAGTTAACAATCCATATGATTAATTAATTAAAATTAAGATGATGACATTTTTGTGATGCAATTGAGAAAGTTGTAATTCTAAACCTTTTATTATCTGGTAATTCTTCCTTGTTAATTAGTTGCATGTTTAATTTAATTTTATTATTTTCATAATCAACATTGGTGATCGTTTAAATTAGATTGAAGTGGTTTAAAATTGATTATTGGAATAGTTATTATTACTTGTTCCCTGTGGGTTCGACATCCTTCTTACTTATATATTACTTGATTGACTGTGTATACTTGCGTGAATTGACCATATATAAATCGGACAACACGTCTCGCTTTGTATACGTGTATATGGATGAATGCATTTTACGCTCTATTTCACCCTCATAATTTTATTCTTGACTTGTGCAATGTCTAATTTTATTAGGCTTTTCAGTGCTACCCATATAACGAACTTTCAACCAATGACTCCCAAATCAATTGACTTTAGGGCACTAGATGTAGAGACATCCTTAAGGGCTTACTTATTCTAGTAATAAAGGCCACAAAGTTCGACTAAGTCACGTTATTTTAATATTATATATATTTTCTTTTTATTTTTCCCAAATCTAAATATTATTCAACATTCTCCCAAACTTATAAAAAATGAAAGCCTAAACTTAACACGAAACGATATTCAAATAAATATTTCATAATTTTAATGGTAATCCTCACACACATCTAACCTAATAAGTTTTCTAAATAACAACTAGTCAAACAACATGATATGTGCTCATGAATGCAAAAGGATAGCGAATATTGCAAAGCCAGCTCAAATGTCAAATTATAAACCCCACATGTTCATCAATTCTCCTCAATTAACAGTAAATAATCAAATTCTTATCATTGACCATATCATAATTCACACGATTTATTTCTCAAGTACTGAACTAAGCACGAAAACAAAACACAACATAAACTACCCTTTTTCGTAGGTATCATGGTTACACTTAGCACGTGTAACAAGCCTTTAAACCAATGTTACGCTAAGTGGACGAGTTGTGTCTCGTGAGGGTTTATATTGAATATACTCACAAAATTCCAAAATTTACACTAAAATAAAACCTAATTGTTTTTTTAAATTTTGCCCACACCCTCAAACTTAAAACAGACATTGTCCTCAATGTATAAAATAAATAAATTTAAGAACAAAGGACTTCCCTAAAACAAAATAAAAATAAAATATTAAAACCATTAAATAAATAAAAACTAAAATTTACTACTACGAATTATTTTTTACTAAAAATAAAACTAAAAACTAAAACTAAAACTTAGGTTGCCTCCCAATAAGCGCTTATTTTAAAATCTCAACCTAACTACTCCCTTTTCTCTTAACCCGGATCGAATTGATGTATGATGAACTGCCTTGGAAACTAATTCTTGACTATTCTCTTAACTTTTTCCTGAGTGATCACCCCCAAACTTGAGCTCATTTTTCTTCTTTCACTGAAACATACATTTCTTTTTACTCTTCTTTCCAACAGTTTCAACCGAATCAACTTGAAAACATTCTTCAGAATCACTTGGAAGCTTGATTTCCTTAAGAACCTTGAACGTCACCTTTTCATCTTGGACTTGTATAGTTAGCTCTCCTTTTTACACATCTATAAGCGTTCTCCCTGTAGCTAAAAATGGTCGCCCAAAAATGATAAGTATGTTTTTATCTTCCTCATAATCTAAAACAATGAAATTCACAGGAAATATGAACTTATCCACTTTAACTAACACATCTTCAACAATTTTCCTTAGATAAGTGACTGTCCTATTCGTTAATTGTAAAATGACATTAATAGGTTTCGCTTCATTCAATCCAAGTTTCTTATAAATAGATAATGGCATTAAATTTATGCTTGCTCTCAAATCGCACAACACCTTCCCAAAAAATTAATTTCCAATAGTGCATGGAATTGTGAAACTACCCGGATCCTTAAGTTTTGGCGGTAGCTTCTTTTGCAATATTACAATACATTCCTTCGTAAGTGCCACAGTTTCAAAATCATTTAGCTTCTTTTTGTTAGACAAAATACTCTTCATAAACTTTATGTAGCTAGGCCTTTGTTCCATGGCATCTACGAACGAGATGTCGATATAAAGCTTTTTGAATATCTCCAAAAATTTTAAAAATTTCTTGTCAAGTTTTGATTTATGAAGCCTTTGTGGAAATGGTACGGGTAGCACAATCTGATTCTGATTAGGATTCACTGCTAGCTTTTCTGCTGCCTTATTTTCCTTGGCCTCTTACTTCCTAATTTTCTTTTCAGCCTTACTATCATCTTGCATATTCGGATATGTCTTATTCGAATTTCCTCCATTATCCTCGTGTAACTCATTACCACTCTTAAGTGTGACTGCATTGCATTGCTCTTTGCCTTCCCTTCTTGGATTTATAACTGTGTCACTTGGCAAAGCCCTTTGAGGTCGACTATTTATAGCACTTGCAATTTGCCCCACTTGATTCTCGAGGTTTTGCATTGATGATTCTAGACTAGTCATTCTAACTTCATTCACCGATATGCAATTCTCCGTCCGAGTCATGAAATTTTACCGTTTGCATCATGAATGTAGAAAGCACCTCCTCCATGTTTAACTTCTTTTCCGATTATGATGGAGGTTAATTTTGAAAATCCGAAGCATATGATGGTCTAGAAGCATATGATTGAGCTTGATTATTGCTCTATGACTGATTTTGATGATAATAGCGCGAATTATTAGACTGCTGATGATTATAACTTGTCACATACTAGACTGATTCTGCATTGATTGGACATTGATTTACTGCATGATTTCCCATACATAGGTCACAAATCATCGCCATGGGTTGAATAGCTTGCACAGTTTTTGCAAGTGTTTCCATAGTTTTTGTAAGTTGTACCACATGTTCAGCCAAAGCAGGAACTATATCTATCTTATATATCTCAGCCGCCTTTGGTGGATTCATCCTTGTAGAAGGCCACTGATAATTGTTTGCAGCTATGGTCTCCAACAAATCATAGGCCTTGTCGAAATTTTTTGCCATCAAAGCACCACCCGCAGCTGCATCAATACTCGTCCTTGTAGAGTTGAATAATCCATTATAAAATGTCTGCATTTGCAACCATTTAGGTATGTAATGATGTGGGTATCCTCGCAATCAATCTTTGAAGCGCTTCCATGTCTTATACAAAGATTCTGAATTATGCTGTATGAAAGAAGTTATGTTGTTTCGCATGTTTGCAGTCTTGACTGGCGGGAAGAACTTGTATGGACAACCCAATCTAATTCGGAGTTAAAAACCATAAAAACGCGTGAAAACTTGGTCAGGTCGCGACCTGAGGAAGTTACCTCACAGCCCCACGCAGCTGCCTCGAATGCTACTATTTTCGTAGTAGTGAACCACGCAACTACCTTGTTTTTCGCACAGTTGCATCACCCTATTTTCTACTCTGATATATTTTGATAGAACAATCATAACTTTTTCATACGAACTCTAATTGAGATGATTCAAGATGTTTCAGAAAGTTTAAGAAGTAGATCTACAACTTTCATGTTTTAGACTTTGACAAATTTTGATCGCATCTAGGTCGAAATCAGTCTTGAAGGGACTGTTGCGTAATTCGCAAGCTGAATATGTAAGCATAACAACTCTAAACTTTGATCCACCTAGCCTTTATTCCAATTTTTATCAAATAATATCAAAACACATAAAACTAATATAAAACACTTAAAAATAATAAAAAACACTTAAAAACTCATAAAATATTAAGCTAAAAGATAGTCAATACGTAGGTATAAAATCCACTTATCAAGGGCGAAGGACTCCATATTGGTTATACCGAGCGTGGAGATCCTTGGACCATAGCCCAAGTCAGGGGAGCATGCTCTGACTAAGGGACCTATGTGGTCGCCCCTCGAGCATAATGTTGTGCCTTGAGGTGCAAGTCGGCTGATGGGATATCCATTGTAATGTCCTAGAATTTCCACATCTTTATTAATTAAATTATTAATTTAATTTCCAACGAGTTAGTTTGCGAGATTATTTAAATCTTTTTATGTGATTAATTAATTATGTGATTAAATAATTATGTAATTAATTACTAAAATTAATTAAAGGGGGTCACTAATATGTTATTAAATTAGTGAACAAACCCTAAAGTTTTAATATCAAAATAATTGATAAGTTTCCTATTAATTAAATATTCAATTAAATTGAATATAATGAGTGAATCAAATATAATAAATTAATTAATATGATTATTAATTAATGTAAATAATGTGAAATATTAATAATAATATTTATTAGTCCATTTAGTAATTTAATACTTATGGGTTAAAATATTTAATTATTTATTCAACTTATTTATTTATTTAATCATGGATTGAATAATTAATGTATAAATTATTAAATTAGCCCAACATGGGTCAATTAGTAGCCCAAGTGGGGAATAATAAAATTTCACAATTTAGTAGCCCAAACAATTTAATAGAAGCCCGATTGGTATTTTAAATTAAAGCCCAATGATTGGCCCACTTGAAAAATACTTAAATTAACTTATTAATTATTAAAAATGAAAATGTGACTAATAATTTGGGACAAGGATAAGTGTCATCAGCCGACCATGTTGGTTTTGGGAGAGAGAAAAAGTGATTTTTTTGATATTTTATTTTATTTTCCATTTATTTAATTAAGGATTGTTTGTTTTAATTTTTGTAGTACATGAAACCATGCTTCTTTTCACCAACTATGTATGGACTAAATTGCTTGTGTAAGTATCCAATAGCTAGCTTGTAGTGGTCAAAATTATTAGATACATTATGTGTATCTACTAATTTTTCAAGTATACTTGAAAAGTTGATAGATGTTATTTCATTTTGCTCCAAAAATCAAAAGAGAGAGTTTGAGAGCAAAATATTTTGAGAGAGAACAAGAGAAGGAGAAGGAGTGCTAAGCTAGTTTATGTCTTCAAGATTCACAACATATTTTGGGAGAAAAAGAAGAATAGCCATTAAATCAAGGTAATGGTTATTTTAAATGAAGTTTTGTTTTTAAATTAAATAAATCATCATGTTAGTATAAACATGTTAATATGGTTATTAATGTGTAGTGGTAATATTTATGCCATGCTTGAGTTTAATATGCTTGGTTTGTATTTTGGTATATTTTATATGCTAAAATATGTATTTAATAGTGTGTAAACAAGTTTTGGAATTCATGACCAAAAATATTTTTATAAAACTTAGGTTTGATGTTCTAATATTATAGAACATTAAATCATGAGAAAAACAAAGTTTGAATCACTCAAAATGGAGTTATACACAAAAAGTTATGATTTGTGCTAGTTTATGTGATGTAAAAATTTTTATAAAAAAATAATGATATTAAATCATGAAAAATTAATTTTTCATGTTATAAATTAATATAAGGTGATTGGTAATTCTTTTGGATTTTTATTGAGGATTTAAAGCTTACTTGATGGTATATTTTTAATTAAAATGGGTACTGTTCACGTTCTGTCGGAAGAAAAAATTTAAGGGTTTCCGCGCAATGCGCGAGCAGCACTGTTCACTGAAAACACGGAGCCAAACGACGTCGTTTGGTGTCCGTAAAAAGTTACTCCGCGCGTACGCGCGGAAGCCGTTTTCTGCTTTCCAGAAACGGCGTCGTTTTGGCCAGAAAATTCAGTAACGCGCGCCATGCGCGGTAGGAAATTTTGGCGGAATTACGATTCTGCCCCTCCGTGTTTTTCTTGGAAGAATTACCATTTTGCCCTCCGATCAGTTTTCGAATTATTTACAAAATTGCCATCGGTCCGGTTTTTCAACTTATTTACGAAAATGCCATTCGGGTTAATTTTAATTAATTTAAATATTTAAAATTTAATTTAAAATTATAACAAAAATAATAATAATACAAAAATAATATTGGGGAGGATATTTTTCATTAAGTTTAATATTTAAATATTTTAAATATTTTAAATATTAATCTAGTTAGCTAAACCATGGTTAAGTTAAATAAATTATTATTTATTTATTATTTTAAATGTTAATAATAAATAAAGATGATAAATTAGCAATTATTATTTAATGCCTATTAAATAATATTTAAAGAGAGATAAAATTTATAAATTAATTATTTATTATTTAAATATTATTAAATAATAAATAAGGATAATTAAGTAATTAATTATTATTTAATTAACATTAAATAACGATTAATGGAAATTAAGTTATTAGAGTAATAATTTATTATTTAATTAAAATAATAAATAAGAATGATTTGATTATTATTTAACCTTAAATAATAATTAAAATTAATTAAATAATTAATTATTATTTAATTGACATTAAATAATAATTAAAGAGGATTAAGATTAGTAAACTATTATTTAATTTCCTTAATTAAATAATAAGTAAGGTTAATTACTTAGTTAATTATTGGTTGATTAACACTAAATTAAAGAAGGTTAAAATTAAGTTAATAATTATTTATTATTTATTATTTAATTATAATTAAATAATAAGTAAGTACAATTAGTTATTATTTATTAATAACTAGAGTTAATTAATTAATTTCTATTTAATCAATATTAAATAGTAATTAAAAAGAGATTGAGTTAATAAAATAAATTGAATTTAATTAAACAATTATAATAAGTTGTTTAAATGTTTAATAAGTGTCCAACACTTAAGAAAAATATTTTCTAACTTATTAAATTATTAACCTAAAATGATTAAGTGTCTATAAGGTTAATAATATTGTTTTGACTAATGCAATTTATGTGTTAGTACTTATGTGGTAAATAAGTTCGTTATTAAGCGTATAATTATGCAAATACGTCGTACTAATTATTAGACCGACTTTATTAATGTTAGGTCTTTCAAAGCAAGTTAGTTAAAGCTAGACAATTATTGTAGCTGAGCAAATAGGCAAGTTCTCTAACCCTACTCAATTATTATCGTTGAACAAGTTTCCATACTTGTATTGATTGTTAAAGCTTGAAGTGGTTTAATTATTTAAAATTATTCCACATCCATATTGTTTATACAATCGCACTTAGTGCAATTGAAGCTTGTTAGTTCTTGATTCATGAACTGTATTAAAAATGTCTGAAGCTAATAGTTCAGCTAGACATTGCGTTTCTAAATTCAATAACTTGAATACTTTTAAAAGCTTATCCAAACCATTGTTGGGTGCAGATTTCTTATATTAAGTCTGAGAATTGAACAACCCTAAATTAGGGGATTTTGTGTCGGGAAACCGACTTTGGGCGCCAGTGACTAAATGTAATGCATATACAGCGGGTTGAATAGGCTGATCCCCTTGAAAACCAAACAACTCAAAGGGTCAGAGGAAACTCTATTATACCCTCGTTAGTTCAGGGTCCTTAGTGACCACTCAGCATTTTAAGATTCAAATATTCTATTTATTAAAATTTGAATCCTGTTTCATTCACAATTGTTATATCTATTGCTGAATCATTGATGATATTTCTCATTCATTCATGATATAATAAATCTATATGATTGTTCTAAACTTGCTGAGCAAACTAGTTGCTCATTCTTGCTATATCATGAACCATTTTTCAGATAATCCTGACTGCTCAAAGAAGGATAAGGGAAAAGGAAAAGCCAGAGCTTAAGATAGCTTATGCATGCTAATTAGATCTTTAATTATGTATTTACGGTTGTTAAACTTTTTGTAATTCCTTGTGATAGGAACTGTTATTATGTTAAGGTTGATAGACCCTGGTATTGTAACATTTTGAAGGGAACCAATATGTATTATTCCGCGATATTTAAATGCAATGTATGTATTTAATTGTTAGTAATGTGTTGGATAGTGAGAACCAAACTCGAGGTTATGGAACCCGGATTTGGGGTCGTCACATCCATGGCTAGGCCAAGGGACAATATTTGGCCGAGGGGTCGATATGGTTGCTCCTCGAGCACATGGCTGCCCATCGAGTGACACCTTTTTCAGGTTATGAAACAATAAAAAAAGTTATATAAGGTGACCAAGGAGAGTAAGAGAGTTTTTTAGAGACATAATTTTTACACAAATAGAACTTACACATACTTTTGATTTTCTATCTCTGAATTTTGTTTACTGACTACTTTCACCGAAGGAGTCCTGCGATGGCACCCCATCGTCATCGTATGCGGATTTTTGTGTAGGTTTGGAGAAGTCGGTAGGTTAGAGATTATCTTAAGGGCTAGGTCATCATCATGAGTATTTTGTATATAATTATTATTACCTGAAAGATGCCATCTAGTTGTCAAGCAATGGCAATCTGTTTGATAATATGAGAGCAGTTAGGACCGAAGAGGCCCTCAAGGTCAATTAAGGGAATATTATTAGTATTGGAGTCGTTGGGAGTGAGATTGGAAGGGCGTTCGGGGAGGGGACGAATGTAACTAGAACCCCCTCCTCTTACTATTATTACCGGCGCCGGAGGATACAAGGTCACACAACAACAACTTCTATACATACATCATCTATATTATATGTATTTATCTACTTACTTAATTGTTTGTACAACTATGTGGATACTAATTTCTACCGTCGGTGCAATTGGAGTAACCTCTATACTTGTATTTATATACTTTAAATACTTCCAAATTAGTACTAACATTATTAATTGATTATACCCCCTACTCCTTAATGATTTATATTTTTTAGTCGATATATGACGGTATCCAATGTTATGTTAGTTGATTATAATCCCTAGTGATTTACATTTTTAGTCGGCATATGACGGTAATGGATGCCAACATTTGTAATCATCAGATGACTACATTATGATTCATTATCAAATCATTTCCCGTTGTGTTCTCTTTCCACAATCTCTTACTAACTCATTTTACTCTTCTTGAGATAGAGAAAGACATACGTGCTTTACATGATTACATTTACTCCTACTATTATTATTTACTAGTCTCACTATTACATACATTACAATTATTACAAGGATATAATAAGGGTTTTATCAAATTTTTATAATAGAATAATAAATATTTTTTTTATAAAAAAGGATGACATTGTAATAAAATTATTTTTGTAGAGGTAAAAGAGAAAGAACATTTATGACACAGTTTTAAGAGAATAGTTATTTTTACTGTTCTCCTTTAATGAAATAGATGTGGACCTTGATATGCTATTAAATTCATATTAATTTTAAAATTTCTTAATTTGATTAAAAGAATTTTTTTAGGAGGATATAATAAATTAATGAATAACGGAGTTGATATTTTCACAAGTAAAATTTGATATTTTTACAAGTTCATTTTCACATGAATATGAAGTCTATTATTTATTATTTATGTGAGAGAGATCTTGTGAAATTATCATTTTTACTTCAATTGACAAACACTAGTACTCGCAATTAGCTCAACCAAGATAATAATCATATGAAAGCAATATACGTTGGGGGAGAACTGGGGAGTCCACCCAACTTAACCCAAAATGTTAAGCTATTTAATTTTAGGCTCATTCATGTATATTAATCATTCACTATTTCATTATTTATCTGATGTGGGACTCCAACTCACTTGTGTTATACCAACAATCTCTCATCACAAGCAAGTTCATCATATTAAAAGCTCTCCCTTATTTGAACACATTCTCTTTAATCACCGCACATCAATTATTGGTTAATTATTATCGGTCTTTTTTTCTCCATGAAGAGTTAATTTTCATCAAGAATTAAATATCTTCTCTTTAATCATCGTGGATTACGAATTCTCAGATAACCATTCTTGGCTAAATCCATCGAGAATTCATCATCACCGTCGAGAGCACCTTAAGGGAAGTATTAACCCTTCATCGAGAATTCAACATCATCGAGTCGACGAGCCCACCCAACTTGACCAAAAAACTTAAGTCCTTAAGTCACAAGTGAGTTCATCACATTAAGAGTTCCCCCTCACTTTAACACGTTCTCTTCAATCATCGCACACCAATTTTTGGCTAACTATTCTTGGCCTTTTTTTCTTTATTGAAAATCAACTTCCATAAAAAATCCAGAGCACCTTAAGGGAAATATCAAGCCTTCCTCGAGAATTCAACATCATTGTGTCGGGGAGCCCACCCAACCTTAACGGAAATATCAACCGTTCATCGAGAATTCAACATCATCATGTCGAGGAGCCTACCCAACTTGACCCAAAATCTTATGTCATTAGGTATTAGGCTCATTCATGTATATTAATCATTTACTCTTTCATTATTTATCTGATATGGGACTCTAACTCACTTGTAATATCCTAATAATCTCCCTTCACAAGTAAGTTCGTCATGTTAAGAGTTTCCCTTCACTTGAATACATTCTCTTGAATCACCACACACCAATTCACCGTGGATATTCTCTTCAATCACCGTACACCAATTCATCGTGGATCACCAATTCTCAGATAATCAATCTCGAAATAATTCTCGGCTAAACCCATCAAGAATTCAACATCACCATCGAGAAAACCTTAAGGAAAGCATCAACCTTTCATCAAGAATTCAATATCATCACGTGTCTTTTGAAGAGGCTTTTCAGAATTAAATTCCAAACCATCGCGTATTCTTTTGAAAAGGCTCACCAGCCCGGGATCAATCTTCAACTCTCATACTAGTTGTTCCGGGAGAATTAGGGAGCTCGTGCGTTGCGTTGTGCGTACACAAGGCACTAACACACATATTTGGAACTCAACTTGACCCAAAAACTTAAGCCATTAGGTCTTGGGCCCATTCATATATATTAATCCTTTACTATTTCATTATTTAATTATTTGATGTGGAATTTTAATTCATTTGTGATATTTTAACAATACCAAGTTGAAAGTTTTATTTTGAAAGAAAGGAAATAAAAAGTCATTAAAATAAAAAATAATCTTGCGACTTTATATATCGATTTTTTGTTGCTAGTTACATAAATAACTATTAATGATAATTCTATAATATGGCTGATCAACTTTATAATTCTATTCAATCCTATTTATTGATAAACGTCGAATGTAGAAAACTTTCATTTTACATAACAAGACTCAATTAGAATTCCTCTAAATCTCATGTTCAAGAGTGTCATTTTTTTTTTGTAAGGGAAATGGAAGGGATTTGAAGGAAAATTTCGTACAACTTTCCTTTATATATAAAAAAAACTTTTCCCTTAAAAGAGTGGATTGTCCAATAGGATGGGATGAGAAGTAATGAAAAATTTAAAAATAATATTTTCAAAGTAAATTGCTATTTTATTACTTTTATCCTAAGAATCCTACACTACTTCGACACATACATGGAAAAATACAATTAAAATCCCTTCTCTTTAATTAATTTTCTTGAACTTGGAAACGAAAAGTTAAAATCCCATCCCTTCCTGGTTCCTGGTTTCCCAACCCTTGCCCACTTATATTGTCCCTTACCTCCCCATCCCTCTGATTAGGGGTATTCATGGCCCCGCACACGGTCTGTTTGGCCAGTTTTTTGGGGAAAAAAACACCAAACTATTTAAGTTGGTTATAAAAAATTAAAAACCAAAATCGCCCAAATTTTTACATCGTAATCGGTTATCGGTTTATTCGGTTTTGGTTAAATCGGTCGGTTTATTCGGTTATTCAATTCCATAATTGATAATTTGATATTTATTATATTTCTAATTTTTCATAATAATTAATAAATCACTAACTCAATAACTACTAATTATAATAGAAGTTCTCTAAATTCGAAAAACAAAAATCACCTAACTCACTCACTAGGATAAAAGTTTTATAAATTCGTCACAATAAAGACATATAATAAATATATAATTATATAAAATAAATATTTATTAAAAAAGTATATAAATTATATTATAATTTTAAATTGTTCGGTCGATTTTGGTTTTTTGAGAAGCCAAACCAAACCAGTCGAACCAGTCTCGATTTTTAAGTTTTATAGCGTTCGATTTTTTCGGTTTTATGTTTTTCGGTTTGAAATAGTAACGGTTTGATTCGGTCCGGTCGGTTTTTCGATTTTGGTTGATTTTGTGTGCACCCCTAATTCATGGGTAAAAAATTGAACTGGTACCGATCCCAAATTACTGAAAAATCAAGAACCGGTACCTGTACCAAATTATTAGTTTTGATACCAGTTCGGTACATTATCGGTACTGGTTTTTCAGTTCGTATCGAATGATAATATATATAATTATAAATAATAATTAAATAAAAGAAATATTATATATTTATGATTTTTTTATAAAAACACTTATTTTTTATATATTTAATTATTTATATTATTATTATTATTATATTATTATTATTAATTTTGATTTTTTCGGTATTTACCGAATTTAGATTTTTTCGGTATTTACCGAATTTAGATTTTTTCATACCGCTTGCGACGACCCCAAATCCGGGTCCCTTGAACTTCGAATTCGGTTCGCTACAGTACAACCTTTTCCTTATAATATTCTCACATTTAATTTCTAACAAATAAATTAGGTTAAAAAAATATTTACTTATTTTTTACACATCTTACTTCTCCAACTCTAGGTTTTCAACGTTAACCTTTAATTAAATCATTTAAGATCTTATCTCCAAATCTTGTAAATATCCGAGTATTATATTCACCTCTTCTTATAAGAATTTCGTTCCCGAAATTATAGCATACTCATTTCTTCCAATTTTCTTCTATGAGGATATCTCTTTACTCATCAAGTTCTATGACTACCATTTTCTAGAAAGTTCATACTTTTAACTCATAATTCCCGAACATTGGAATATCTTGCAGAAGAATAAATTAAAATTCAAAATATTCATTAAAACCTTCATAATATACTGAGGGGTCATAAAGACCATGAACTGTGTACTGGGTTAGCAAGTATTTCTACTGTAACATTTAATAGTCATAAGACTATAAACACATTTTCACCACAAAGATACTACGCTAGGAATCACCCTATCGTACTCTATGTCATGCATAACGTTTAATCTTTGTGAGTGAAGTCGGAGCTATATGCCGACAAAAATATATATGCTTATGCTATTGTCCACCTCAAACTTACTACAAAATTCCACACCAGAATAATTTGGCTTGAAAATAAAACTTGAACCATTTCTTACCAAAAATGTCCAGTCAAAATAAATGACATAGACTCACGTCATTAAACTGTTCATATATTACGAATTGAAAATTATTTTAGATTAGTTAAAATAACTGAAATTTATTTTTAGGACTTCATGATATCGCACCGTTGCAACAGTGCGTTGAGTATTCTGTCTTTTTCATCTCCGCACCATGGCTTTAATGACGCGTGATGATTTTAAAAATACATTTTGATATTTTAAAATCAATTTGTCTAGCCGAAACAATTAACGTAGACTCTTCTTAAAATGTTTCAAAATACTGAAAATTATTTTAGGTTTTATCATGTCATCACAGGTAACGATGGACTTCTCTACCTCTCTTGTTACTGCGACTTAATAATAAAATAAGAAAATTCATTTGTCTTTTCAAAAGCACAAAAGTGCGAATTTGACACGATTTTAAGAATTTCAAAATCTAGCACAGCTAGAAGATTTGAAATATCCTAAAACCTCAAAACACCTCAAATTTTTCCTCCACATTCTTTTACAACTTAATAACTACAGCTAGTGTAAGTCTAATATTGCTAATTAACTCTATCCATACTCACTATTCATCAAACTTACCACATATTAAGAGTTCAGGAATTTGCCACAATTATATGGGTTGAAGAACTTATCCTAGTCAGACCAAACTCGCCCATTCGCTGAGGGGTTCCATCATACGATTATGAGTTATGAACTTACCATATGTGTGAGTTTTAAGAACACATAACTAACCTTAATATTTATCACTTCTTATGTATCAGGTATATATATAGAAGAAAAGAATCACCTTCTTAACATACATAATCGATACCGTGACGATAGATCTCCGCTGATTATCATTATAGAAAGCTAAGTGGTCGTGAAACTAAGCACAAATCCCCGCCCATACAAGGAAGTGTACAACTCAGCCACTAACACGAGTCCTCAATGAAAAATCCCACATACCCTGTCATTTTCTTAACTAAATACGAATTCACTCAATACATATTTTAGCACATCTGACTCATTAAGAGTTCATCTCTTTAGATCATTGCATGACCTTATTAGAATTTTCTTTCTGCTCCTCAAAATCTTATTATAAGATATTTTCTATAATTTCTTTGAATTAGGTACAATATGACTCTTTTTCATTTCTCTTACATCTACTCAAATCCACCTTTTTGGATAATCCTCAATATTTCATGTCATATGAATTTTTGAAATTCATCTTTATTACTTAAATTTTACTCGAGTTTATTCCTTTACTATTTTACTTATCTTCTATTACGATTATAACCTAAGGTACTCTTACCTAAGGTTTTTAACCTATTAACTCTGATACCAACTTGTGACGACCCCAAATTCGGGTCCCTTGAATCTCGGATCTGGTTCGCTACAATACAACCTTTTCCTTATAATATTCTTATATTTAATTCCTAATAAATAAATTAGGTTAAAAAAATGTTTACTCAATTTTTATATATCTCACTTTTTCAACTCTAGGTTTTCAACCTTAACATTTAATTAAATTATTTAAGATCTTATCTCCAAATCTTGTAAATATCTGGGTATTACACCGCTACGGGTACCGAAAATTATAAAAATATTGAAAAATCGGTATCGCTTGTACCGATACCGATCGATTCGATAAAAAATCAAAAAAATCGAACCGGTTGAACACCCCTACCTCCAACTCACAACAAGTATAAGTGCCCATTTGAAAAAACTGTACGTTAGTGTGATGAGATGAAATAATTTTTAAATATAAATTTTTTGACAAAAGTATTTTTATAAAAAAGTGAAACTAGTGTCTGGTTACATAATTAGAAAAATATTTTAAAATATATTAATAGCATATTTTATTTATTTTTAACAATTTATTGATAACTTTGTAGTCTTTACTTTTGCCTAAAGTGATCACATCAAAAACATAAAATTTTAGTTTCAATCAAAAGCGCTTGCAAAGGGCGTTTGTATGTATGTATAGATGACCAACTTAGCTTCAAGTTCAACACTCTCACCCCTCGTCTTAACGGATTCGGTTAGGATGAAATTAATTATATCGTAAATTGGTCTAAGAACCAATAAAGTGTTGACACGCAAGTTGGAATATATTTTTTCTGTCTGCGTATCAACACTTTATTAATTCTTAAATTAATTTATGATAAAATTAACTCTATCCTACCTGCATCCCATCTTAATTATATCAGTTAATCAGCCCAAAGATACTGGGCTGGGTGTATCGTCTTAGACCTTGCAAAATCTGAATCACATTCACAAGTACAAAAGTTCTTAGCTCTTGATTTTCGTAAATATAATTTTGACACCCATTACAAGAAAGATGAATAACTTTAATGCTGGCCGACATTTATAAACATGTTTTGACCAAGTCCACGATTACCAGGAATATCTTCATTGTTTCATCATGTACATACATATCCGTGATAAATGAAAATTTTCGTCAGTTATAAAATATAAGACAAAAAATAAATAAGTTAATATTTTAGAATAGAGGTAATATTATTTGCAAAGACTGTTTGAAATTACTTATAACTAATTTCGTAAGCAAAAAATTAAGGTGACAATTTTGTAAAACTATTTATAATCACCTTATATATATATATAAGAAGCATCAATTTGGTTTTGAATAAGCAAAACAAATCTATATATTTCTACTTTTAGTTATATAAGAAATTTGTTTCCTAAAATTTTTGGACTAAAGGATTATAAGAGATTTTTATATTTATGTATGAATAGGCTATCGCTTGAGAAGTTAATTGTTAACTGTGTTAAATGTTGTTAAAAATATTATTAGAATAATTATAGTAGTGTCGCTTAATGTATACAATGTTATTTTTACTTTAAAAAATATTAAGAGCCTCGCTAATATAGATTGAAAAATTATTGGAGAGGTTGATAAGGAGTGGAGGAGAGATTAATGATCGAGTGGGGAAGAGAAAAGAGAAATTTGTTGAAAGAAAATGGAGAATAGCACATTTGACTTTAATCCACCCACAAAGGCAATGACGACCAGGAAATTGCACAATTTTTTTTAAGCCATGAAATTGTACTATTTACACGTGGTGCCACTTCGTTTAGTGTAAGAAAAAGTCATGCACGAGGACTCAAACGTCAAAATACATTTAAAACAAAATTTTGATGCATGTGTCCACACTGCTGATAGTTAGGCGTATTTTGCTCAGATCTGGTGTTATTGTATTTGTCGAAATTTTAAAAAATTTAAGTACTTGGTGCTCCTTTAAAATTAATTTTAGTGGGTAGTGATTGTGGTTTAAGAGAAAAATAAAAAATTCCGTGTTTCAAGAAAACACTTGTGAGCGAAACAATGTACAAATATGTCTTTGTTACTAAGCAATAATAATAATTTTCTTAAAATGCTTTTACCATGTTGCACTTAAAAACTATTTTAGCCTTTTATTTTAAATATTTTTATCTAATTTAAAAAGTCTTTTCACTCTTCCATAAAAGGACACCAAGTCTGAAATTGGCATTAGAGAATTAGGATTAAGGGGGCAGGTAAGTCCGTTGGGGTGTGATGTGGTGTGTACTAACTCGATCATGACATTGACATTAATGGACAGGATTGATGATCACTATGTATAATATAATATTAGTATATTATATTATTTTATGACAGATATACATAAATACATATATATAATTTGCATTAGCAGCAATTCCCATCCCAACATAACATACCTTAACGTTGAAGCTCTTGATCTCTGCTCTGTTGCGTTAATCAACTCTTCTCCGAATCTACCAGCGGGTACAGGTACATCTCTCTCTCTTAATTTGCCCTCCTAGCTCGTCTCTTCAGCCAGATGACACACATGATCAACCAACACCACCTACCTAGTCATACATTTAGTATTATATGATAGGAGAATATAATATCAATCCTTTTAATTAAATCCATCTACCATAGTGTAGGAGAATGCTATAAGATTGATATATATATATATATATATATATATATATATATATATATATATATATATATATATATATATATATAGATTGATTGATTGTTACAAACAAGATCTCTTCTACTAGTATTATCAGCACTTTCCCCCCCGGATCTTATGTCTATCATTCCTTCAGATATACACACATACATATGCTGCTACCTTATATGCGATGCTATGCGATGCCATGTTATGTTTATTAGTAGTATTATGCATTAATCCCACATGAAACTAATGGAGTAATCAACAGATTAGATCAGAGTTGCATTATTTTTTGGTTTTAGTATCACATTCGTAAGTAAAGCCATCACCCACAATTGATTTATTGATTTGGTGCACATAAATGCACGTGTGCTAGAAATATGAGCACTGATGAAAATGGAGCTCCTCAAAGGCGCGCGCCCCGCTTGAATGAGAGGATTCTTTCATCTTTGTCAAGGAGATCCGTTGCTGCTCATCCTTGGCATGATCTTGAAATAGGTACGTATAGGTCTATCCATCATTTAATTTATTTAATCGGTATATCTCCCCTTATCGTATAGATTTTCATCACCCAACCCAAATTAGGGTCGGACAGTACATTGGTTGTGTCATTAATTCTTTGCAAACTTTGTCTGCATGCAGGCCCCGGAGCTCCCCAAATTGTCAACGTTGTGTGTACTCTTTCTGAATCTCCCTGCCTGCTGTGCTGTATACATATATAATGAGACTATTTAATTTCAATGTCCTAACAATCTATACAATTTTGTACAGTAATCAATTAATGAAAGGTTGATGCTATCCCCATATCCTATAATAACAGAACTTTCATACCTTTCCTTCTAGTTTTTTTTTTTAAAAAAAAGAAGAAGAAGAGTGTTTAGCTACAATTTTGCATCAACAAGAAAAAATTGACCCCAACTACATCCTATTTAGAACAACTAATGCATCTTGTCTTGTGAGATTAGTAGCAGTCTGTACTAATTGCATCTTCCCGTCCAATGTTGCCTGCCTTCCTCATTCAGGTTCAGTTTGTTCCCTTTTTCATAATTTATATATTACTCAACAACTGCACGTACCTATGGTATATATAGGCGACACTGAATTGCTTAATGCTAGTCTATACCATCTCCATCGCCATTTTCCAAATCCATGGTGCATTCACTGCTCCTAGCATAATTAGTTATGAACCTTGTTTTCTTTATTTGCTCTCTTCTTTAACTGAATTTGCGGCCTTGTAATTTTAACTCCTTACTTTTCTCTTTGCCAATTGTTTTTGTGTTTTAGAGTTTGATGTATTTATATGTTATAGATTTGGGCCCCATTTTATAGGTATTAAAACTTTGTATTGTTTCCAATGCTTCTTCACAGGTTTGTGAGATTACCAAAGGAAGTAAAGTCAAATACGAACTAGATAAGAAAACTGGTCTGATCAAGGTATGAGAGAAGCGTTCCAGTTTTTCCTATTTTAAAAATTATCCCCGTTTACCGACACTTTAACTGTATCTGCAAATCAAGGTGTACGCACCCTGAATTCAGGGGATCCAAATATGTGCATTTATTTTTCTTATATATATTTATATAATATTTTAACTACTCTAATCTATTCCTCACAGGTAGATCGTATCTTATATTCGTCGGTGGTCTATCCTCATAACTACGGATTCATTCCTCGAACATTATGTGAGGATAATGACCCGATTGATGTATTAGTCCTCATGCAGGTACGTAGGTGAAACGTCCGTTACATAGTGTACCAGGGGAGGGGATATTCAGCCTATATATGCTCATCTGAAATCACATATTAACCCAAAATGTTAACTTATTAGGTCTATAGTCTATTAAAGTATATGCCCTCAATTTTTCTCCTCTTAACGTGTGATCTCTCCATCCATATCCATTCACATTGACATCAAGTTTCCTCTTGAACTTTAATCATATACTCTTTTGTGTATTAGTCCATTACTTCTTCTAGTTGACGAGTTACCTTCTTCAATATCTCTTGTTTGATCCAACCAGAGCCTTTACTAAGCCTACTCTATCTGATGAGGCTTGGCAGAGATATTATGAAGCAAGTTAGCAAATGCCAGAAGTACATGGTGTTTACTGCTAGGAATATCTGGCCTATATATGCTAATCTAAAATCACATATTGACCCAAAATGTGAACCTATTAGATCTATGCTTCATTAAAGTATATATATCCTTGATTTTTCTCCCCTTAACGCTTATCTCTCAATATCTCTTGTTTGATCTATCAAGAACCTACCTGAGAAGAGTCCATCACTTGCTCAAAGATTACATAATCCACCAAATATCCATAACTCATTGAGTCTAGCCCATCACATCTCTCCCTAATGACGAGTCCCATAACTCATTGAATCTAACCCATCACGTCTCTCCCTAATGACGTGTCTGCACTCTTCAATATCTCTTGTCATGGTCATTCTGTCTAATGAAACTTATGACTTTGATACTAGTTGTTGTCTATACCATATCCATAGCCCTTAGTCATGGTTCTGATACCAGTTGATAGGAATATATGGTTCATATATACTAATCTGAAATCATATCTTGACCTATTAGGTCTATGATCCATTAAAGTATATATATATATTCTCAGTTTTTCTCTTTATTTTTTGATGTGAGAGTTTACTATCACACGGTATCTCAACATTTACCTCAAGCTAAAGTTTGATCTATGTTCATAAAGGGAATTAATCGAAACATAAATGACTTGTTGAACAGGAACCAGTCCTTCCTGGATGCTTTCTTCGTGCCAGGGCTATAGGACTGATGCCTATGATTGATCAGGTGCTACACATAACCCAAGCAGACCTAAATCTGAAAATATATGTACTTGTATGAATATGCTGAGATTGATGACAAAGTTTTGTTCCTATAATTAGGGAGAGAAAGATGACAAAATAATTGCAGTGTGCGCTGATGATCCGGAGTATCGTCATTATACTGATATCAACCAACTCCCCCCTCATCGCCTTGCTGAGATCCGACGCTTCTTTGAAGATTGTATCCTTTTCATTTTGAGAAACTTTTAGTTTGCTCTTGATATTACCACGGGAAAGAAAGACTACAGTACGTGGAGACAATTTTTCTTGACAAATAATCTAAGATAAGAAGAATGAAAACAAGGAGGTTGCAGTGAACGAGTTTCTACCTTCAGCTACTGCTCATGATGCTATTCAATACTCCATGTAAGCTTAGTAATTACTGCCTCCTCTCCACCAAAAAGTCTATTTTTATTTCATAAACAGAGTAGCATTTTAGTGATAGTCATAGTAGTACAACATGAGCACTACTAAACTGGCAAATTATTATTTTTAGGGGAATAGATGAAATAAAAATATATTCTTCAAATGAGGCCCTTCTTTTGTAACGGAGTATGTATATGAACTATGATAGCTAGATATTTAAAGGCCGTGATCTCCAGTCAAATGGTGTAGGTTTCTGCTATTATTGTATTTGTAGGAGAGGAGATCACACATTCTTAAGTTAGATATTTAAGAAAACATAGAAAGATGAGTAGATGAGAGCGTGGAAACTTTACAAGCTGATTCTTATGCTGTTATAAGGAGGAGAAGGCTGTCAGCTTCCTCCTTGGATAAGTCTGATTTTTATTTTTTATTCTTGAATAAGATTAATTGATTTACAGAATTTAAAGTCTCATTACACTGGATAGTTAATACGCACACACGTTTATTCATATTATGTTAGCAGTGAATTTTCATATTTTAGAGTACTTGATTGTTATGTAGTTTACTTGATCTGGTTTACTTTGTGGTGCAGGGACCTCTATGCGGAATACATCTTGCACACCTTGAGGAACTAGGTGTGGGGTATTTGTTACTAATAATTTTTCTATGGTGGTGATACTTGGAGGATAAAATCAGAGATTACAGACCACTTAATAATGTGTTTTGTTTTTTTTTCTTTTCTTTCTGTATACTTATTTATGTAACGAACTAGCTACGGATGTTTTGGATAAGATCGATTTTCTTGAGATACTAGGTGAATTATGTATTGGTCGATTTCTTTGGACTTTAATTAAATTGAAGATATAAGCTCAAACAATGGGTTGCTATTTGTGAATTCCCAGCTATGGTAGTCGCGATCTTTTACTCACCTCAAGTTAATTTCAATTGTAACAAATTAAGAGGCGCAACAATCAATTATCTTAATTAAGTCTGGTGGTGAAAGTTTCTTTCTTTAGTATGCACAAAAGTTAGAGTTAACCAAAACGCTCTCTCCCCATGCCCTTAAAATGTATCCCTGCGGTTGAATTGTAATAAAATTGGTTTTAAAAGAAAAAAAATAACTACCTAGTTAGAGCTTTGTTGATCATATAAGAAAGAGCACCACTCAAAAATTGTTAGTTTGAGTATGAATTGCTGCCCGAGTATATTCAATCTAATATTAGCTACCTGTTCCCTATACAGCTATTATGCTAACAGAACATGCTAATTGCTAAATTACTCTAAATGACTAGTACGATCATCTTCATAACGGTCATCAAGGTGTCAACAATTCAGCAAATGAACGTACTCAACTGTTCCCGTTTCTCATAATATAAAAGAAATATGTGGTTAGTAGCGGATACGTTGACCACAAATGCTTGTTCAAGCTTAATTTCAGTGGACCTTTTTTAGAAAAATAAATAAATGAAATGTTCTCCCATATAAAGATTCAAAAATATCAGCCCTCAAGGTTTTAGGATGCTATACGTGCTCACCTTGAACCTATACAATTTACATATACAGATATCCATGGAGTCCTCAATGTGTCATTTGAAGGCTCTGAATGCAAACCTTGTGGCTGATAATTCATATCCAGACTGGATCGTTCAGCGCTGGCTAACCACTGCTTGAATCCGTTCTAACATCCTTGATGCAGCCGCAAACCAAAATGTATGGAAGCAGATGTGTGGCTCCACCTGGCCTTCTATCTCTTTACCAGAAGCCTACGCTTGAATTCAGCTTCTCACATCTGAAGCTTCCACAAATTTTATGCAGATTCCCCTCCTTTGATTTTGTACCATGCCACATCAAACTTTACAACACTTTTAACAGTAAATAATATCCATGTTTTCTATTCCAATTTCATTTCCCTGGTTGATGTTTATGACAATGTAATATTGATGTTTAGGATGATAATGATACAAGCAGCAGCACTCGGGATCACACATCCATCAATGGTCGCAGCAAGGGTTCTCAACTTAACACCTTCACACTGGACTAGTAGGACTCTAATCACCATATAGGGGATAGTAATTTCTGTGTGAAGTTTGCACTGGAGGGGCTCGAAGATGAGTTGGCTTTTGCTGGACAAGCAGACAAGCTATAAGTAATTCAACCTCTCAAGCTGGAAACCCGTGGTTCAGATGAGTATGTCTTCTGATATGGTAAATTCATAATGTGTTTGGTAGCATAATACCATTAGAGAGCAACATATTTTGCCTCACAAGTTGGTAGATACATAGTTGTCAGATGCAAGCTCGTAGTATGAAGAAAGTATATAAAACGGAGGGAATTCAGAACAAGTATATTTGACGTTGAACGATCACATATCAATGGGAAGAAGAGTTAGCAGATGAGAAGAAATCATAAGGTTGAAATGGGATTCAGTCAGTTTAAAAAGCAAAATAAAAAGAGATGAATAAAATGCAAGAGACAAGGCAATCATTAGGTAACAAGCTGTGTGTATCAATTATCAGTATTTCTAACCAGTCGTCACGCGTGTTCTTAAAGTATTTTAGTTTTACTTATACCATACAAAATCCAAGGATTCCAAACACATTCAGAAAATATTGAGTACAGATTACAATATCCTACACTCAATCGCTTTTCTCTGCTCTGAAACTATAATAGTTTTTCAATACTTCTTTAACCAAAAAGCTTGAATCATGACGGCGGAGGCATGGGGAAGGGAAAACAACAGGAAAAGACAAAAAAGAAAAACAAATTATCCACCCACAAAAGTTGTTAATTCCTTTACCAGGGAAAGAGGAAAAAAAACTTGGAGGCAACTGTTGCTACGGCCAAATCTTTTAAGTTCACAATAGTACTCAATGTCAAGCAGAACAGCAATATAAAAAAATGGGGTAGCAATACAAAATATATATAGTTTCTACCATTTCCCCTGTGTGCTTTTCCTGAAACTCATCATCTTTGAAGTCCTTATAATTGATTCAATTATTAGCGCTGCGAGCTAAAAAGCGCTCTACTAATTATGCCAGTTGCTTCAATGTAGCGATCCACACACCTGGAAATGCAACTACTCTCACCGCCGCTCAGGCTACTCCCAGGTTTGATGATGCACTTCTCGAAGCATTTCCCTCTCACAGTCTGTTTCACAGAAGAATAATTTAATTAGTTATAATCACAAACAAATGACAAACTAATATTCAGAAATATCTGCTTGATCTTTCAAACTATCTAGCGATTCAAGGAAGTTTAAATCAAGTGAACATTTTTTTCCATGATGGTCTGACTGGATGAGGCTAATTTGCCAAAAAGATCATAAATACTGTAACATAAAATGGAAGGGATTTTATCTGTCATGCTTTAAAAAAACACCACAAAACACAGTTCAAACTGCAATATGGAGATGAAAATCTAGAGTGTTGGCATCACGAGGCTGCAAAGCAATTCTGCAAACAGAAAACATAAAATCGTTTGGCAACTATATACTAATGTGAAAGTCTTTTGCAAGCTTCTCTTGCACCTAGTTTTCCTCTTTCTAAGACAGAATTTATTACCATCGTATGTATTCAAAATAAAGTACACGCAACATCTAGTAATGGAACCCTCATTATACTTGGTAAACTATATCCTCAATGTCAAACATCTTTAGTATCACACATCAAGTAAATGGTGTCCAAGTCAAAAGATTCTCGATTACAAACTGCATTATGAACTCCTTTTCAAGTCAAGATAATTTCACTTGAAGGATGATTTGGAGGAGCGGAAGTAGTAGGCACTATTGCCTAGAGGGTTTCTTGAGGCAGCTATATAACCAACCTAAAACTCCTTGCTTTCACATTACACTTAGAATTATGCAGTGTTACTGGTCAATTGCATGAACACCCTTTTAGTTATTTGGGGGTTAAAAAATTCAATTAAACCATACTCTCTGAACTAAAACAAAAGTCTTCTAACTTTTGGTAGGAATGATTCAGTTCCCTTGATTTTGCATACTGGTATTGCTTACGTTATCAAACACGGACAACAAACAAATGTGACCTTACATCAAATACATTTAGAAAGCATATTTAGAATATATTGACTAGAG
The DNA here is from genome assembly GCA_947179155.2 of Hedera helix. Taxonomy (NCBI): domain Eukaryota; kingdom Viridiplantae; phylum Streptophyta; class Magnoliopsida; order Apiales; family Araliaceae; genus Hedera; species Hedera helix. Next base: position 242,343 of record OX359274.1, on the reverse strand, counting down.
CTAACTCTACCCATTGTCAATTGATTTTGGGTTAAAGAGCTTGATGTCTTTATATGTTAGATTAAAGTCCATTTCATAATCAAACATTGTATTAGAGCATATCTATCTTTGTGCTACCTAAACACTCTTGTACTTTATTCTTACCCCACTTTCAGCAGGGTCAAAGTTACCAAATCATAACTAGTTGACACATCTCAATTGGGTCAAAAAGTTACCTGTGCTTTACTAGTTCGCATTTATTAACTGGTAGCCATTTCTCAATCGAACTAAAAAGTTGTCTGTGGTTTATTAACTCTTCAAAGGCCATAGTATCATTCTTCTATGGGTCTGTCTTATATGGGATATCATATTCATTATGTTACCAGTCAGGTTACACGTAAAGGAGAGTATATAATTTGTTCCACATAGAATACCTTGAGAAAGAATATCTAGAATATATTGATTAGGTCCAACTTTATCCATCGCCAAATGGTTTTGGGTTAGAGAGCTTCATATCTTTATATGCTAGATTTTGGCCCCTTTCTACAATCTAACAAAGTTTACACTAAAGAAAGTAAATGGGCTTTTGTGAAGGAATCTTTAGAATTATCCCATTTATTTCAAATGGAGGAATTCTCATTTTCACTCTTGTTTGTAGGAAAAAATATTCTTACAGGGTCATTACGCAAGCATTACAGACTCAGGATTCAGAGAACTCTCATGACATCTTTTCAGTCTTGGATATCATTTGGAGGCAACAAGCAGCAAAGCAAGCAGCCACCAATCTTTCCTTATTAATGATTTGATTACTTTTTAAGAGGTGGGAGGTGGTTTTTTGGCTGTGCCCATTCATGTTTCGGCACCACTCGAGGGGTTGTCTTTGAACAATAAAAATTGATAAATGTGTCACAATGGTAGTACAACATGGACTACTTGATGATTTAGTAATTGGCAGCTCAAATGTGCAGGATCACTTTTCAGTCATAGCAACGGTTTGGTGAGCACTAGTCCAACCAAGAAACAATGAGTTCAAGAGGAGTACAAGAGCACAAGTTTGACACATTACTCTGCCATTTGGAAGCTTCTACAAGACAATAATAGTTGTTTCAAAAATGAAAAGGTGGTTATGATGGGCAGGGAATGTAATGAAATAGATAGGAATGTAGAAGTAATACTATAGATTTTTAGGGGTATAGAGGGAGCAATAGGAATATAGTAATTATGCTGTTATATATCGACAGTAAAAATGGAATGTTAATGTCTGTTTTCTTTTGTCTCTAACTCTCTTTCTAATTATCTATTTCCATCTCTAAGCTACCTCTTATTTCTCTCTTCACCCACAATTTCCCAAGTTCTCCTTTTGAAATCCTAATTCTCAATTTCAATTTATTACAAGTTTAAACAAGAAAAAAAATTCTAGTATCAGATCACACGAAATTCCATTTATTCGACATAGAGACTAAATGGAGAACAAATCATAAAGAAAATGTTTGAATAAATAAAATATATAAAAAAAATACCTCAAGAAATTCCTCAGCATACGCCTGAGCGAGCTGGCTCTTAAGCTGACTCATCGCGTCCTCCTGTGAGAAGGAGGATGATCCGCTACTTGCTGCTGGTGCCGAAAACGAATCCATGTCTTAATTACGTCAGTCTTCCCCCTTCGGAAAACCCTACAATACACTGCTGCTGCTGCCGCCGCTCTCTTAACTAGTGTAGTAAGAGTTTTGATTCTCTAAAAACCCTTCCCTCCTCTTTTATTTGCTTCTCTCTATACAGGGTAGCCGGAGTGTGCTTTGATTTATGATTATCTTTTTACGTATATTAAATCTACCATAAAATTATTACAAAAAAAAAAAAAAAACTACCATATATAACTTTATTATAATTATCAATACCTTATTTATATATAAAAATTAAAAGTAAGATAAGTTAATTTGACCATTCGAGTTAATTCATCAATTAGAATAAATTAATTCTGATAGTCTTTGAGTTAACTCTAAAAAAATTATTTTTTTATAGTTGAGAATTTAGACCTTTTATATTCAACTATACAAAACTTTTTTAGGGTTATAAGCATATGTAGGTACTCATTTAAAATTAATATCCACTTTTTAATTGTTTACATAAATGCAACATATATACCTAATATAGGAAGAATACCCAAAGCCTATTATGCTCTCTATAAATAGCCCTTTATTCCCTCATTTCTTCTTCACCATGTCTTTCAATTACTTTTATTCTTTGAATATCTTTCGGACAAAAAAAGTTAAGAAAATGGAAAGAAAGAGCTGCTATTCAACAGTATGTGTGTTTTAGCAACTCCAAGGATGGCTACACCAGTGAAACTATATATACTTACTGTTGACGCTAGATTCTGTCGGGCAGTCCTGTTGGCCGTGCGGTAAGAATACCTGCACAAAAGTCCAAACGGCTTGGGCCGTTTGTGGACTCCTCCGGTGTGAGTGTTAGTGAAGGTATCAGAAAAGTCAACAATGGAGGTTTGAGTATCTGGTATTGCAAAATAGTGCGTTACCCTTCTCTCCATTATCAACTCGATATTTATACTGTATACCTGAATAACGGTTACCTGTGTAACGGTTTTGTCCATTACGCTAGGTAGTTATGATGTACTGTAAGACCCCGAATTTTATGAAATACAAAATTTAATTTTTCTTCATATATATTTTTTTTGAAACAGTAAGTGGTTAAATTAACAAAATTGAAAGTTAAGGATGTTATGTGCAAATTTTATTTTGTCGGACAATATTCGCTTTGTCGGGGAATATTCGTTTGGTCGGGGAATATTTGTGCCGTACGACGGCGCCGAAATAATAAATTATTGGTGGACCCCACAACGGAATATTTGTCGGATATAGAAAACGATAGAAATAACCTTTTTAAATAAAAATAGTCAACGGAACTGTTAAAATACCGGTGATAAAAGAATAGTAGCATACGGTAGTTTATGGTATTTTCTGTAGCACACGGTACTCTACAGTAACACACGGTATTGCATAGTGTCTCATATTATTGGTCTGATAATTGACACCGTAACTGTTACGCATCATTTCATCGATAATTGTCACTGCATAATATTTTCAATTCAATAATTGTTGTTACACAGTATTTTGCATTATTGATTTAATAATTGTCATTACACTGTATTTTATATCATTGAGTCAATAATTGTTGTTGCACTGTTTTTAAAATTATTGAACCTAATAATTGTCACAGTAACATATGCACAGTAATTCACATTATTGAATCAATAATTGTCATTACACAGTAACGTATGCTTTATTTTACATTATTGTTATCTCTATTATGATGTTATTTAAACAGTTGTATTTCATTAATTTATTGACTTGATATCTAAGAGCTAACTATACTGTATTTATAACAATTAGTCATAATAATTGAATTGATAAAGTTATTTGTTTATAATATAAAGTTAGGTGATTATTAGGTGATATGAAATGAATGGTGTAGATTAAAGTGTGAATTATTGTTGAATAATTGAATTGATTTGTTTATAATATAAAGTTAGGTGATTATTAGGTAATATGAAATGAATGGTGTAGATTAAAGTGTGAATTATTGTTGAATAATTAAATTGATTTGTTTATAATATAAAGTTAGGTGATTATTAGGTGATATGAAATGAATGGTGTAGATTAAAGATAATATAATATTTGAAATGGATGGTGTAGATTAAAAGATGATCTTTAAATGAATGGTTTAGATTAAATGAATGATAAGATTTTTGGCTATAAATAGAAGCCTTAACTTAAGGATTTTTCAAAAACTTCCTTACTTGTTCTTTCTTTCTCTCTCTAAATACTTCTTGTGAAAGTTCTCTCTAAGTGTGCTTAAGTCATCTTGAGTATTTGTGAAGATCTATAAGTATACGTGTACTGTTCAAGTTAATCAACCTCATTTAAATCAATATCCAGTCACGTGTTACGGTAAGGGATACCATCTTTTTCATCTTCCATTATTCAAACATACTATGGTAAGGGATACCATCTTTTTCATCTTCCATTATTCAAACATACTATGGTAAGGGATTATCATTATTTGATTCTCGATAATAATATTGTTTCTTCCTTACTCATAAGACGTGCCTTTTATTTCCATGTATTAAATTGTGGGAATAACCTTACGGAGCGGATTGCCGCCTGTTGGTGAATAACCTTTCGTATTCATTCATTATTAATCTCTGAGAATAACCTTACGGAGCGGATTGCCGCCTGTTTGGTGAATAACTCTTTGTACTCAAATTCTATTAAATTGTGGGAATAACCTTACGGAGCGGATTGCCGCCTGTTTGGTGAATAACTCTTTGTACTCAAATTCTATTAAATTGTGGGAATAACCTTACGGAGCGGATTGCCGCCTGTTGGTGAATAACCTTTTGTATTAATTTCCTTCACCTTTTGTTAATCAAACCTGCTACGGTAAGGGATATTATTTTCTTTCATACTCCTAAATCGAAATTTATTATGGAACTATTGCTTCTATAATTCCTGAAAATATTATATGTTCCATAATGGTTGAACTTCATTATTTCAACTGAACCTTCCTATTTACGTGAACCTTTCTATTGAATTGTAACCGTTATTCTGAACTGTGGATCTTGAATATCATTTTTAAATTTTACTCCACATCATGTTGACAATTTGGACATTATTTGAATCTGTACAAAGTAAACTTCCGATACTTATTGTTATCCTATTTCTTCTGTTCATCATTTATATCATTCTAATCATCCAAAAATCAAGCTGTTGTGAATATCTGTGGCCGGGGGCACAGATGTGATATATTTGTTGAACAGATGATAGGTTAAAGGCGATATAATAGGTTAAAGGCGATACATCTGTTCGGTGTCTTTTATGGCACGTGGTGAATGTTCTCTTTGGCCCGTAGTGCAAAGATGAACTGTTGTTTGGTATGATTATGACCAAAGGCTGAATCTGGTATAATCATGACCGTTGGTGTTATATTGAATGTCTTTGGCCCGTAGTGCAAAGATGAACTGTTGATCTGCATGATTATGATCAGGAACTGTGAATTTGTATTATCTTGACTAATGATATTTCAGATGATAAAAGTTGATGATGTTTTTCCTAAAAAGAGAACCGAGTGGACATTATAGTCTGCATTATTCTTCTAATAGATTACTCATTCCGCTGCTATTATTGATCTGAACGTTGTTTAAGAATTTAACTGCAGTTTTTGATATAAACCTTGTAGTCTATTGTATTCTATCAAGAACTCAACTGTTGAAGACTAATGATAATTTATTCGTCATTATCTTAGTCATGTTATTCTTTACTGGGCTATTTGAGCTCACCCTTTCTTTTGTTCCATTGTTTTTCAACAGGAGATGAAAACATAACAGGGTCTAGCCGGGGAATGGAGTGAGGGTCCGAGGAATAGTTATCATAGTTTTCACGTTTTGTAAAATAGTGTGGCAATAATAGTGAAGACTTAGTTGTGTATTATTATACACTGTATTGTTGTACGTTGTGCTTTGTTGTAATAATTTTGTTGTAGTCTTTTGACGACTCAAGTATGGGCTGTGTGGGCCCAGATTTGGGGGCGTCACATGTACACCCGGTTCATCTTCCACCCACATGCTGTAAGCCCAATAGGAAGGCTACCAGGCTGACAGTCTATTGGGCCTAGCCCAATGTGAATTCCCGGATCAGGGCTGGTTAAATATACATCCTAACATTGCCCCCCACTCCTCCAGTATATGGATGTGCTGGGGGAGTAGAATGAAACCTTCCGAAGAGAAAAACCTCCGTCGGGAGCCCGGGGGCATCAGTCCGATGAGAAATGTCATTCGGGAACCCGGAGGTATCAAACCAAAGATAAAAGCTCTATCGGGAGCCCGGAGGCATAAGACCGATGGGGAAGCTTTTGGATAAGGCATTGGGCCTTTATAATCAGGGTTTCAAGCTTTGGACCCTAATGTACCAATCAAGCCCAAAACTTTATTTTTCAACCCAACGGATCTGGCCCAAGGCTTACACAGACGTTTCGTTTGCAACTTATTTTTGAATTTCAAAATCCGTGTCCAAATAGCTGGCGAAGCTTACGCGGGAAGGAGCATTTATTACGCTGCAGTAAATACTGCGAATGTGCCCCATCCGTCAGATCGTTTCCATCTGAACCGTTGCAACGCTTAAACAAGATAAAAAGGATCACTTTAAGTGTATCGTTGTTTTTACCAAAGGCAGCTATCACGAAAGAAAGGACGTTTGAGAGAGAAAAATTCCATTCCCAGCCCAGATTCTATCATTCCTGCCCTGCTGTCTTCCGATCGATATTCAACCAATCCTTCTTATTAAGATCAAGTAAGTTCTTTACCCTCTTTTCTTCAATACCCCATAATGGCTAGAAGTACCCAAGATACGAGGGCTCAAGCTTCGTCTTCCCGGGTTGAAGACGAAGTTACTGTTGCCGAACCGGGGATCCCAGAGGGTCATCCATGGAAACCTGTGGTAGTCACCCGGATGAGGGATGTAGATGAGTACAATAGGAATAAATATTTTAATATCCAGTATAGAGTAGCCAACATCCCTTCTTCTATCCGGAACCAATACTTTGATTTAGCCCAAACAGAATTCTATATCCCCGATACATATGAAATCAAAAGGCTTGGGGCTGGGGAGAGGATGTACTACCAGCTCGAGGATGGATGGATCCCGATCCATAGGCAGGCGCTGATATATGGGGTCCGATTCCCTCTTCGCCCCTTCGTATTGGAGTTACTGCATACGACGGGGCTCAGCCTGAACCAACTATCCCTCAATTCTTTCATCCATATAAACAATTTTATTGCCTTCTGTTCTTCTGAGTCGACCCTCCCGGCCATAGATTTCTTTTTTCAATTCTTTTTTATTACTAATAATAAGGAAAATGGGTTTTACACAGTAATAAAGACCCCTGGGAGGGATACCCTAATGGAGACCCCCTCAAGTAATAAGGGGTGGCACGTGGATTGATTTTTTCATCAAGGGACCGGACACTGAGATGGTCGGACCTTGGTCAGACCCGAACAAAGACCAGCTAAATCCGAAGAGAATCTCTCGGGCAAGGTTAGAAGAGTTCGAGGTCTTATATTGCAAGAGACCATCTGTGAAGTGGGACCGGAGTCTCCTTAACAACCAAGATTGGTTGTATTCTTTTAGCCGTAAGTCCTTTTCCGTGCTTGCTCCTTCGTTCTGATGCCCTTTTGATATACTTACTCTTCTTTTCTGATTGTATTGCAGTGGCTGATCAAGGAAAACATCCTAATAATGAGGCCATTCTGGAGGCGACTGGGCCCCCGAGGATCAAGATGAGTGCCACCGATAAATTAAAGGTGAGCCAAAGCTTGAGGGATGCAAAGCCCAAGGACTCCACCCAGGCTGCTGTCAATCCCGAGATGGCCACGGGAACGTCTCAGGTGGATGATATTATCAAGCCCACCGAAGGAGAGAAGTTTGCTGCCGAAGACTCGGGGGCTAGTAGACCGAGAATAAAGAGGAGGAGGCTGGTTCTGAAATCAGTAGTGGAGGCAAGAATCAAGCAAACTTTCGTTCCTCAAGGGAGCTCATCCACTTCTCCCGCCGAGCAAAGTGTCATCAGGCAGTCGGAGGAATGCCTTGCTCCCCCTCCTCAAAATAAAGGAAAAAGACCCGCTGAAGGTCAAGAGCCCCCGAACACCCAAGGCGGTCCGATGGATCCCCCAATGCCGACCGGGGGTTCAAGACCCGAGGAGGGGATTAATATGCATGCCTTGGGTTCCTCGATGATCCCATTTGCCGAAGATGGTACCGAGGGGTCTGATCTGAAGACGCTTATGGAGATGCTGTTCTCCTGCCAACCGTTTCTTTTTAGGGAAATGCAATTCTCCTGAGGGTCTCCGATGAGCAGAATGTTCTGGAGAGAAGAGGCAAGGAAAGCAATAAAGGGCATGCCGAGGCTCTGAAGAACCACCAAAAGACCAAGGACCAGCTGAAGACCATTCATGACTCCTTCCACATCATGAAAAATGAGTATGGATCGGCTCGGGAGGCTTGTCTGGAGAAAGACAAGGAGATCGACTTCCTGAAGGCCCGGGTGATCGATATGGAAAAGGCGAATGTCCATGCAATGGATTTGGTGCAGGCCAAAGAGCTCAAGAAAATCCAGCTTGAGAAAAACAAGAACGAGCTCAAAGCCTAAATCTAAAGTTAGAAGATTCTCCTGACCCAATCGGAAAACATCATCCAATTTCAGACTGATCAGATGAAGAATCTCAAAGACAACGTTGAACTGATCGTCGAAGGTTAGGGTGCCAAAGAAGCCGATTGGCTGAAAGAACCGATTGCCTCCGCTTCCCTGAGCGTTCTAATTCCCGAGCTTAAACAGAAGCTGATAGATGAATACAAAGCCTCAGACGTTTTCCAGGCTGACATCTTGGCCTCTGTGGTGAATGAATTCAGCGATGAGTTTGAATATGCTCGGGAGCTTGCCAAGGAGAAGGGACATGATCCCGATCAGTTGGAAATTATTTTTCTCGAGGATTGATATGTAAAGATTTTTTTTTTACTTTACGTTTTGTAACCCTCCGACCAATTAATCAATTGAATGACTACAATTTATCTTTTCTCATGAGTTTTATTCTATCATCTGTATGTACAACTGTTTACTTATACTACTTCGCCCCCAACTAGCCTGATTGAATATAAATCCAATGAAGCTAGGAGATGAATTTTAAAGTGTGTATCAAAACAGTAATACAAGAACCAGATGATAAAAAACATTATCATTAATATCGAAAAGATAACAGGTTATCGGCTAAAAAGATAGCCTTAAAATTTGACTAAGTACAAAATTCTATCGGCTTCAATGATAGCCTCAAAATTTGACTAAGTACAAAGTGTGAACTACTGATAATACCTACGAAGCCGAAAAGCATGCCAAGTATTTGGAACATTTTTTCCATCCATGCCCTGAAGCTTGTAAGTTCTAGCCATCAACACTGCGATCTCTAAGTATGGTCCTTCCCATGTTGGCATCAGTTTGCCAGTTTCTTGAGGTGTGGATGCTTCGGCTTGGCGAAGGACCAGATCGCCCACATTGAATGACCTACTTTTGACATTTTTGTTGAAGTGCCGAGCAGCTCGTTGTTGATAAGCAGCCAATCTGAGGACCACTGAATCACGTTCATCTTCCAATAAGTCGAGGTTTAACCGAAGTCCTTCGCTATTGAGAATTTCATCGAAGTTTAAGACCCTCGGTGAAGGTACCCCGATCTCAATAGGTATCAAGGCTTCGGAACCATAGGCCATCTTAAAGGGCGTCTCCCCAGTAGTAGTCCGAGGAGTTGTTCGGTAGGCCCAAAGAACGTGCAAAAGCTCCTCGGGCCAGGCACCCTTCGCATCTTCCAGTCTTCTTTTGATGCCATGAAGAAGTGTCCTGTTAGTAACTTCTACTTGTCCATTGGCCTATGGTTGGGCTACCGAAGTCCGACGATGCTGAATGTTAAGCTCTGTTAAGAACCCTTCGAACATTTTGCCGACAAATTGAAGCCCGTTGTCGGAAACCAGAATCATCGGGATGCCGAACTGGTAGACTACTTGCTCTTTGAAGAATTGGAGACATGTATGCTCGGTGATCTTGGCAAATGGTTTGGCTTCTACCCACTTGGTGAAATAATCGATGGCGACGATCACAAATTTCACTTGTTTCTTACCCTGTGGATGAGGGCCCGATATGTTTATTCCCCATACAGAAAAGGGTATCGGAGAGAGTATCGGAGATAATTCTTCGGGAGGTTGGTGTGGAACGGATGCAAATATTTGGCACTTATGACATTTTTTGACGAAGTCTTTGGCATCTTCAAGCATGGTCGACCAAAAATATCCTTGTCGCAAAATTTTATGAGCAAGTGCTTTTGCTCCCACATGGTCCCCGCAGATTCCTTCGTGAACTTCCCAAAGTGCGTAATCGGATTCCCCGGGGTCGAGACATCGGAGCAATGGGGAAGAATAGGATCTTCGGTACAGATGGTCATTGTGGATACAGTACTTGGTGGATTTGTACTTTATTCTTCGGGCCATAGACTTGTCTTCGGGTAATTCACCATTCAAAAGGAATTTGAAGATTGGGGTCATCCACGAATCTGCCGGTTCAATATCTAACACTGTCTGAACCAGGGTGCTCGGATGTTGGAGATTTTCTAAGTATACTGCCCCATCTAATTCCTCTTGATCGGTGGTTGCCAATTTGGAAAGAGCATCGGCCATGGTATTTTCGGATCTGACCACACCTAATATTTGATATCTCGGGAAAAATGTTAATAAGGACCTAACTAGATGGAAATATGCCTGTAAATGAACTTCCCTTACTTCATATTCTCCCAACACTTGTTTCACAACCAGTTGGGAGTCGCTGTATATTGTCGAGCACTTTACTTCCAGACTTCGGGCCAGTTTCAACCCTGCCACCAATGCTTCGTATTCGGCTATGTTGTTAGTGGCTATGAACCCAAACCGGATAGATTGCTGTACTTTGAAGCCTTCCGGAGAAGTGAGGATTACCCCAGCACCGCTTCTCGCCCCGGCACAGGATCCATCGACGTACAAAGTCCATGCAGTCTCCTCGGGGTTTATTGTCACTTCCTCGTTCTCTGGTTCTGTTTCTTTGGCATCCTCGGGGAATGAACATTCGATGATGAAATCGATGAGAGCCTGAGCTTTTATAGCCGTCCGAGGACGGAATTCGATGTTAAATTGACTTAGCTCAATGACCCATGTTGCCAACCTTCCTGAAGACTCTGGTATGTAAAGAACTTTCCGTAACGGTTGGTCCGTGAGGACGATGATAGTTCGCCCCTGGAAGTAATGTCTCAGTTTCCGACTGGAGATAACCAGTGCGTAAGCCAACTTCTCTAAATTTGGGTATCTGGTTTCAGCGTCCCGAAGAGCATGGCTTACGTAGTAGACTGGCTTTTGCCCTTGTGAATCTTTCCTGATCAAAGCTGACCCGACTGCTAAGGATGTGGCAGACAAGTATATTTGTAGATCCTCCTCGGGAAGTGCTTTGCTTAATATCGGAGGGGAAGAGATATATCTTTTAATTTGTTCAAAAGCCCTTGGCAGTCTTCAGTCCATTGGAACGTTTTCTGATTCAGGGCTCCCTTCAGAGTCCCGAAGAATGGGAGACATTTCTCGGCTAGTCGTGCCACAAACCGCCGAAGAGCTGCCAGCCTCTCTGTCAGCCGTTGAATTTCTTTGAAGTTCTTCGGAGGTTGCATTTCAAGAATAGCCAATATCTTTTCGGGATTTGCCTCAATCCCTCTTCGGCTGACCATATATCCCAAGAATTTGCCTGACCCGAGGCCAAATGTGCATTTAGTTGGGTTGAGTCTCATGTTGTTTGTTCTGACATTCTCAAAGCATTCTTTCAGGTCGGATAAATGATCATCCTCCTTCATGCTTCGAACGATCATGTCGTCCACATAGACTTCCATGTTCCTCCCGATCTGGCTGCTGAACACTTTGTTCATCATTCTTTAATAAGTAGCCCCCGCGTTGATTAACCCAAATGACATGACTTTGTAGGCATAGATGGCTCGGTGGGTGATAAAAGCTGTCTTCAGTATATCGCTTTTAAGCATGGCGATTTGGTTATACCCCGAGAAGGCATCCAAGAAGCTCATTATGGTATGTCCCGAGGTGGAGTCGATCAATTGGTCTATGCTCGGGAGAGGATAATAGTCTTTCGAACATGCTTTGTTGAGATCTGTATAATCCACGCACATCCTCCACTTCCCATTATGTTTTTTGACCAACACCACGTTGGCGAGCCATTCAGGATAATTGATTTCAAAGATGAAGTCAGTTTATCAATTTCATCATCAATTACCTGTTGCCTCTCGGGAGCTATGTTCCTCCGTTTTTGCTTTACGGGGTTGGAGTTCGGGTTGACGCTCAACTGGTGTACGACCACATTTTTATCAATGCCTGGCACGTCAGCTGGAACCCATGCAAAGATGTCAGAATATTCCCGAAGAAGGGTGACCAACCGAGTTTTGGTTTCATCTTGAAGGTTTGTGCCAATCTGTATAGTTTTTTGATCATCATCTTGAAATAATGGCACCTCAACCGTATCTTCGGCCGGTGTTGCTAGTGGTTCAGTACATCCCTCAGTGAAATGTTCCAGCTCGATCTTCATGGTGGCTTTCTGTTTACTATCACTGGTAGAGGATGTCTGGATGGTCTGTAAATAACATCTTCGAGAAAGATCCTGATCACCAATAGATTCCCCGATCCCATTTTTGGTTGAAAATTTCATTTTTAAGTGCGGGATGGAGGTAATCTCTTTCAATGCCGATAGAGTCGTTCTTCCTAAGATGGCATTGTAGTTGCTTTCCACTTGAACCACGTAAAAGCAGACCATGATGGAAGCTTGTTTCGGGGCAGTACCGAAGATCACAGGCAATTCAATCGTCCCTGCTATACGGACTGGGTTATTTCCAAACCCGTATAAGGGGGACTCATTGCAGATCTCTAGCTTCCTTCCCCCCAAGTCCAGCTGATTGTATGCTTGGCTGTAGAGTACATCGACTGAACTTCCATTGTCAACAAGCATCCTCTTCATATCCATGGTGCTGACCTGAGCCGTAATGACCAATGCATCCTGGTGAGGAGTAACCATCCCCGATGGGTAATCATCATTGGAGAAAGTAATGGGGTCGGTCTTGATGCCCAGCGGTTTACCGGACACTTGATGGATTTCTCTGCCGAAAGCTTTTCTCTTTCGATTGGACAGAGCGGAGATTGATCCTCCGGAAATGACATCAACCACACCTCTTGCTTCAGTAATGGGGGGTGGTGGCTCGAGGCGATCAAAGGCTGATGGTCGGTAGGAATCGGCGACGTAACTGTCCAGGTTGTCATTCCGTACCTGCTTTTCTAGGAAGTCTTTGAGATGGTAGCACTCCTCGGTATCATGCCCTTTGGCTTCATGATAAATGCAATATCTATCTCCTTCCTTTTGTCTTGCAAAAACCTGAATCTTCGGGGGCTTCTCATAGAAGAGTTTGTTTTTTATCGCTTTCACGATATTGCTTTTGCTAGTATTCAGGGGTGTGTAATCCTTGTCGGCACCCCTTCTATCCCTCGGGGGATCGTTCTTTTGTTGTCGATCCCTCTTGGAATCTCTTCGATCATTCCCCTTCTTTCCATTACCGTTGGATTTCTTTTCGACACTAACGCCTCCAGGGTCTCTCTGGTGAAAGTCACCGGTATGTTTCGATGACCCCCGAAGATTGGCGAAAGCCTCTTCCAACTCCACGAACTTGTCCACCTTCTTGTAGGTCTCCGATAAAGTTTCGGGAGCCTTCGAGATAAGCTCCTCAATTAACCTGCTGGATTTATCAACATTTAATCCCATGGTTAAAAATTGGATTACCTGCTTCGGGTCAATCCCGTTGATTTCTGACACAGCCTCCTTAAATTTTTTGATAAATTGCCGAAGAGTTTCATTCGACCTCTATTTTACTTGTAGGAGGGATATCATCATTCGGGCTTGCCACTTGTTGCTTCCGAAGCGGTTGTGGAATTGTTCCTGCAGCTCCTCCCATGATTTAATGGATCCGGATGGAAGGGAGATGACCCATTCTCTGGCAGTTTTCTTCAGAGTGGATAAGAACAAATGCCACATTGCCACTGCATCGTGAACATGAAAGTGCATGGCCTGCTCGAAGGAATAAGTGTGATCATGCGGGTCTCCTGTTCCGTCGTACATCTCCAAGGTAGGGACCTTGCGGCTTCGATCGATCTTGGCTTCTTCCAGATCTTTCGAGAATGGAGAGAATCGAGCTTTCTTGGACCCATAGTACTTATTCGAAGCCTTATTGGGGGAAGATTCTCCAGTGTGGCTCCCATGACTATGTCGGTCTTCCCAATCTTTCCTTATCGGCGATCTGGCTCGTTTTCTCAAATCTGCTATCCAGATCGACTTGGAGTGAACCGGTTCCTTCCCGCGATTTCAGTTTCCTCCCCCTCGGAGTTCCGTGTGATTATCATCCCGTCTGGTATGACGATCTGAGCGGGAGGCCGAGCCTCTTTGGCTCAAGAGATCATTGCCTGCCTCGGTTAATTCCTCATACTGTCTGTCGAGCTCCTTCTGCTGGAGGTCCAGAGCCTTCTTTCTGTCGAGAATTATCTGGAGGCGGCGGTCTTTATCTGCCGCCATTTCCTGGTGAGATTGGGAGAGAGGTGGTCGTCGCGGATGACTCTGCGACTGTGAAGTTTCCATGTCAATGATAATTGATGGAAGTTTTACTAGGGCCCTCCTTCTAGTGCCAATGTTGACGCCTGATTCAGTTGGGCAGTCCTGCTGGCCGTCCGGTAAGAATACCTGCACAAAAGTCCAAACGGCTTGGGCCGTTTGTGGACTCCTCCGGTGTGAGTGTTAGTGAAGGTATCGGAAAAGTCAACAATGGAGGTTTGAGTATCTAGTATTGCAAAATAGTGCGTTACCCTTCTCTCCATTATCAACTCGATATTTATACTGCATACCTGAATAACGGTTACCTGTGTAACGGTTTTGTCCATTACGCTAGGTAGTTATGATGTACACCCGGTTCATCTTCCACCCACGTGCTGTAAGCCCAATAGAAAGGCTACCAGGCTGACGGTCTATTGGGCCTAGCCCAATGTGAATTCCCGGATCAGGCCTGGTTAAATATACATCCTAACACTTACCATTTCTATCTATTGTAAAAGATATTTGTGTATGAATAATTTTTATGTCGTTCATTTTATTTAGTCACATAAATATTTTAATCAAATATTAATATTTTTAATATAAACAATTGTTAATAAATAAAGCACATACCTCGCACAGGCTATTACACTAATTTTATGCCAAATTGAAAAATTATTGTCTATGATCACCTATATAATTTAAATATATTGCATATCTAAATATATTTTATCTACACACTCTTACATTATTTAAATGGCAGAGACATATCCCGTTATTATGAAAGATCGCATGCTCAAGTATATCTTTTAACAAAAGTTACAAGATTTTAGAATTAACCAATACACTGCATGGAGAAGGTAAGTTGGTTCTGCCTAGCAGTAAAAAGAAAATGAATCTAAGTGGTTTGAAATCATGTTCGAAATTGACTCAAAAAATTTGAGCAAGACTTAAATTCGACACTTAATTGAGTCAAATTCAAATCTATTTTAATACTCGGACACTTATATAAGTCAAATGTGAGCTGTTTACTGTTAATTCATTTAGTGTATCGAATTTTTCTTGTCTCACTGATTCATACTCGATATAAGTTTGTTGATTTTTACTCGTATATAATATCGAATATACTCGATTTAGTTAATAAATAGTATTTAGCAATTAAATTCTCCATATACTTTGAGAAGTATAAGAGATTTATATGTTTTCCATATATGTCCATCAATTGGTTTAAGAGTAACAATAACATCTCAATAATTTTTACAAGACTTGAGATCTAGTATTATAAAGAGTTTTAATATAAATAATTTCAAATAGTTAACTAAGTTAATTTTATCTACATTATCATAATGTAAATGATTCAGTTCTAAATGTATGTCTCAAATGCTTGTGAGTAGCTCAACTAAAAAACTAGTCGAGTTGAGTACAATTAAACGAGTCGAATTCGAATATGAGCAAAGATTGTAAAACTATATTTGAATTCAAGTACAAATCTAAGTACCTTAAAAAAATTTCTGATAAAATCTAAATAAGGTATTGTTCGAAGACTTAGGATCATTTACACACTTACCGCCTAGACCATAGGATGAAATGTATCCCTAGAATCGAAATACTAATAGAATAGGTTCTAAAAAAAAAGGTAAAAAAATATGTACATATAATAGTTGGAATTTAACTTAAATTGTACTATTACTTAAATAATATAGTTTGAAAAAAATATAATTCTTATAAAAATCATCTTACCTGATGTCACTTTATTTTTATATTATTAGAATATAGTTATCATTATAACTTAAGTGTAAGTAGTTATTATTATTATTATTATTATTATTATTATTATTATTATTATTATTATTATTATTTTAGAAAATTATTTTTTCTTAGTGGATAATCTTAATTCATATAAAATTATTAATATTATTAACAATATAAATATAATACATAGAGCAGTCAAATAATCAATTATTATGATAAAATATAAAAGTAACTACGCTATCCCATAAAATCCTTGTACAAATTACAAACAAGTAACAATAAAATCATAACTCAGTAATAAAATCGCATGCATGCTTCACCTAGTAACTGTTATTGAAAGAGTCTTATTATTTATTTTATATTATTGCTTAGAGTTTCACATTAATCACAATTTAATTTTATCATAAATTTGTTGCCATATAAATTATTTTTTTAATTAAAATATACTATAACAATTCAAAATAAGTAAAATTTTATTATTAGTTAGCTAATATTGTTTGAAAAGGTTAATAACTTGAGGAGGAAGCAATTCTGTTATAAAGATTGTCATCCTATCTAATTTTAATTTATTACTATTATTATATTATGAATATAATTATAATTTTGAGTATAAATAGAATTTAGTTATTACTTAGATAATATAATTTTAGATTTTTTTTTTTTGAGAATGATCTTACTTAATATTAAGCTGTTACTATTATCTTCTCTTTTTCATTTCGATTGGTCTCTGATATCTGAATATTGAGCTATATTTATAGTTTTTCTTCTAATAAACTTTCCGTTGAAAATTTATGTAGTTTAGCTGCAAAAATCTTTTGTCAATCTGTTGTAGCCATCTATGATTGTCCATTGTGTCAGACCTTGTCTACAGACTGTTCTTTTCAAGTATAGTTATTAGAGTTGCAATTGATTGAACATTTTCTTTCCTGTCAACACTTTTAAAAGATCTTCAGGATTGTGTTGTATTGAAGATGTAATTTTGTATATGTGCACACCTAGGGGGAGGGGGTGAATAGGTGTTTATGCTTGAAGTGATTATCAGCGATAACTTTTTAAATTTTCTGCTACAAGTTTAAAATAGACAGGTACCTATCTGCTTTAGTGTCTGTTTTAACTAAAATTCTTCTTCGGATATTATTTAGACAGGATACCATGTCTGCTTTAGTGGTTGAATTAGTATTAATTCACGAGAGTGTAACAGAACAAAATATGTAAACGTGAATAATAGATATTCAAATGCAAAATCAAAGTAACCAACAGAAAAATAAGCACACCAAGATTTTTTACGTGGTTCGACCCTTATCCTCTAATTTAATGGCCTAATCCATGTCCAATACCAATTGGTATTGAAGACTCCTTTTATTAAAATGATATTCAAAACAGTTACAAAGATACTTCCTGTAAAAATAAGCTTTGCTCTAAAATGGACACGATTGCTCCCTTGCACCTCTGCAACTTTCTCACCACTGAGACTTCTAGAGCTTCCTTTGTACTACTTTATCCACCATTAGATCAGCCAAGCCAAGCAACGCTTGAATACAAGTTTTGATAAGAAAAAATAAGATTACAAACACACTATGATTTCCTAGCCAAAAGGAATTAATAACTAGACACAACTGATTGCTAGAAATATACTTTTTTAAAAGCTCTCAATGAAAGTTCTCTATATTATACTTAGTATAACATAAAGTGTTCTATCTTCTTTAGTCGAGAAGGATGAGAATATATAATATGAAATTTAATGGCATAAAAATATTGTTAGCATAAAATGCTCATATCTTAGTTGGAATATAATATGATTTCAACAGAGAAATATTATCCGACAGTTATGATATGATAATTTTGAATTTCAAAATAAAATACTTTGAAAAAATAACTTAATTTAAGGAAAGACATATTTGATATGAATATGCTGATTCTTTTAGATTACTTAGACTGTTTCCTTAATTTCAGAACATTTATCCTTTTGTCAAGTTTTAATAAAACAAACTTCCAGCAACCAAATAAAGTCTTGAAATTAAAATACTTTCGACTAGAAAGTCTTGAAAGAAATCCTAAGACCTGAAGACACACATTAGATTTTATTTCCAAATTGGGCCTTCATGAATTTAACTCCATTATCAACAACACCATATATGACTAAATTAGTCCATGTAGCTCAAAAACCTACTGATTCACATTAGCTCCATATAACACATATTGTTATATCACCGTATATTATTAGTCCACATTATAAGCAAACATGCTCAAGTAAGCACCTTCATGCAAATATATTATCATAATACCATATATGATTAATATACCCTTCTCAAAAATAAAATGTCCATCTAACGTGTACTTTTTCACACAAAGCATATTTTTTTCATACAAGGTAAATATCCCAAGATTTTATTCCCATGCAAAATATATTCTGCAGAATATATTATTTTCATACAAAATATATTACTTTTATACAGAACATATTAACTCCATACAAAACATATTATCATCATTAAAACATAAGCATATAAATCAACATTCTCCCTCTTTTTAATGATGATAATATATAATTATGTTCAATCAATTTATTGTTCAATCTTGTTAAACAAACACAATTTCATACAAAATATGTTGTCGTCATTAAAATCATTAGCATATAAACCAACAGAGGAAGCTTTAGATCCAAACGGTAACTTATAAGTTTAGACTCTACGATAGTCTTGAACCGTAGAGTCAAGCTTATAAGAATTTGCGCTACGATTCTTGGTAGCTCTACATTTTTGCCCTTTGTCTGGTGACTCTACGTTCTGCTTTTATCCTTCAATCAGTCTATGGACTTCCATCGCCTTTAGATTTCGCTCAATGATTCTGTCAGATTTGCTTAGTTCATTTTACGATCTTAGAGTAATTAAGTCTCAGCTCTGCGAACTTGGAATTCTTAGTCTATTGCGAACTTGGAATTCTTAGTCTATTACAAGTTCTTACTCTACTATTTGGATCAACCTAATATATTTGATTCCTAAGTCCTTGTAATAATCAAGAAAATCATGTAATATTAATCTTAATGAAATGAAGTTATTTGAAAATTACTATGTGCAATATTTGAATTTATATGTGTGCATATATGTGTTAGATATGTTGAGAAGAAGTATATTGATAGTCAATGAAATAAACTAATGGAATTAATTTGAATTAACCATGGAACATGAAGGAAAGCTAAGGTAAGATGTTTAAATAAGTGAATTTCATGTTAAAGCTTATATTATGAATTAACAAAACTTGTATATAAGCCTTATGTGGCAATGTGAGAGGCCTAAGTTAAATTATAAACTAAGCCTCAAGAAAAGTGTAAGTAGTTTAATTATGTAACTAGTTCTAGCGCAAGTGTTATGTCCAAGTGTAGTCCAATGAAGGTAATTAAAATAAGCCCAATCAATTTATACTTGTAAGTCTGATAATGTATTATAAGTTAGCCCAATCCTTTAATGCTTGTAAGTATTGTAGGTATGGGTAGTGTGACCCAAAAAAATTAAATGAGAAGCCCAATGATTAAGTTGTTTAGCCCAAGGGTTAAGCCCAATGTGCATTAATTATAAGTATTATGGAGGATATATATATATATATATATATATATATATAAGAGGAAAAAAAGAAGAAATAACCTTAGAAATCCGGCCATGTCCCTTTTCCCCTATCCTAAAACATGTGTAAAATGTGTTTACAAACCATTGCATAGAAAATATTAAAACCATCCCAAGCTATTTCTGTTTTTTTCTTAAATTAAGGAGATTATGTAAGCTTTGAACCTAATCCTTGTAAGCTAATAATGAAAACCTAAAAGTTGGGTGTATAATTTACACGTATATGTAGAGGTAGAAGAGTATGTGAAGGCCTCCTATAAATAGAGTTCCTTAGTTCATTTGGCAAGAATTTACTTCATTTTGTGCAATTTACTAAGTGTGAGCTAAAGAGAAAAGAGTGCGTAGAAAGAAATAGAGAAGTTTATGAGCTAGAGAGTACTTGGTGGATCAAGGAAGAAAAAAGCCTTAGCAAAAGTCAAACAAGGAGATCAACCTAGAAAGCCACAACCATTTAATAAGAGGAAGAGATCACTAAGAAAGATTTAAAAGTGTTCTAACCCTAAAACCTTTAGTTAAGTTAGTATATTATAGTTTGTAGTGTAGATATGCATGTTTGGTTGTGAGAGGTTTGTGTGTTGTGGGATCATGGTGGATTCGAAGGTATAAGATGGATCTTAAAGAAGTTTTGTGTATAATACGTGTTTTGATAAATAAAAATACAATAAGTATGAACATGAGCATGAAACATGGTTAAATCAAGTGATAATATAATTTTCAAAATAATGTAAACCAAAAGGTGTGTGTTATTTTTAAGATCTATGTGTTATATGTGTAGATCTATAAGATACGAAGATAATCCAAGTGGACCAAAAGAAAAATGAGTTAAAATGAATTTATAGTGATTTTTCTAGTAAATAGTATTTTAATGTAAACCCTAGAAGAATTATCTCTATTTTTGGCAACACATGTGTTTGTATAGGTGTGAGGCCCTTGGTTTATAGTTAAACATGTAATTAACTAGTTGTAAACTAAATTTGAACTTATTCAGATGTAAGATGATCAAGTTGTAAGCCTTTAAAACAAGAATAATCAAAATTGATAAAATTGAAAAAAGTTGAAAAAATTAGGATAGAGGTTGCTAGCGTTGGGCCACAGCCCTTAATTTTCTGTTGACCGAATTCGGGTCAAATCGGGTTAGGTCAAACCAGGTCGGGTCAGAATTTTATAAATAAATAAATCTATAAAATAAATAATAATAAAATAAAATAGAGAATATAATGAATAAATAAAGCATAGACAAATAAAATAATAATAAAGATTATTTTATTTATAGATTTCGATTATGAAGATAAATAAAAATAGATGAATAAATAAAGAATGAACAAATAAAATAATAATAAAAATTATTTTATTTGTAGATTACGGATGTGACGATAAATGAAATAAGTTTACACCTACGTGTTAGTCGAATCAAATCGGTACATTAGGTTTGATAGTGACTAATTAATATATCAATTTATTATAGGTTATTTGGAAGGGCGATAATTATGAACTAATATTAGACGACGATTCAGGTAAGTCTCCTGAACTTACCCAATTATGATATTGTGCAAGTTTCGTAATCGACATTATTCTTGAAAAATTACTTTATATTGATGTTAAATATTATTGATCGCACTTATGTGTATTCGAAAAGATTATTCCATATTTAATTGTTGAAGCATAATTTTTATATTATTCATGAACTATTTACGAAGTTGCTATATGCCATTTGATTTTGCTAGACTATTGTTGAATGATTTATTGAATTGAAAGTCTTTGAAAAGTTAATCCGAACCAAATAGTTAGTGCGAACTCTTAAAAATGAGACTGAGATGAACAACCCTTATAAAGATGTATTTTATGTCGGGAGACTGACTTCACGTGCTATGTTTAAATATTATACATAACATATGGTACAATATGCTAAGCACCTTAAGTACTTATAGAGAGTGGAAGTTAGTCTTTGTGATCAATGTACACTCTTGAGGTAATTCAGTGAAATACTGGTGATCCCTCTAGAAGTTCACAGTCCATAGTGACCTTTTAGTATGAAAGTTAAAACCCTTCTTTTATTGGAATTAATTCATTATTCCTATTACTTCCTCATCATTGAATATCATTGAAGCTTCAGAAATGTTAAATAATTCTTTACTTGAATTCTTATTTATTGTATGCTATAAACTTGTTGAGCAATTAGTTTTTCACTTTTGCTTAAACAAATTTTACAATTAAACCGGAGAAGTTTAGTGGATCTGGAAAAGACAAAGGAAAAGGAAAGGTCAAAGAATGATTAATGCTTAAGATAATTGTGTATTTAACTTTGATGTCAAGACTTATATTAACATTTGAACTAAGTTATGTGATGTAATTAGTAAAGGTTGTAAGAACCTGAGATTGTATTTGAGTAGCATAATTATTTGTATTTATTTTCGCATTAGAGTATAGATGGATTTAATGGATATGTATATCACGAGCACCATATCCAGTGTTAAAGGACCTGAATTTGGGGAGCGTCACACTCCTTTTATAATGATTAACTCTTTTAAGCACTTTACAATATTACTTGTTTTTCTCTTTACAAATATAAATTAAGTTATTTGTCATCATATCATCATTAAATCCAATAACAAGGTTTAAACATAAATGCACTAACAATATCCTCTTATTTGATAATGACAAAAATAAGTAATTTTTAACAATCATCAATAACTCTAATGCAGACAATACATAGTTAAACATGAACTTAGATACAGTTAGAGACTGTATTGTCTATTGAAAAGTATGAATATTATTGATATAATTGTTGATTTACAAAATATTTGAACAAGTATTGTTTACACTAACAACATACAACACTTGTAACTGTATAACATAAAATATTGCATTAAGTACAGTTATTACGATTTTGATTAAAGCAGTAAAGACATATCTACTTGGCACTCGACGATCGTCACTTCCACTAGATGATCTTCTCTTATCTTTTCTTCTTCTTTTCTTCCACTCTGATCATGACCTTTTATATCTTTTATCTCCCATCTTTTGGTCATGACAACTTCTTTTCTCTCCCTTTTTGTCAGCATCACTCTGAAGTTTCTATTTTAGTTTTCTTCTTCTAGGGACTCGTAGTACTTAACTGCCTTAGGCTTAACATCTGATACCTCATTTTCAATGCTCTTATAATCCAGCTTGGTCTTGATGGTTCTCAATTTGGATACTTCTACTAAGTTCTTTTATTTCTTTGAATTTCTTACTCCCCCGCAGCTAGAGGCCTCCCCTCACTAGGTGAACCAACTTCTCTCATCCTTTATTATCTTAGCGATGAAGCCTCAGTACTCATCACTTTATCAAAGATAATGAAGGTCTTTTATACCCATCTAGCCTTTTCATTACCACCGACTTCTCCATCTTCGTTGGTAAAATGGGTATTATGAATGATTTCCACTGTAGTTTAGATGCATTGTTATGGGGAAGTACTCATTCTTTGGAAATTGATGGACAACTCAACATCTTATGTCCAATATCTTTGAGACCGACCTTGGATTCTCATTTGTTGATTAGTCCTATAGCAAAACTCAAAGTCATAATGAAGAGAGGCTTCCTTTTCGCTTACGATCTTATTTATTCATTATCTATCTTTCCGTTGAGATGAACCTCTTCTTCAAGCCTTGAGTAGATCCAGATTTCTTCATACATGAGAAGTACAAGGCTTAATTTACTTTCAGGAGAGAGAACTGTGTTGATTTAAGCCTTATCATCAACAATTTAGTTAAAGCCCATCTGATTTCTGATTAGAGATATATGAACTGAACCTTAGAGAAATCTACATAAGATTTTGAAACTTCTTAGAAGTTTATGGTTTCGAATGTGAGAGAGAGAGAGAGAGATATTAAAAATTTATCTGGAAGTGATATGTGTTGATGAGTCCTTTAAGGATAAGTGAAGAGACAATTCAGAGATTAATAATGAGTTAGGGTATTCAAGGAGTCAGAACATTAAAAAATTGAATACACCTTTAGATGTTCAGTTGAGTAGGACACGTATTAAGTTTTCACTCGTTTGTCGAGCGGCGGAGTTGGGTATAGCAGATACGTCTATCAGTTTGCTTATGTTAGTTATTCTTGCACGTCCGTTTGACCTTTAAAACTTTTGTCCAGTCGTGTACACCACTCGCTGATTTGACTTTCTTATTAAACGATTTCTAACTCTCATTTCACAGAGTGGATCATAAGCTTTCAAATTTCATAGAGTAGTCCTTCACAGGGTATTCACTCTACGATTCATTTAGCTCTATGAGCCATCATAAAGCATTCACACTCTACGATATTCACCTGCATGGTTAGATTAGTAAGATACAATATATGTAATCAACTTAAGTTCAATATGCCTAGTTTACTAATTAAGTTATTAAATCTAGATTCATCTAAAGGTTTTATAAACACATCAACAAGTTAAACATCTGTAGGGATATAATGTAAAGTGATATTATTATTTAAAACATGATCCCTAATGAAGTGATGCCTTATGTCTGTATGTTTGGTCCTTGAATGCAGAACTGGATTATGAGTCGTTATAGCAATTGCACTAGTGTTCTTACAATAAATAAGAATAGATTTAAACTCAAACCTATAGTCAGCTAGCTAATTCTTCATCCATAAGATTTGTGCACAACAACTTTCAGTAGCAATGTACTCAGCTTTTCCATTAGAAGTTGATACTGAGTTCTTCTTCTTGCTAAATCATGTGATAAGTCTATTCCCTAACAGTTGAAAAATTCCACTAGTATTTTTTATGTTTATTTTGTATCCTACAAAGTTAGTATCTGAATATTCAATTGGATTAAAGAAAGATTCCTTGGGATATCACAGTCCCAGATCAGGAATACCTTTTAGATATCTAAATATTCTTTTTACAACGATCAAATGAGATTCCTTAGGATTAGCTTGAAATCTTGCACATATACATGTTGAGAATATAATGTCAGGTCAACTAGCATATACATATAAGAGAGAGCAAATCATATATCTGTATTGAGTAATATCAATACTTTTACCATTTTTATCTTTATCTAGCTTAGTTGCGGGAACCATGAGAGTCTTCATGGAAGTGACTAATTTCAAACCATACTTGTTTGATAGTTCTTTGATGTACTTGGCTTGATTGATAAAGATGCCCTCATCAGTTTGCTTCACTTGTAGTCTAAGGAAGAAGTTCAACTCACCCAACATGCTCATCTCAAATTTGCTCTGCATAAGCTTGACAAATCTCTCACATAATTTTTCGTCTGTAAAATCAAATATTATATCATCTACATAAATTTACACTCACAATGTTTTATTTTTATGTTTTCTAAGAAATAGTATCGTGACTACTCTACCTCTAGTAATCTTTTTTTCAACAAGAAAATTAGTTAAAATCTCATACCATGCTTTAGGTGCGTATTTTAAGCCATAAAATGCTTTATCTAATTTATAAATATAATTGGCTTTAGTTAGATCAACAAAATCTGGAGGTTGCTTAACATACACATTTTCTTGAAGTTCACCATTCAGGAAAGCACTTTTGATATCCATCTGGAAGACTCTGAATTTCTTGTGGGCTACAAAGGCAAGGAACATCATGATTTCTTCTACTCATGCTACTGGTGCATAAGTTTCACCATAGTCGATCATTTCTTCTTGAAATTAATATATTGCTGCTAGTCTAGCCTTATTCCTTTTGATTACACCATATTCATCCATCTTATTTTTAAAGACCCATTTGGTGCCAAGCACCAGATGATCCCTTGGCCTAGGGACCAATCTCCATACTTTGCTTCTTTCAAACTAGTTCAACTCATCTTAAATTGCTTCTATCCAACTTGAATCTTGATGAGCCTCATCTATCTTTTTAGGTTCCATTTGAGAAATGAAGCTCAAATAGATGCATTCATTTTGGGTTATAGATCGTGTACTGATTCTTGTTGTTGGATCACCTATGATAAGGTCTTCTGTGTGATTCATTGCCCATATTTTTCCTGGTGGAACATCTGTCAATGTACCTTCTTGTATGAGTTCTTCAAGGTTTGATTTTGCTGGTCCTGATGTTGATGGATCTTCAGTTTGTAGAGTGTCATTGTCTAGAACTGTTGGCTCTATGATTTTTTCATTTGACTATAATTTTTGGGTAGATAATCGTAGGATCCAGCTGTTATGCATTTTTAGCGTCTGATTCTACGATCACAGACTAATTGATCATAGTGTTTACATGCTCTATATGTTCATCAATAATGATAGCCTTACTCGGCTCCAGATTTTTGGTTTCATTAAAGTTATATAAACAGAAATTTCAACAGTTAACAATCTTTTATTGAATACACGGTAAGCTTTGCTAGTATCTAAATAGCTAAGAAAAAGATATATTCGTCTGACTTTGGTTGCAACTTAGTTAGATAGTTCTTATCATTGTTGAGGATATAACAGGTACAGTCGAAGATGTGCAGGTAGCCAAGATTAGGTTTTCTCCCTTTTTCAGAGTTTGTAGGGTGTCTTTTTGAGTGTGGAGTGGATCAGAGATCGATTTTGAGTATAGAAGGCAGTGTTGATAGCTTCAACCCAAAAATATTCTAACATCCTTATAGCCATTAGAAGTGTCTTTCATGCTTCAATGATAGTGCGGTTATTCCTTTCTGCTACATCATTCTGTTGTGGAGTTCTTGGTGTAGAAAAGTTATGATGAATTCTATTATCTTCATAGAACTGGTTCATCTTAGAGACATCGAATTCTCTTAAATGATCATTCCTTATTACCTTGATCTTCTCATCTTTCTTAATCTCAACCAGTTTAAAGAATCGAATTAAGGTGGAGTTGGTTTCATCCTTAGAGGCCAGAAAGAATATCCATGTAAATTTGTTGTAATCACCCATTATGACCAAAGTGTACTTTTTTCCTCCAAGACTGACAGTTAATATAGGTCCAAGAAAATAAATAAATATATATATATATATATAAGCTAAGGGGCATATTATTGGAGTTGACTGTTTTATACTTGAATGAGACTTTTATTTGTTTCCCTAGCTAACAGGCTTTGCATGACTTTTCTTTGATGAAGGTCAGTTTGGGCAGTTTAAAGACTAGATCTTTGGTGACTAACTTGGACATGTTCTTGAAGTTGAGATGGGAAAGCCTTTTATACCACAACTAGCTTACGTCTTCTAGAGCCTTGGCAAATAAACAAGCTATTATAGTTGAGCTCAACTTTACTAGATATACCACATAAACATTATCGTTTCTTATCTTAGTCAGCTTTATAGAATTCGTTTTCATGTCTCTGACTTCACACTGGTTGTTGATGAAAACAACTTGATGTCCCTTATCGCACAGTTGGCTATTCTTAACAAATTATGCTTTAATCCTTGAACATGAGCAATTTTCTTAAATGAACCACACTATCCTCTAGTTTTACTAGAGTTGTTATCTCAAAAGATAACAGTTGAACCATCTTTTTATATGAAACTTGACTAGAGAGCTCGATTTCATGTCATATACATTGAACACTCACTTCTAGATACCATGATGTGCTACTAGAGTTCCTTTATGAAATTAGAAATTAAGCTTTATTTTGGTACTCATGCTTGTTTAGGTCTGGATGGGTTAGTCCTCTTTGGAACCCATATTTGCCTAATTTTGGGTCTTCCAAACATAGGATAAGCATTATAATTATACATAACATCAATATGTCCATAGTTATAGTAGGTATAACATTTTGTGTATTAGATACTTGTGTGTGTAAGTTGAATCTTTTTCTTTCGAGATAAGTGTGGGGTAATTAAACTCTTAGCCTTTCTTCTCGGCTCATACTGTTTTTGCGATCACGCTGCTCTACGATTTTGAGAGTTCGTATAGTGAATGGTAGCTCTACGATTATTACTAGGTTGGTTCGTAGAGTGAATTTTTGTTGACTCTACGATCCTTCGTGGTTTGATCGTAGTGTTGGCCTTACTCAACGATTTCTTCAAACCTAGACCAATGCGATATTTATTATTTTTAGGAATAATATGATCAACAAAAAAAATAGAGTTTTGAATAATTGGCTCTGCAATTTATTTTGATTTTACAAACGCAATGCTCTTATGAGAAGTAGAAGCAATGTTATTGTTTATTTCAATGCATGTGCCCATAGTCTGACTTGAGGGAGATTTTTCAAATCCTAAACTTGATCTGTTAGAGCTCAGTCTCTGACTTGTGATCAGGGAGCATGAAAAATGAAGACCTATTCTAAGTGGAGATTATTTTCTCTAGTTCCTCAATCTTGAAGACTAGATTAGACACTTTAAGTGTAGACTGCTCAATGATAGATCTCAAGATGTTATTATGAGCTTCAAGTTTTGATAGAGAGAAAGCATTTTCTTGAATTGTTTTCAATTCAAGTTATACTATATCTTTATTTTCTTTATGTAGAAAATGATCTTTTGAGAGAACTCTGAACCGTTTCATGTATTTATGCAAATCAGTAGTCATACCACATAAAGCAATTCTTAAGTCATGCATATTAACATTAAGAGAATTAAAGTCAAATACCTCAATGATATCACTTTTTTGAATATCAGTGATGATCTCCTTGGTTGATTTTTCGGCTATAAGACAGATGCTGACTTTGTGTGAGGTCTTTCATTTCAGTTGCACTCTAGGAATCATCAACAACTAGCCCTCTGTCCTTTTAAAATTTTCTCGGGTATGTCTTCTTCTCCTTCTGGACATATTCTTTCTTTATTTCTTTCTTCAGATCTTCTTTGATAGGCTTACTACTTTCAGTAATAAAATGTCCTGGCTTTTTACAGTTAAAACACAAGTATTTGATACAGTCTTTCTTGTTACTGGTGTAGTTTCTGAAGTATTTGTTGGTACTACTTATGCCTTTCTTCATGAATTTCCTTAGTCTTTAGGCAAGAACAACAATGTCTTCATCTTCATCTTCAAATTCACTCTTTTTCTCCATGTAGACTTTGGAAGGACTTTCTACATTCTTGAAAGAAACACATTTATTTGTTCTTCTTGCTTCTATTGTTGATGTTGTTTTAACCCTTTAATTCAGCTCCAGCTTATATGTGAGCAGATTTTCATATAGTTGCTGCAATGTCATCTCATGGAGGTTCTTTGACTCTATGATGAGAGTGGTCTTGGCATCCCATTTATTGGGTATAACCCACATGGACTTTATATTGATATCCTTCTTTGGGTAGACCTTGTCAAAGGCCTTTAAAGCATTGAGAAGGATGTTGAATCTCTCATATATAGTAGTGATGTCTTCACCAGAGATATGTGAAAATATCTCATATTGTTGAGTCAGGAGAGATTGCTTATTTTCTCAAACTTCCTCTGCCTTTTCATACATAACCAGGAGAGCTTCCCACACCTTCTTTGTAGTTCTGTAATTGACCATATTTTCGAATAGATTTTCTTCTAGAGTCATGAACAACATATTTTAACCCTCTTGTCATGAGCCACCGACTTCTTTTCACTGTCTGTTCATTCTGATATTTTCTTAACAGTGACCTTGTTTGGATCATCAATGGATGGAGCTAACTTCGTGGGAATGAATGGACCATTAAGCATAGAATTGAAGAGCTCATCATCTATAGCATCCATGTATGACGACATACATACTTTCTAGTTAGAGAATTTATCTTTGTTGCATAATGGTGGCTTATTTCCACCACCAAGCTCAGAGCTGGTTATGTTGTATGACATTTAGATTAACTGAAGCAGTAAATTTATTCATTGAGAACGATGCTCTAATACCAATTATTATTCTTAGGTGGCATGAAGAGATCTAGAAAGGGGGTTGAATAGATTATTTTTAAGTAATAACACTCAAATTAAAATTATTTACTAAATAATTTACCAGTTAACTTTTCACAGTTATATATGCACAACAGAATAGTTAAGCTTTATAAATCCCCTTTAAGGATAAAATGAAGATCTCAGGTCTGACTTTAGTGATATAAAAATATAGAAATCAGTCAGATGATATTAGAATTATATATCAGTTAATAAGGCAGTTGTATAGTAGTTATATAAAGTAATAAATGAGATAAATGATTTTTCATAGGTTCAAAGCCTAAGCTACTCATAGTCCTTTTTCCCACTCTACTGAGCAGGGATCATCCATTATAGGATAAAGGTCATTTAGATTAGGTTCCTATGAACCAATTACAATCTCATTTAGAGAACTTATTCACTCATATTCAGATGAACACTTTGTCTCGACTTACAATCTCCATCTGGGGAACTAATTCACTTATAATCAGGTGAACACTTTATCTCAACTTACAACCTCTTTCTGGAGAACTGATTCACTTAAAATTAGGCAAACAGTTTGTCTTAACTTTTAAATCACTTAGATCTCTCTGTGGTTGAGTTTGGGGTAATGCTAAGTTAGGTTTAAGCTCCTCCTCATAATAACTTAGCAGGGATGATCGATGTTATATAGATTATAGAGTGATTTCTGGATCATAGAGTAGCTTGGGCTGAATCATACTGTAGCTCTTAAGGATCGTAGAGTTGGTTAAATTTTCAGACTTGCATTAAGGTTTGATCGATTTTATATATATCTTTATTTGATTTTCTCTTTTTCATTTCAATCGATCTCTGATGTCTGAATGCTGAACTCTATTTATTAATTTCCTTCTGATAATCTGCCCATTGGAAATTCCTGTAGTTTAGCCTCAAAAGTCTTTTGTCAGCCTGCTATTGCTGCCAATGATTATTAGCTGTGTCAGGCCTTGTCTACAGACTGCTCTTTCCAAATATAGCTGTTAAAGTTGCGGTAGATTAGACATTTCCTTTTCTATCAACAATCTTTAAAGATCTTCAAGATTGTGGCGTGTTGAGAAAGATTTAGATCCCAACAGTTACTTATAAGTTTGCACTCTATGATTATGATAGTCTTGAATTGTAGAGTCAAGCTTTTAAGAATTTGTTTTACGATTCTTGGTAGCTTTACGTTTTGGTCTTTTGTCTGGTGACTCTACATTCGGCTGTTCTTCAGTCAGTCTGTAAACTTCTATTACCTTTACATTTCGCTTAACAATTCTGTCGAATTTGCTTAGTTCACTCTGCGATCTTAGGGAAACTAAGTCTCAGCTCTGCGAACTTGGATTCCTTTGTTTATTAGAAGTTCTTACTCTACTATTTAAATCAATTTAACATATTTGATCCTTAAGTCTTTTTACAATGATTAACTATTTTAAGAAATTTATAATATTACTTGTTTTTCCTTTAATAAATATACATGAATTTCTTTGTCATCATGTCAGCATTAAATCCAATAATCAGGTTTAAACATAAATTCACTAACACAATGGTTCTCTCTGAACTGGCTACAATTGCTGAATCACTCAGAAACAGCTAAAACACTCGGTCTTCTTAAGGTCACTAAAGACCTTTTCTTGTTAAGACATTAAGTCTTCTTAAGGTCACTAAGACATTTTCTTGCTAAGACACTAAGTCTTCTCAAAGTCACTTATACTTTATCTCACTAAGAGGCTTAATTCACCAAGAATCAAGGCAAGTCACTCAGACTTGTCTTTCTGTTGATTGATGGTTGTGTGAGGTGTTACTAAGTGGCATTATGACTATCTCTCTGAAAGACTTAGCAGTGAAACAATTTCTTTGTAAACTTTTGATCATTTGAGCTTTTGAATCGTTGAAATTGTTAACGGAGACTCACTGGTAGAAATTGTTAATCTTGGAGTCTGAAGCAATAATCATTTTATATACATCCTTGGAATTCTTCTAGTTTAAAAGTTACCGTTGCTTCATTCTTCTGAGGACACTTTTCATAGTCTAATTATTCTGGCTCTACAGGTTTATTAGTTGGACCTTTGACTGTCACTATTAGTTGTACTCTATTTGCTGCAGTAGTAGACATGCGCCCTTTATATATACTTAAATAACCATTTTTGGATTAGGCTCTGAATTCAATTCTTATCCCTTTCGCCAACACAAACTTTTATCTTTGGAAAAATATTTGAAAGAGACGTTCTAATCGTTTTCTATATATTAACAATTGACACATAAGACTTTTCACTTTGCGATTTGATGTGGCACTGATGGAGCTCTATAATTTGAACTCTGCGATATAGCAATAATGTAACTTTATGATCTAAATTCTACAATCTGATGTAGTATTGATGTAGCTCTACAATTCAATCTGATTAGTATTATGATCTAAAGTAGCTCAACAATCTTACTTTACTTTGTGATCTCAGTAGTACTGCGATTTGATGTAGCTCTACGATCTGATCACAACAAGAAAGTAGGGCTATAACGACGGTATGTTCTTGTCGTCATAGAATTGAAATCCGTCACCATATGATATGCCGACGGTACCAAACTGTGGCTGTTAGCACTGTGGCCATATACTTATACCATCGTTAGTATACTCATATGCCAATGGGTCTACCGTCGCCACACAATTTTTGTCGCTAAGCTTTAGAGCCCAAACGTCAATGGTCTCACCCTTAATACCGATGTGTGCTATTTCGTCATGGTTTAGGGTGCCCTAAGGCTGACATTCACCATCGGCGTAGAGCTAATGGGCACCTATTATTTATAACATTATGACGACCACAATACCGTTGGCATAGACCTTTCTATTTTAAAATCTATTGCTATTTGGCAGGTGGCTATAATATAGACCTGTTTATTTAAAACCGCATGCATTAAACTTAAAACTCAATAATTTTTAAATATTAATTATATAAATTCATTGTGCGTACATAGCTATAAGAAGTAATTAGTTAAACTTAATAAAAATTATCTGTGATTCAAGTTCTAACGAGCTATACAAAAGATACTCCAATTCACTATGATTGGCAAATACTTGACAAAAGGTGCCATGAACATTAATACCCATCTTTGATTTGGGAATACTTAATCTATGCTCATTATAACCATCTTCATTTCTTCCATCTCGGTTACATGTAGCATCAACATCTTTCAAGTACCTTGAACAAAATGTTATTCCTCAGTAACTACTCCTTTTATGATTGACCCTCCTAGGTGACTTCGATTACGAATATACCTTTTTTTATCTTTCTAATAGACCTAACCATAAACATATTTCACATTGTGAATAAAAACTAAAAAACAAATATAATATTCCAAGAAAAAATAAAATTAATAAGATGATATTCTTACTTTTCAAACGGATATATAATTAAAAATTTACATTTCCAGCTATCCTTTGTTGTTAAGCTAAGTGTATAGGAAGATTTATCACTATATCAAAAAAGGTAGGAGGGAATACCATATTGAGATTGCATAGTATCAAAGGTATTTTCCTTTTCATTTGTTTATAGTCCTCCTCACGATAACTGTTCGAACACAATTCGCGAATTAATGGCAAATGTTAATAATAGCTCTCTTGACATGTTCTGGTAGAGGCGTACATCTCATTACAATCATGACTTTTCAAACCCACAATATTGCACTCTTTTACATTGACACATCGTGATATGTTGGATGAACATCCATCCAGGACCTTTATTCCTTTTAGAACTTTAATAAAATTTTGCTTTTCTTTCTTAGACAATATGTAGCACTTCTCTGACAATTGATAAACTGAACTTGATGGACAGACTGCTTTGCGTGTAAGTATTTTTGTATATATATATATATATATATATATATATATATATATATATATATATATATATATATATATATATATATTCTCCCGAGTCTAAACGAGCTTTAAAGGTATCTTTTGATTATCCTTTCATACTCAATCGTGTCCCAATCAAGTTATCGCAAACATTTTTTTCAATGTGAATCAAATCCAGCATATGACGTATTAGAAGTGTCCGCCAATATAGTAATTCAAAGAAAATGTTTTTTTCCTCTAATTATGTGATTTTTCATGGCGAACTGTTTTCTTTTTAGTTGTCCCAAATGTAACTTTAATGCCCCTGACCTGTACAGGCACATCATACCTAGATGGAATTGGTGGCACTTTTGTATAATCTACATCTCAATTAAATCCTTTTTTATCAAACCTATATTTATGATTATGAGGAAAAAAACTACGGCGCCCGATATGTAACATTGCTTACTACGCAAACTAAGAAACCTAGTTTTCCCTTGGCAAATTGGACAAGCAAGCTTACCTTCGTGCTTTAACTTGATAAATTTGCTAACATTGGAAAGTCACTAATTGTCCATAAAAGTACAACACACATTTTGAAGACAGATTTGGTTGAGGCATCATAAGTATTAACAGTAATGACCTGAAAATTCATAAGACTGATAACTATGGTCTTAAGTGAGTAATGTGATTTAAGACTATGACAATACTTGGATAAGGAAGTAGTAGATAGTCAGTAGTAAAAATTTTAAGCTTTAGATAATTCATTCATGATTAAAGGTTGAGGTGAAACCTAGTTCTGGTGAATAAAATAAGTAGAGATATGTATACTATAATTTTGGAGACAAAATTCTTATAAGTAGGGGTGAATGTGATATCCCGAATATTTATGAGGTTCGAAAATATAATCGAACGCTATTAAAGGTTGAGTTATAAAAATCTATTATTAGTAAGTCAATAGACGATTAATGAAATGAATGACTAAACATTTAACTTAATTTGAATATTAGGGTTAAATTGGAAAACATGTGTTAGAAGTTAAAACCTAGAACTGGGTTGAGGGTTTAGACGGTAAGGTATACACTAAGTCAGGTATTTATATGGCATATAGATACTGATAACTCGATTCACAAAGGTAGTTGGAATACAGAAAGAATACAAAGATAAAATGGACAGTTCACAAAGATGAACACGATGCGAAAGAAGAAAAGGGTCCGATATGCAGTAGTACTTGTAAAACGACTATAGAGAGCAATGAAGATCGACTCCCGTGATCAAATCACTGTGAGAAATGCAAAATAGAATACATAAGGAACATAATTTCTGGGTATACTTTAAAGACTTACAACGACTCGTATGAGTGATTGTAGATGATTGAAGGTTGAAATTATAACCTAAACTAAGAGTAATGAGACTAGGAATGTGTGTTAGTGCTTAATAAAAAAAAATGAACTAACCTAGAAATGTTAATATCGATAATCGATAAGTTAAAAACCCTAATCGATGATACAATGGAATATGGTAGGGTTTACAGCTTAAACTAATTATTAGGTAGACTAAATTTATTTATTAAAGGTAAGTCTAATTGGATTATCTATTCCAAGTGTGACATTTAACACTAGTAGTCCGTGAACTAGTAAGTGCTAACTAATGTGGTATAATTAATTCATGTTACTAATTAGCATCATGTGAATTAATTGTAAGACCAACCAATTAAATGCTAGCCAAGTGTTGGAAGAATTAATTAATGTACTAGTAGCCCAATTGGAATTTAGTACATGGACCAAATGAAATTAATGTTGAGCCCAGGAAAATGAAATGAATGAGCCTAAATGAATAAATTGTTGGGAGCCCTAAATGAATTAAATTAGTAGTCCAGCTTGGAATAAATTATGAGCCTAATTAATTGTTGTTGGTAGCCCAATGACAATTAATATTCTTGAGCCTAAACAATTTAATGAGAAGCCCAAATTGAATTAATTGGAGAGTCCAAAGTGGAGGCCAATCATTTTTGTGTATTAGTGAATTGATGATAGTTAACCATTATGTGGTTTAAATTGTAAGAAGTTAACCTCACTTGTGATAAGTGTTGGAGAATTGGGAGGGAAAATAGCTAGCTAAATTGCACAATGTTCCAAGCACTCTCCTTGAAAACACAAACCCACAAAATTCTCCCAAATGCAAGTCAAGTCCCTTAAATTGTGAATCTTGTTTCCTCTAGGTTTAGTGCTCTTAACTAATTATGTAGTAGCTAATTCGACAGGCTAAGTATACTTACCATTATTCTATAAATAGAGGACATTTCTAAGCCTAGCAAATATTGGTTCATTTGTTAGAACTTTCAAGCATTGAGAAAGAGAAAGAGAGAGAGAGAGAGAGAGAGAGAGCTCTAGAGAAAGAAAAAAAAACAAAGAGGGAAAACTAGATCTAGTGAGATTGAATGGATGGATGATCTTGAAGAAATGATCAAAGATGGAGGCCTCTTGATGGTGAATCTTTCTAGTTATGTAAGTGGATCATCTATGAAGGTTAAAAGTGCTTCAAACCCTAGCCTTCTGATAAGTAGATTTTATGTCTATTTAGTAGGTATTTTTATACTTAATTATTTGTGAGTTTTTAATTATTTTTTAGTGTTTTAGGTAATTTATTTAATTTTATGCATTTTTATAATTTTTAGTATTTTTATATTATTTTATTTTGTAACAAATTAAAGCTCAGGGGTAGAATTATAAAAGCTGAACAAGTTGGCGCGTCATGCGCGGCCGAGGATACAGAAACTAGCAACGGAGCTGCACGACGTCGTTTGGCTGTGTTTTTTATTTAGCAACATTACGCGCAATGCACGGAGGTAATTTGTTTCAGCAACAACACGCGCAATACGCGGGCGTCAGTGAAAAGAAAGAAAAGCAACCGCGTAGGTCTCAGGTGTGTTTGACTATTATTTTTCTTCCTTTTTCGTGAGGGTCCAGCTAGGCCAATGAATTGCAAGCAAATAATAAAAGATCCTTAGCAAATTTGAAATAGCAAAATAAATAGGAATTTTATATTTATTTTATATTTTAAATCCTATTAGGGTTTGGAAATAATAATTCCTATTAGGGTTAGAAGGGTTATGTAGCTTATAAATAGAGGGCTTGAGACACAATTGGAGATACAACTTTTACTAGACAAAATCTCTCTTTTATTCTTTGGTATTTTTTTATGGTTATGTGTAGCTAAATTATTTTTCTTGGTTTAAATGATTGAAGCCATCAAGATTTATACACTGTGAGATCTAATTTATTTTAATTGTTCAGTTTATATTTTGAGTATTAGATATTTTTTTGTGTTTATTTATATGATTGATCTGTTTGATTGCTAGGGTGCACACTAGTTTATTATTCGTTGAAATTCACTTCTAAATTAAATATCAAATCCGTAATTGTTTGGTCACTTTAATTTGCGAAGCAACTAAGATTAATAATTATTTTGCAGATCAAAAGATTGTTATATCTTAAGAAGAATATTCATGTAAATTAAATGCAGACGCTTGGATTGTGTTGTTTAGTTCAACGATATCTCTAATTCTTAAAACTTATACTAGATTAAATCTTTAGCTCTTGTTTTAAGTTATTTAGTAGTAAGTGTTATTTAGATCGCTTGTTTCTACTTAACTAAAATTAAGGAGAGATAGAAAAATTATTCGAATGTGAGTAATTGTTCCACGTTGAATATTTAAAATATGAATTGAGTTATTCTTACGTCAGTGATCAGTTGACTTAAACCAAGGTTTTTTCTTCTCATTAAATTACTTGCATAATTATTTGAGTTAATTTTATTCAAATTATTTCTTTAATTAAAACCCCCCCAATTTTGGTTTACGAAAACATAAAATTAAATTAATCATTCTCTGTGGGATCGACTCTTAATTGCACTACTACATTAATATTTTTTCAAAGTAAGATTTTATTTTTGGGTGCTTGCGACATCACACCACCTTCCTTTAATCTTTGTGTTTTATATGTTTGGAGTGTATTGGATGGTCAAAAAAGTATTTTTATGGTAGAAAATCATTTTCAAAACTCTTGATGCCTAAATCCATGCTGGACTAGTATATCTAGGGTTTAATGGGTTTGACATGAGTTTTGGTATGCATCTATATGGGTAAGTTTGACAAAAAGCATGAAATCAATTTTTGCCAAAAAAAACCCAAACGAGCAGTCCATTCCCGAATTTACTGTTCACGTTTCGTAAGTCGTAATCATGATCTGTCAACTTTATGTGGTACAACTATAAGATATAAATATTTTCCAAGTTGAACGACTGGAAAATATTAAATGAGTTATTTATGGTAATTTTTCTTATAAAACAGTTCATGTCGAAAAATACCTGAAAAACTTACCGTTTAGAACTTTGTGAGGGCTGTTTTGGCAATTTTTCTTGCTCTAAAAATTTTGACCATTTTATACATGATATTATATGGTATATAGCAGTCTAGAAATGAGCTCGATTCGACGTTTGTTTATGTTTTAAAAGAGAACAACGGCTATAACTAGAAATGGGTAACTACAACCCTTATGAAATTTTTACTGGGAGTATTTTATGATGACAAGAAGCTCCCATATAAATTTCAGGATTTTATGATAAACACTCAATTTTTAATAATTTGTGCAATTTTCGACTAGAAATGGACTACTTAAAAACAGTAAATAAAGTTTTAAAATTAAAAGAAAATTATTTTTTTTATGAAATAAAATATAATATGTATATAAAATAGTTATAAAAATAATAAATCAATTAAGTATTTTTAATAAATACAACGGACTTAAGAAAAATAAGGAAAATATAATAAAATAATTATGTATTATTTAATTTTAATTAAGTAATACATAAAGGTAATTATTTATTATTTAACTAATATTAAATAGTAAATATAGTAATTAAAAAAAATTAAATAATTACTTATTATTTAAATGCTAAATAATAAATAAAGTGAAGGAGTATGTATAAGTTAATAAAATAATTATTTATTATTTAATTAATATTAAATAATAAATAATGGTGATTAATTATCTAATTATTATTTAAAGGATATTAAATAATAATTAAAGGAAGATAAAGTTAATAAGGTAATTATTTATTATTTAATAAATAAGGATAATTAATTATTTAATTATTATTTAATTAATATTAAATAATAAATGGGGTTAATTAATTAAGAAATTATTATTTTAATGATATTCAATAATCATTAAAGGAATTGAGGATAATTAATTAATTAATTATTATTTAAATGATATTAAATAATAATTAGAGGGAAATAAGGTTAAGAAAATAATTGTTTATGTAATGATAAATAAACAAGTAAAGTTAATTAAATTAATTATTTATAAATAAAAGGAAGAAATTAAAGGAATAAGGAGGTGATTAAACAATTTACATTTAATTGTTTAAATGTTTAAATATTACAATATGAGTAAATTATTATTATATATTTAATGATAAAAGCAAGTGATGAAATATTATTAAGGGCTTAATAATATTAGTAACCAATTAAGATGTTCTTCAATACTTAATAACGTTTGTAATTGAATGAGGTATTATTAATGTATAATAATACTGGTCGGTAATTAAAATATTATCTAAGGGTGATAATATTATCCTATAATTTATGAGTTAGTAAATAGGGAACTATGTGCGGTCGAGTTAATTTATTTGAGAATGATAAATGAATCCCTATGTGTGTTACTAATTGAAAGTGAATCATATTAGGTCTTTGAAAGAAGGTAAATTGAATTGTGTAAGCGTAAGCGAGGAATCAATTCAACCAAGTTTTTCAGTATTATGTGATGTACTTGTGAACTTGTTACTATATGTAAAAATTGTTATGTGTGCACTTATTATACATGCGAGTTGATTTTAAATATGCCTTTGTACGGTTATATGATATGAATAACTGATATACAATTAATGCTATAAATTTCAATGTGTTATATGGACTATATAGCTTGGAAAGATTGAGATGCATTGTAAGCATGAAGTAATTTGATAAATGCGAAGCATGAAGTATGAAGTATGATTTAAATGTGAACTACGTGTTACGTGATAACTATTAGACTTGCTGAGCTGCCGTGTTCACTTTTGCTTAAAACAAACATTTTCAGTGAAGTCGGAGGAACGCAAAGTTCCAGTAAGGACAAACGACCGGATTTGACTTGAGGTTGTTGAAATTAAGTTTTGTAATAAAACATTACTATCAACACCTTTGTGGTATTTGAATGTGAACCGTTAGTGGTATACTTATCATTTTTAAATGTTAGAAAACCTGTACGTGTTAGTATAATGTTTAGATACACTAGACACTTATATTATTACAAGACACGGATGTGTAAGGAAAGATTGTAATAGAATAAACTCGTATCGTATATGGTATTGAGTTGTAATAAGTAATTATAAAAATTGCTATTCTGGGGCAAAGAAACAAAGAGAATAAAGATGTTGTAAAGTTGTTAAATTTGTTGAATTTTAGTAGCATTTTATTATATAATGTTGTGATTTTATAAGAAGATTGTACATTAACGCATGAGGTTGTCTGTAGCGAGTACGGGGGATTCCCGAGGGCGTTACATCAACCCCGTCCATCCATAATGTCTTTAACTATTCAATTATTAGTTGCCTTAGGTACACAACGATATTATTTGAAGGGTTGCAAGGTCCAGGTATTAACAAAAGCATGATGAAATGTTATTGTTTAAGGCACATCCAATGAGGTAGATTATGTATAATAACTGTATAATAACTTAGACAGGCCATATGCTATAATATCCACAATGGTAAGAAAATATTTACATCCTTGTTGAGTAATATTATATGGTCCCCAAAGATCAATGTGCACAATATCAAATATAGAAAAGCATAGCTATTGTTGAAAAAGAAAGATAACTTGCATTGACTTGTTAGAGGACAAACTGGACATGTCTGATTACAACTATAAGATACATGAGAAGTAACAAATGTAATTTTATTTAAGACAGCATGAGATGCATGTCCCAACCTCATATGCCTTATTACACTCATTTTAAATCTAGAGACATAATGAGCTTTATTAAAACTAAGATCAACTATTTTTGCTGAAGGAAAGTGATTAAGTTGCAAATGGAAAAGGGCTCATTGCTCTTTACTAATTGCCAAGGTTCTCATTTGGTTTTAATCCTGAAAAAGGCACTAATGTGGAGAAAAAATAATAACACAAGAAGAGTCTTTAGTCAATTTACTTATGGATAACAGGTTACAATGAAAAGAAGGAACTCAGAGAACACTATGAAGTATTAAATTTGGGCTTAATACAACATAACCTATATGAGAAATCTTTATTGTGGTTTTAGTTGGCAAAGAGATATGTATGGGATAATTAAGAAGTTGTACATCATGTATTAGAGATAGCCGTGTTGGATTTTTTACTATAAAATTTTTATTTATTTATTTATTTAATGTTTATTAATGTTGGACATTTATTTATTAATAAAAGTATATCATTCGTCATTAATTAAATGGTCATTTATTTTATTTATATAAATCTTCAAATTTATATATATTACGATTTATGTGTATAAATAAGTATTATACACATAAAATATAAATCATATGTAATATATATAAATAAAGATATAATAGTTTATAACCTATGATAAGTTGGAGATATTATCATGTAGGTTATAGTGCTTTAATAGAGATGATTTATCTTGATCATGGAAGTTAGATTTCTGATTAAAGTACAAGTGCATTAACGGTATGCATTAAACGGATCATGTGATAATATTTTATTTATAAAATATTTTCATATAAATACTACTTTGTAAATATTTCTTAATTTAAAAATAATAGTGGACTTAATATTATTATATATATTGATTTAATATTTCAACGAGTGAAATTATATTTTTTTAATTAATACCTCAGAATGTTAATTAATATATTTAATTAATACTAGAAACATTATTATTGTCAAAACATCTATTAGATTTTTCATAAGATAATTTACTATTGATCATAGTATATTGGCCAAGTCTTTTCATAGTTATTATTAAAATGATTGATTTAATTGTTAAATCAATTTATGATCAAATGAAGATAAATTATGAACTTATAAAATTAGTTTAAATATATTGGGATTATATTTAATTCTAAAATATTTATGTACAACTATAGAGGGAATATTTATAGTTTATTTGTAAAGGATTTATTTTATTTAATTCTTGGACTGAAGTACAATTATAATTATTTAGTGGAATTACTTGTAATTAATATTTATTTAGTATATTATTATTAGATAATAATATATGAATAAGTATTGGAGTCAGAACATGAATCCCTTAGGATCCCCATCCTAGCCTAATATGAATCAGTTTCATTAGAGAGATAATGATCAATAAGGATATAAATATATCATTGATCAGATACGTAAATAAGGTTATTATTCCAAATCAGATGAAAGACCAAATAGCGTATACTCTCTCTCTTCTCCTAGGAAAAACACGTAAAGTATTTTTTCAGAAGAGTGCTTTGGAGATCACACTCCAGATTTAGCATAAGGTAATAGGAATGAAGATCTTGAGGATACTCGAATATTCAAACGTGTTAATTCAACCAAGCACTAGGTAACAATTCATAGTATATATATATATATATATATATATATATATATATATATATATATATATATATATATTATAAAACAGAGCAGATTCATCCAATGGCCTCAAATTACTAATGGCTTCAACAAAGAAGGGCTGTGATTAATTCCACTCTCTTTTCTATCTGCTTCTGATTTATCTATTTCAAAATCCTCTCATTCCTCGCTACACCTGAGCTAATCGATTGTTCCCCCCCGAGTTCTCTTCCACGTTTTTTCTCTCTCCTCTGTTCCAAGCCTGGAAAAGCCACCAAGCATGTAAAATCTCTCTTTCTCTGTTGATTTGCAATCTCTTTTCTTCTTATTCTTTGATCTATGCGAATTGGGTATATGTAATTTTTACCTAATGATACAATGATGAACATATGCGCATATCAGGAGAACTGCAGCAACATCAACGCCTTTTCAGGATGGGGGACTCTTCTATCTCTGATGGTGTTGTTTGCCCTAAACCGTCTGACCCATTATTTTTTTGGGGTTTATTTGCAGTTACCTAATGGAGGTATGTGATTTGTTTTACTTTTTTTCCCCTTGATTTATAAGTTTGGTTATGGGAAAGGTGGGGAAAATATTTATTTTTTGGGTTTGGTTTGATCTTGAAGCTTTGAGCAATGATAATTTTTTCACCATTTTGGCTGTCCTGGGTTATATTTGTTTTGATTTAATTTGTGAGAAATTGTAAATAGTTAAATATACTGATTCATATTTAGTACTCCCTTATTCCAGTAAAGAGATCATTTCTACTAAATCCATGTCATGGGACTTCACTTCCACATTAGTACTACTGAACTTGGACACTATAAGTTTGTGTATGAATGAGATTTACTTGGACACTAAAAGTTATTTAAAAACCTATAAAATATTCCATGCCAAACGGTAAGGCAAACAGAGGGATCTTCCCACCATAGTATTTGAAATGGTGGTTTCTTTTTGGAAATACAAGAGAAGAGTAGGGCTTAAAACATAATGATCCAAGATGCTCTGTCTGGTTTGAATGATCTATTAAAAATTTGTAAGTTTTTATTTTGTTGCTTATTTCTTCTACTTCACATTTGATCTTTAAATGTTTATTTACTGTTTAACACTGATATTTTTAGTACATGAAATAATGCTTTTGGTTCAAATCCATTTTTAGTTCTTACTAAGACCAAGTTCATATTATGCGCTATCATAATCCTTTAGATAGGTTTATATTTGCTTAAAATGCAATAGTAGTATTATTGTGTTTACGTATTTATAGTCTGTTGACTTGCTGATCATTTCAATTTTCATTTGCTAAAGAGTATGTTGTTTGTATATAAAAGTTGTACTATGGAAACTAACAAGTTCTGCGTCATGATTGAAGTTGTACTTCACTTTGTCATACTATATTGTAGTGTTCCTTTGGTTTTGGAACTTAATTTCAGTAATAATATAGTGTACACTGAAATCTGATCTTATTGTTGCTTTTAATGCTCCACACCTCTGACATAAAGTCTTTGCTTACTCATTTCAGGATTTCTGGTTTGTCACAACATGCTTTTATGAAGTTCTTCATTAAAGCTAACCCTTTTCTTCCTCTCTCTTTTCAACTCCCTTAAATCCCCTCTTTCTTTAATCCTATTGAAATCCCTCTGTTGATCATCAAGGAGATTCAAGGTTTTCTTTAAAGACTCAAGTAAGTTGAATTTCTTAGCACTTTTTTTTCTTTTCTTTTTCTAAGTGATTTCAGGTTATTACATATAATCAGTTGCCCTAAATTTAATTTTCTGAAATGGGAATTAATAAATAAAATATCAAAGGGTTCAATAATGGGAAAAACTTGAAGAAATTTCAATTTGCAGAGGTTTTATGTTATTAATTCACACCGGCATATAATGAATTTATATTGCATTACAAAAGCTCAATGCATGGCCTGACACATTCTTTCTTATCACTTTACACGCCTTCAATACTTTTGCACAAAACAATCACATTCATCCATTTTAACAACTCGAGAGAAACATTTAAGGTATTAATTATTTTTCTTGACATTGCCTTAAAACATATATTGCTGATCGAAGGGACAAATGGTTCTTTTTGTATCATGTTGAATTACATAGATCTTCTCTTTACCTTTTTTTTTATGCAAAAGAGTCATCATATAAACATGTTAATTGGTGGAAAATGGAAAAGATGATTAGAACATAAAAGGTTGTCATGGAATTGTTATATTTTTTACTATTTGCTTTTTCAAACATCGAATCGATACTTGGTCATTATATGTGAAATGTATTTTGTTTTTTTGTTGGGGACTTGCAGTGGACAAGTATGATAGTCACATGAACAAACGAAGGAAGCATTTGATGTGGCAAGAAACAACGTTGAACTTCTTACCACCGTTTTATGTTCTTCACCTCAGCAAGATGCATTACAGGTATTTTTATTATATTTGATCAGTCCCCACTCCCCATATGTGGATGTTCTGATTAAGTTTGATACTAAATTTTTAGTCTTTAGGGAACTACTATTTAATGAGTAGCATATTAGATTTTCATTTAAGACCAAATGTTAGGAAACTATATTTCTCTTCTTTAACAACGTATATTACGTGGACATTTCTACTGTTTACTTGGTTTATCTACAATTAATTATGCAGAATCTCGACTTTCTGATCATTTTTTTTAAATAAAATTATCATTTTAGATACTTTAATTAATACCATCTTATTTGTTGATTAGTCGCCTTAACCTTTATCTTCTTTGTTGATTAGTCGCCTTAACCATCCTCCAAATGATTCTGGAATATTAGTCCCATTTACGTTGTAGGACGAATTATACTTCTTATTTTGAGACATATTATAACCAAACTTTGATGTAGTATTGGAATTTGCTTTAAAAGCCAATTGATGCCAAATTTGGTGAATT
Source organism: Hedera helix (assembly GCA_947179155.2). NCBI lineage: Eukaryota > Viridiplantae > Streptophyta > Magnoliopsida > Apiales > Araliaceae > Hedera > Hedera helix. Next base: position 197,577 of record OX359274.1, on the reverse strand, counting down.
GACTATAAGTTGTGACCAACGAAAGGATCGTCCTAAACGTTATTATATTTTAGAACATGGGGATTGACTCTAAAGCAAAGCTTAGAAATTCTGTTTATGTTTATATAATTGTGTTTATATGAATTGAATTTGTTTGAGCTTATAAAGTTCCAAATATTTGTGTTATCACTTTCATCTTATTACGTACGCATCACACCAGCACCTTATTAAATAGGGCTGATATTTCAGTAATAGTTATAGTAACTCATCATTAATACATAATAATCATCATGTGAGAAAAGTTTTTGGATCGATTTGTATGTACAATTGCATCAGCAAAAGAGAAAGAGCATGTTTATTGGTGTTTGCTTCATCTTCCCTTTAGCTTATAGTCTTTTTGTTTTTAGTTTTGAGACTAATGAATTGTTTTATGTTAGTACATATAGTGATTAGAGAAAACAAATCTTACTCATCCGACATGGCATTAAACAAATTTTGTGTGTGTCAGTTGGAAGAATGATTTGTTTCAAATGAGTTCCTTAATATTTACAAGTTCATCCAAAATAAATCAGTCCTATGATTTTCAGACAACACAACGTATAAATCACAGCATTCTGTTAAAGCTTGATTTTGGTTTACTGAAAATGGCACAATATCATTTGGTTTAGGTGAGGTGATCTACCACATAGCTGGATTTTATAAAATTAGCTCATGAAATTCCTCGTTCCATAATAAGATTAATTAGCAAACATTAAGATATTGAGTACTTAGTTTAGCGGCGAAAAGATACGATGCTACAATTACAAAAATAAGATCTTTATTTTAGATTAAAAATTGACAAACAAGATTTGTATTACAGAACAGAAAGAGTTTAATCAATTGTCACTACTTCAATCTAAATTCACTGCAAGATACGGACACCTCCCAAGGAAAAAAACACTTTTTAGGATTCTTTTGCTGTTTGTGAATAAAAGAAAAAAAGAATTAGGATGTGATGCCTACTTGAAAAGGTAAATTAAAAGTCACTTTGATTGCCACCCTTTTAAACACCTCATTTGAAAATTCTACTTAATGACATTATTTGGCCGGCCAGGCTTTTTGGGTTTAAGTCTAAGAACCGTCCAACTCAAAAGAAATTGAGTTTAATTCCTGTACTTGCAGTCTTGTAATAGGTATAAAATAAGAGTAACCTTGTGAAATTCTTGTGTTCTTATAATTTGTTCCAATGCTTTCTGCATTGTGGAGCTTTTATTTAGCACATATGCTCCTCTTTGGGCCATAAAACTTATATAAGATCCATCTACATAAGCCTTATTTATTCTGTGGTACTGGTGGGCAATTTTTATTTTATACCCATGAGCTCTTGCATGAGTTGGGATCTTGAAAAACTGAAGCTCTTTACAATGTTCTAATGGAATGGAGTGGGCGTAAATAAATTTGGGATTTGGACCTGAAATTGAACACTTTACCATATTAATAAAGCTTTTATGGGGAACAAATGTTATTTTTAATGTCGAAAGTATAATTTGAAAAATTCTTATTCTTTTCGTTATGCAGATATTATGATAATAAAATTATGGGGACGATAAAATAACATTGTTTTCATTATATTAGTATTAAAAAATTAATGGATTAGTTTTTATGGAACAAAACTTAATAAACAAGATTTTTTTGTAAAGCAGATGGAGCATCTATAAACGTATTTATGGAAAACGTTAATATGCGTACTAACACAATTTGACTTGGCAAATATTGGAAATTGTGTTTTATTAAAGATATATGCCCAAATGTGCATGATACTTGCAATGAAACACACAATGCCGCAACAGGTTCAGCACATAGTGCAGCAACAACAGGCAACCAAGTTGGTCATCAGCTGAATCAAATTAGATCACAGCTAGCTCAAGATATGTTATGAGCAAGTTGCAGGAACACATACATCACTGACTTGATGAACACATACATCTCGTCGATTTCTTACAATATTTTTGGTCAATTGGGCTTAGGTATGATATGCTCATTCATGTTGGTTTAAACAAAATATTTTGTTATGTGTTGTATGTGTTTGTGATCCATGAGTCATAGTATGTTCATTATGAGTTAAATAAACCTTCCAAGTGGCTGGAAAAAAAACATTCCAAGTCAAATGTCTGTGTTCAAGTCAGTTAAAAATAACCAAAATTGTTTCAAAAATAAGAAATTCAAGTATTGGTAAGCTGTAAATAATACAAAGTTGTTTCTCTATTTTCTGCTTGTGTATATTTTTTGAGTTCCGTCTTTTGTAAAGTTAACTAATTATAAATGGTTATGATTATTTTGGGTATGGAATGATGGTTGGTTTGGTGATTTGGATATTTATTGATGATTGTACGTTTTGTACACAGGCTTATATTTTTCTGGATATCTATTTTTAAAGGAAATTCTGCCGAATTTTTTTGAAATTAGTTGCAACTAACTTGATGTTTTGGTAGTTGGATATGTGTTGATGATTGTGTGTGTATTAATTATTGCAAAGAATCCTTACGTAATGTATTACTTTTCGAATTTAATTTAATTTTTTGTTTCGCCGTGCCTTCAGGCACAGGTTATCTCTAGTATATATATATATATATATATATATATATATATATATATATATATATATATATATATATATATAAATTGTTCTTTTGTATAAAACTATAAATATAATCCTGTTTTATTAAAATTTTAAAATTACTTTTCGGAGATTTTTTCCTACAAGTTGATTGCACATATGATTAGTGGCCCTTTTATCTATTACCCATATAGAAACAAGTTTTGAAACAATGGAATTAGGCAAAAAATAGACAGTACCTGCAACATGATTTTCTGGTGATTTAACTCTTTTATTGGCAATCATAAGATGTATTATGTGATTCACCTAATTAAGTTGAGTTTGTAACTGTTCCAGTTATGACATGCTATTAGAAGTAGAACCAAACTCAATAGGAAAATCTGTAATAGCTTGCATAGCTTTAGGAATGATTTTGAAATTATAGTTTTTATTGGGATTTTTGCCTTTCTTTTTCTTCTTAGGAGGATAACCATGAAGCTTAAAGCATATCTCCCTGACATGATTCTCACTATCACAATAGGTATACTTTATGGGTTGCTTAGAGTTGACCCCGGAACTGACATTATGACCAGAAAAACCATCTTGAGTAAATTTGCTAAAATTTACTATGAAGGAATTTTGTTTTAGTAAAAAATAGGAAAGAAATCATCAAAAGGGCATCAATTGACGAATCATGTATGTAAGCATTAAGAAGGATATAAAAGTAAAGAAAAAAAAAAAAAGAGCGCTATTACCTTATGATTGATTAACATTTTGAATTTTCAGTTGGTAAGTGACCGAATTGGAGTGAAAACTAAAGCAAATTTGATGGTATAATGCAAGGGGATGCCAAGGAGATTAATGACTAGCTAGCTAGAGAGATAATTAAAGGACGACATGGCTTGCCTTTTTCCACTGCAAGAAAAAGAGGGACCTCACTATGAAGCCTGAAATGCTCTCATCTTTTTCCCTACCTCCCTAACCCCATGGGGCATGGGCCAAAAGAGCGAGCATGGACTGATTAAAACTAGGTGGTGGTCCTGTCTCTATATACATCTGTATCTCTCAAATTACTTAATAAATACTAGCAGCCAGCCTCTCTCAGTTACTTTCTATTTATTTTTTTCTCTACAATTTAACAATTTATTAACTCACTTCATCAATATTCCCCCCATTCCACAAGAAGGAGTTTCATTTCATAATTTACAAACATTAAGATATATATTTTTGTTTCATATTTATACTTCAAATAATAAATTAGAAGTTAAGTAGCGGTGACATGGTAATATATTTATAGTGACGACTTTGAGGACATTATCTCAGATTATATTTCTATAAATAAAAAGATGAATACTTTTGTGAAACAATTAAAAAAAAGAAAAGAAAGAAAAAAATAAACTCTTTTTTTTAAGGCAGATTGAGTATCATATGCTCCTACATTCCTAAATTTCAAATAGCCAAAAAAGCATTTTCAAATTGAATTAAAATGAAATAAAAAATGTTACAAGATAAACGCTAGAGATGGCGGAAACCTCGTCAAGGGATCAACGAAGGAGTGGCTCCGCTCCGTTACCCTTATTCCCACAATTCAATATAATATTTGTAGTTGTATGTTTGTTAATATGGAATTTACATACATAGAATCCATTTTGTTTTATTCTACAAATAACAATTCATTTATTTTCAAACGACCTATTTACTATCTATAATGATCGAACTTTTTCAGTGAAAAGATCACAATTATGTGATACCTTTTATTTATAATATGTAAAATTTTGAATACCATAACCGATTGAAGACATTACAGAGTGCAATGAAAAGCTGACAACTCTGACAATAAAAGGCCACATACTTTTATTTTTTCCCCAACACTGCAGGGCATGATATTACAATTTTTAAAGACCTATACATGTTTGAATCTCATAAAAAAAAATCTTATATAGTTTTTTAACTAATTAATTTATAAAATCTTATAATTTTTCCTTTTAGTTGTGTTAATTTAGACGGGGATTAATATTTTCAATAATAATATATTAGTTCAACGTAATTATAGAATATACGTGTATTTAGTATAATTATAAAAATGTATGTTATACGCTGAACTAATAACTATAATACTGAAAATATTATTTTTCAATTAAAATGAGTTATTTATAGTAGATACATATTGCTAGTTAACTTCGGGAATTTTTTTTTTATAGAAAAAGATGTACAAGTCTAGTGTCATTACTCATAGCGCTATAACTACGAGGATCACTGATATACAGAAGCCCTAGTAGCATAATTATGTATACATATGGTAGCTAGTCTAAAAAGATCAAATGAATTGCTAACTAGCTAAAGTACCCTACCAGGCAAAAATCTGAAGGTTAAGTAACTACAGACCAACCACTAAAGCCATACAATTATGTAGCAGTTCTGTATCGTATAAGTATTTTATTGATGTTTACTTCCCCATGCATCTTATTAAATTATTAGCAGCCAGCAGCAGGACAGAATAATACTAGTAGTACCACTAAATACACTGCCCAATCTGAGCTAGCTATTTGTACATTCATTTACAAATAGAATTAGAAGCTCGTGCTCTACAAAATAAGTTAGCAGCTGGCGCCCCCGCGCGCACATATATATATATATATATATATATATATATGAGTAATCTATAATCACCGTCGGCTATGAGTCATTCTTAAGCAAATGATTTGTGATCTATAAGATTAAAAGGGAATTGTTAGTATCAGTAAAGAGTTCTTACGGATATTTTTTACGTTAGAAAATTCAGAAAATATCAAAACACTCATTATCTCTATATTCTAACCCAATTTTTTCTCTTTTTTTAATTAAATTTTAAAATTCAAAACTGTTAATCTATATAACGTTAAAAAGTTTTTGTTAATTTCCTTAAAATAAGATTCATTGTTGATATCTTTTTATTTAGTTAAAATGTCCAAAATAAAAAATAAAAAATATATTTTGAAATACAACATTATAAGACTTAGTTACAACTTATGGCATTTTAACTATATCAAAAAATATCAACAATACCTATTATTTTAAAGATTTTTTCTATACCTTTTTAATAACATATAGATTGACAATTTTAAATTTATAACGAAAAAGAAATTAAATTTTAAACTTTAGTTAAAGAAAGAGAAAAATTTATTTTAGGAGAGAAAAATAATGTTTTGACCTTGTTTAATTTTTTTACGTAAATAGTATATGCAATGTAATATCCCAGATAATTTCAAGATTTTAAATAATATCTTAATTGATTTTATTAAAGGTTAAGGTTTAAACCTAGAAGGTGAGAAGTGAGATGTGTAGAATTTGGGTAAATATTTTTTTTTTAACATAATGTATTTGTTAGAAATTAAATGTGAGAATATTGTAAGGATGCATATAGAGAATTTATTAAAGAAATAAATTCAATTGAGAAGTAAATACGGTTATAAGGATATATATACATAGTTATATATTCCTAGAGTTGTGCTTGTTAGCCAAATACGAAGATGAGTAAATTTAATACTCAATTAAACTAATAAATTAATTAGTTTAAATATAAAGTCATGAAATATAATTAATTATATTAATTATATTAGTTATGAGTTAAAGTTGTGGAAAATTTAGAATGATTGTCTAGAATGACAATATTAAGAAGTTAATTAATTAAGTAATTAACTTAATTATTAAGTTGTGGTATAGAGCCCAATATTGATTTAATTGACTAGCTCAATAAAATGGTGTAGCAAGCCCAATGGAGATGTAGAGAAGCCCAATGGTGAGATTTAATTTCCAAGCTCAATGAATTAATTTCGGTAGCCCAACTTAGAGTTTAATTGTTTTAATTGTTGGGAGCCCTAAAGGAATTAATCTAGTAGATTAATATTTAAGGAAATTAAAGTGTGAATTGGATTATATAATTTGTCCGAGGAAGTTATTGAATTAAGTTTAATTAAGGAAGTCCGGTTAATAGATTTATTAAATTAATGGACTAACCTAAGATTATTTGGGAGAAACCCTAATCAAATATTCAATTAGTATTGAATATGGCAAATCCAATTGGATTACATAAATTAAATTTAATTTGATTATTAAATTGTTTATTAATTATTTAAACAAGCCAATTAATTAAATTAAGTGACGGACTTGTGGAAAATTATATGTGATTGAGTATTTTATTAATCTAGCCCAATGTTTTAATTAATTGGGAGCCTAGTAAATTAATTTAGTAGCCCAACCTTTTTAATGGATCAAAGGAGTATCCATGGCCCAAAAAGATTAAATTCCAAAGCCCAAACATTGGCCCATTTGAAAAGAGCTTCTAGAAGGTTAATTAAATCAATTTAGGCTATAAAAATAAATGGAAATTGAGCCATTTAAGGGACATGACCGGTGGATTGATGGAATGGAGTACTTGGACTTTAAAATTCATTCATTTGATTTATTGTTAAAGTGTATGGAACACTCAAGGTTATTGTTAGCATTTTTGAGAAATGGTTGACATCCATTATATACATATATGTGCTATATGTATAATCTTATACTACTATAAATAGAGGCTAGCACTTTTAAGTTAGAGTTTACAAAATTGTTGCTAGAGTTCTTCTATAGAGAGTAGTAAATTTTAGTGAGTTAACTCGGTGAGTTAAAGAAAAAGGGTAGTGAGTTAGTGAGTTCTTTAGTGAGTTATTACCGAGTCAAGTGAGCCAAGTCTAATTCTTCAAGAGGAGTGTGCTTGGATGTCATCTAACTCCATCATCTATCTTTGGAAGGAGAGAAAAGTAACTCACAAGTCTAGAAGGTATAACACTAACCCTAAACCCTAGTTTTGAAGTTCATTATATTTTACATTGAATATTTATGGTAGAAAAGTTATTCTCAAGCTCTAAAGGTTTAGATCCATGCTAGATTGGTAGATCTAGGGTTACATGGGTGTAACATGAATATTTATGGGTGTTGGTGTTGAAAGGTTTAGCAAAATGTGTGAAAACGATTTTTACCGACGGAACCTTAAACGAACGTGTGATTCGGAGCTTTATATTTTGAAACCTAAAAGTTAGGTATGAGATTTTCTTCTTTGATATGGTAAATATATAAGTTAAGAACAAAACCTAGTTGGTATAATGTTCATATGAGTTGTTATGGTTAAGATATGATTTTTAAAACCAAGGATTGTGAAGTTAGTTTTCACTTTTCCCTTGTGAGCGATTTTAAGCATAGATCCATTTGGAATTTGGATTTGTGATATAAAGAGAAGTTGTAGAGGGGGAAATTCTAATGAGAATGGACTCAAGAATCACCCCAAAATGTTTTAAAATGAAGAAGTTATGCAAGATTTAATCAAAGGAGCAAAAGTTGAAAAATCAGAAAATGGCAATTCTGCAGTTTCTGCAAGAGGAGGGCCGGGGCCCTTGTTTCCTTTGTAAAAGGAGGGCCGGGGCCCTTGGTCACTGTTCACGGCCAGTGAGTTTTCCGTTCCGGGTCGGGTCGGGCCATTCGGGTCGGGTCGGTTCGGGTCTTTTAAGTCCAAAATTGATAAATTGCTTAAAAATTAATATAATTAATTTGAGACCCAACTTTAATAATTATTTACTATTTATAATAAATAATAAATAAAGTAAATAAAAGCTATTATTATAATTAATTATTATTTAAAGGATATTAGATGATAATTAAAGAAAGATGAAGTTAATAAGGTAATTATTTATTATTTTAATAAATAAGGATAATTAGTTAATTATTATTTAAATGATATTAAATAATAATTAAAGGGAGATAAAGTGAATAAAATGATCATTTGTTATTTAATGAATATTAAATAATAAATGAGATTAATTAACTAAGAGATTATTATTTAAATAATCATTAAAGGATTTGAGGATTGTTAAAATATTATTAAATGGTTAATAATATTAATAAGTGATTAAAATATTATTAAATGGTTATAATATTAATAAGTGATTAAAATATTATTAAATGGTTAATAATATTAATAAGTGATTAAAATATTATTAAAAGGTTAATAATATTAATAAGTGATTAAAATATTATTAAATGGTTAATAATATTAATAAGTGATTAAAATATTATTAAATGATTAATAATATTAATAAGTGATTAAAATATTATTAAATGGTTAATAATATTAATAAGTGATTAAAATATTGTTAAATGATTAATAATATTAATAAGTGGTTAAAATATTATTAAATAGTTAATAATATTAATAAGTGATTAAAATATTATTAAATTGTTAATAATATTAATAAGTGGTTAAAATATTATTAAATGGTTAATAATATTAATAAGTGATTAAAATATTATTAAATGATTAATAATATTAATAAGTGATTAAAATATTATTAAATGGTTAATAATATTAATAAGTGATTAAAATATTGTTAAATGATTAATAATATTAATAAGTGGTTAAAATATTATTAAATAGTTAATAATATTAATAAGTGATTAAAATATTATTAAATTGTTAATAATATTAATAAGTGATTAAAATATTATTAAAGGGTTAATAATATTTGATTGTAGTTATATATTATCAAAGGTAGATAATATTTTGAGATATTTGGTACATTATTAAATGTCCAAATCATTAAGTTGCGTAAAGAAGAAAGTTTAATTGAATTAAACCAAGGTAAGAGTCCATTGGTGATTAAATATTAGACAACTTATAAAATATAGGTTGTATGAAGAGCGCAAGGTATTGGTGAAAGATGGTTAAGCGTACCCGATATGTCCAACTAGGTTTGGGCTAGGGGTTTTGTCCGGAACTTAAGGGTTCGTTTGTCGGACATCTTAAGAATTAATAATTTAAAGTTAGAGTCTTATATAAAGGCTAAGTAATAGTCATTATATCTAATGATTATTTCAATTTCCTATATAAATTGTAGGTTGAACGCAAGACGCAAATAAGCGTAATTGGTAGAAGCGAACCAGGCAAGTTTTTCAGATATTGTTGCTATGTGTATAACTGTTGTGTGTGCACTTGAAGCCTGTGAGAATTTGAATTAAATATGTTTCTGTGAAATCATATGATGTGTGTTGATTCTATATATTAGAAAACCTGAATTAATTGAATAAGTTGAACTGTATGCCATGTATTCATTCCAATGCATGATCAGTATGTTGCATGAATAAATGCAAAGCATGAGAAGCATGATGCATTCATATAATGTAATGCATGAAGTATGAGAAGAATGTATAAACATAAACTATGTGTCATGTGCTATCTGTTAGACTTGTTGAGCCGTCGTGCTCACTCTTGCCTAAACCAACATTTTCAGATAAGGCTAGTTACCTGAAGTTCTCGATAAAGAACAAGGAACAGGAAAACATATTACTTCCATTGAAGATCTAAATATCTATTATAGATATCAGTCCGAATTGGACAGGTAAATGATTGTGTAGCATAAGATTTAGTTGGTACGTTATATGAGTGTTAAATACTCAAGTTAATTGTAATAGAATGTCGTATCAGGTATGATATTAAGACATACTAGGAATGTATAAAGATTTCGATTCTGGAATAGAAAGAGATGTTGTAAAAATTGTAAATAAATGGTTATTTACCAATTATAATATTGTTGTAATTCTTAAACAATAAGGAAAAGGTTGTACTCGTGTTGAACCGGATCCGAGGTTCAAGGAACCCGAATTTGGGGTCGTCACAAGTTGGTATCAGAGCTGATAGGTTATAAACCTTAGGTAAGAGTACCTTAGGCTATAACCGTGTAGAAGATAAGTAAAATGGTAAATGAATAAACTCAGGAAGAGTTTAAGTAATAAAAGATGAATTTGGAAAATTCATATATAGAAGATTATCCAAAGATGGATTTGAGAAGAATGAAAAAGGTCATGTTGTACCTAATTTGAAGAAATGATAGAAAAATATCTTATGATAAGATTTTGAGAAGCATAAAGAAAATGCTAATAAGGTCATGAAATGATCTAGAGAGATGAACTCGTAATGAGGCAGATGTGCTAAAATATGAATGGATAAAATTCGTATTCAGTTAAGAAAAAAATTAGTGGTTTGTGGGTTTTTAATTGAGGACTCATATTAGTGGTTGAGTTGTACGATTCCTTGTATGGGCAGGGAATTTGTGCTTTGGTTTTAGAACCGCTTAGCTTCCTATATTAATATAGTGGTTGAGTTGAACGAACCCTTGTATGGGCGGGGGCTATGATATGTCAGCGAACCAATTTGGGAGATGCTGCTGCGAAACTTGGCACGATCAGTGTGTATCGTAGAATAAACGTATGCACTGATGGCAGGTGTTCCTTACAGTGTTGAAGAGTTGGGAAACTGATGTATTTGTTCTTGGTTTAACGACCGCTTAACTTTCTATATTGATTAGTGGCCGAGTTGACCAATTTCTTGTATGGGCGGGAGATTGTGTTTGGTTTGACGACCACTTAGCTTCCTATAGTGATAATCGATTGAAACCTGGTGTCGCGCTATTTGTTATATGAATGTTGGAAAGGTGATTCTTTTCTCATGTATAATGAATAGGTAGAGGATGTTAAGTTAAGTTCGTGTTCTGAGAACCGACACGCATGGAAAGTTCGTGACTCATAGTTATGTGGTGGAACCCCTCAGCGAATGGGCGACTTTGGCCTGACTAGGACAAGTTCCTCAAACCATATGATTGTGGTAAGTTCCTGAACCCAAATACGTGGTGAGTTTGATGAACAGTGAGTATGGATAGAGTTAAGTAGTCAGGTTAAGGCTATACTAGATATAGTTATTAAGCTGGAAAAGAATGTGGAGGAAAAATTTGAGGTGTTTTGAGGTTTTAGGATATTCCAAATCCTCTAGCTATGCTAGACTTTGAAATTCTTAAAATCGTGCTAAATTCGCACTGTTGTGCTTTTGAAAAGACAAATGTATTTTTAGAAATCATTAATGCACTTAGTGCAAAGATGATAAACGATGGAGTCATCAATGCAGAATAACCTAGTGTTGGATGTATTTTTAAGCCCACTATGGTATGATGTAATATGACAAAGTCAAAATAATTTTCAGTATTTTGAAACGTTTAAAGAAGAGTCTATGCTAATTGTTTCGGCTAGACAAATTGATTTGAAAATATCAAAATGTATTTATAAAATCATCACACGCCATTAAAGCCATGGTGCAGAGATGAAAAAGACGGAATCCTCAACGCACTGTTGCAACGGTGCGGTATCATGAAGTCCTATAAATGAATTTTAGTTACTTTAACTAATCTGATATGATTTTTGAGTCGTAATATACGAACAGTTCAATGATGTGAGTCTATGTCATTTATTTTGACTGGACACTTTTTGGTCAGAAATGACTCAAGTTTTATTTTTCCAATCCAACTTATGCTGGAGCGGAATTTTGTAGTAAGTCTGAGGTGAACAACCCCATAATGGGGGATATGTCAGAGCCATGAATAAAGAACCCGCGAGGGGGCGCCCAACAGTGGTGGCATGCTGATATGGGTTGGTAAATCCAAAGAGTTCGACCCCGAGAGAAGTCGTTGTGCACAGCGCTAGAGTACGATAGGCTGATCACCTAGCGTACGAAACCATTGTGGTATGTTTTCAGTCTTTGTGATTGATAAACATTCTTGCAGTATGTTCACAGTCTTTATGACTCCTCAGAATAGTATGAAAGTTTTAATGAATATTTTGATTTTCAATTTATTCTTTTGTAAGATATTGATTTTCAATTTATTCTTCTGCAAGATATTCCATTGTTCTGGAATTGTGAAAAGTATGAACTTCCTAGAAAAGGGTAGTCATATAATTTGATGAGTAAAGAGATATTCTCAGTGATGAAAAACTGGTAGAAATGAGTATGATGAAATTTCGGGGACGAAATTCTTATAAGAAGGGGTGAATGTAATATCCCAGATAATTTCAAGATTTTAAATAATATCTTAATTGATTTTATTAAAGGTTAAGGTTTAAACCTAGAAGGTGAGAAGTGAGATGTGTAGAATTTGGGTAAATATTTTTTTTTTAACATAATGTATTTGTTAGAAATTAAATGTGAGAATATTGTAAGGATGCATATAGAGAATTTATTAAAGAAATAAATTCAATTGAGAAGTAAATACGGTTATAAGGATATATATACATAGTTATATATTCCTAGAGTTGTGCTTGTTAGCCAAATACGAAGATGAGTAAATTTAATACTCAATTAAACTAATAAATTAATTAGTTTAAATATAAAGTCATGAAATATAATTAATTATATTAATTATATTAGTTATGAGTTAAAGTTGTGGAAAATTTAGAATGATTGTCTAGAATGACAATATTAAGAAGTTAATTAATTAAGTAATTAACTTAATTATTAAGTTGTGGTATAGAACCCAATATTGATTTAATTGACTAGCTCAATAAAATGGTGTAGCAAGCCCAATGGAGATGTAGAGAAGCCCAATGGTGAGATTTAATTTCCAAGCTCAATGAATTAATTTCGGTAGCCCAACTTAGAGTTTAATTGTTTTAATTGTTGGGAGCCCTAAAGGAATTAATCTAGTAGATTAATATTTAAGGAAATTAAAGTGTGAATTGGATTATATAATTTGTCCGAGGAAGTTATTGAATTAAGTTTAATTAAGGAAGTCCGGTTAATAGATTTATTAAATTAATGGACTAACCTAAGATTATTTGGGAGAAACCCTAATCAAATATTCAATTAGTATTGAATATGGCAAATCCAATTGGATTACATAAATTAAATTTAATTTGATTATTAAATTGTTTATTAATTATTTAAACAAGCCAATTAATTAAATTAAGTGACGGACTTGTGGAAAATTATATGTGATTGAGTATTTTATTAATCTAGCCCAATGTTTTAATTAATTGGGAGCCTAGTAAATTAATTTAGTAGCCCAACCTTTTTAATGGATCAAAGGAGTATCCATGGCCCAAAAAGATTAAATTCCAAAGCCCAAACATTGGCCCATTTGAAAAGAGCTTCTAGAAGGTTAATTAAATCAATTTAGGCTATAAAAATAAATGGAAATTGAGCCATTTAAGGGACATGACCGGTGGATTGATGGAATGGAGTACTTGGACTTTAAAATTCATTCATTTGATTTATTGTTAAAGTGTATGGAACACTCAAGGTTATTGTTAGCATTTTTGAGAAATGGTTGACATCCATTATATACATATATGTGCTATATGTATAATCTTATACTACTATAAATAGAGGCTAGCACTTTTAAGTTAGAGTTTACAAAATTGTTGCTAGAGTTCTTCTATAGAGAGTAGTAAATTTTAGTGAGTTAACTCGGTGAGTTAAAGAAAAAGGGTAGTGAGTTAGTGAGTTCTTTAGTGAGTTATTACCGAGTCAAGTGAGCCAAGTCTAATTCTTCAAGAGGAGTGTGCTTGGATGTCATCTAACTCCATCATCTATCTTTGGAAGGAGAGAAAAGTAACTCACAAGTCTAGAAGGTATAACACTAACCCTAAACCCTAGTTTTGAAGTTCATTATATTTTACATTGAATATTTATGGTAGAAAAGTTATTCTCAAGCTCTAAAGGTTTAGATCCATGCTAGATTGGTAGATCTAGGGTTACATGGGTGTAACATGAATATTTATGGGTGTTGGTGTTGAAAGGTTTAGCAAAATGTGTGAAAACGATTTTTACCGACGGAACCTTAAACGAACGTGTGATTCGGAGCTTTATATTTTGAAACCTAAAAGTTAGGTATGAGATTTTCTTCTTTGATATGGTAAATATATAAGTTAAGAACAAAACCTAGTTGGTATAATGTTCATATGAGTTGTTATGGTTAAGATATGATTTTTAAAACCAAGGATTGTGAAGTTAGTTTTCACTTTTCCCTTGTGAGCGATTTTAAGCATAGATCCATTTGGAATTTGGATTTGTGATATAAAGAGAAGTTGTAGAGGGGGAAATTCTAATGAGAATGGACTCAAGAATCACCCCAAAATGTTTTAAAATGAAGAAGTTATGCAAGATTTAATCAAAGGAGCAAAAGTTGAAAAATCAGAAAATGGCAATTCTGCAGTTTCTGCAAGAGGAGGGCCGGGGCCCTTGTTTCCTTTGTAAAAGGAGGGCCGGGGCCCTTGGTCACTGTTCACGGCCAGTGAGTTTTCCGTTCCGGGTCGGGTCGGGCCATTCGGGTCGGGTCGGTTCGGGTCTTTTAAGTCCAAAATTGATAAATTGCTTAAAAATTAATATAATTAATTTGAGACCCAACTTTAATAATTATTTACTATTTATAATAAATAATAAATAAAGTAAATAAAAGCTATTATTATAATTAATTATTATTTAAAGGATATTAGATGATAATTAAAGAAAGATGAAGTTAATAAGGTAATTATTTATTATTTTAATAAATAAGGATAATTAGTTAATTATTATTTAAATGATATTAAATAATAATTAAAGGGAGATAAAGTGAATAAAATGATCATTTGTTATTTAATGAATATTAAATAATAAATGAGATTAATTAACTAAGAGATTATTATTTAAATAATCATTAAAGGATTTGAGGATTGTTAAAATATTATTAAATGGTTAATAATATTAATAAGTGATTAAAATATTATTAAATGGTTATAATATTAATAAGTGATTAAAATATTATTAAATGGTTAATAATATTAATAAGTGATTAAAATATTATTAAAAGGTTAATAATATTAATAAGTGATTAAAATATTATTAAATGGTTAATAATATTAATAAGTGATTAAAATATTATTAAATGATTAATAATATTAATAAGTGATTAAAATATTATTAAATGGTTAATAATATTAATAAGTGGTTAAAATATTGTTAAATAGTTAATAATATTAATAAGTGATTAAAATATTATTAAATTGTTAATAATATTAATAAGTGGTTAAAATATTATTAAATGGTTAATAATATTAATAAGTGATTAAAATATTATTAAATGATTAATAATATTAATAAGTGATTAAAATATTATTAAATGGTTAATAATATTAATAAGTGATTAAAATATTGTTAAATGATTAATAATATTAATAAGTGGTTAAAATATTATTAAATAGTTAATAATATTAATAAGTGATTAAAATATTATTAAATTGTTAATAATATTAATAAGTGATTAAAATATTATTAAAGGGTTAATAATATTTGATTGTAGTTATATATTATCAAAGGTAGATAATATTTTGAGATATTTGGTACATTATTAAATGTCCAAATCATTAAGTTGCGTAAAGAAGAAAATTTAATTGAATTAAACCAAGGTAAGAGTCCATTGGTGATTAAATATTAGACAACTTATAAAATATAGGTTGTATGAAGAGCGCAAGGTATTGGTGAAAGATGGTTAAGCGTACCCGATATGTCCAACTAGGTTTGGGCTAGGGGTTTTGTCCGGAACTTAAGGGTTCGTTTGTCGGACATCTTAAGAATTAATAATTTAAAGTTAGAGTCTTATATAAAGGCTAAGTAATAGTCATTATATCTAATGATTATTTCAATTTCCTATATAAATTGTAGGTTGAACGCAAGACGCAAATAAGCGTAATTGGTAGAAGCGAACCAGGCAAGTTTTTCAGATATTGTTGCTATGTGTATAACTGTTGTGTGTGCACTTGAAGCCTGTGAGAATTTGAATTAAATATGTTTCTGTGAAATCATATGATGTGTGTTGATTCTATATATTAGAAAACCTGAATTAATTGAATAAGTTGAACTGTATGCCATGTATTCATTCCAATGCATGATCAGTATGTTGCATGAATAAATGCAAAGCATGAGAAGTATGATGCATTCATATAATGTAATGCATGAAGTATGAGAAGAATGTATAAACATAAACTATGTGTTATGTGCTATCTGTTAGACTTGTTGAGCCGTCGTGCTCACTCTTGCCTAAACCAACATTTTCAGATAAGGCTAGTTACCTGAAGTTCTCGATAAAGAACAAGGAACAGGAAAACATATTACTTCCATTGAAGATCTAAATATCTATTATAGATATCAGTCCGAATTGGACAGGTAAATGATTGTGTAGCATAAGATTTAGTTGGTACGTTATATGAGTGTTAAATACTCAAGTTAATTGTAATAGAATGTCGTATCAGGTATGATATTAAGACATACTAGGAATGTATAAAGATTTCGATTCTGGAATAGAAAGAGATGTTGTAAAAATTGTAAATAAATGGTTATTTACCAATTATAATATTGTTGTAATTCTTAAACAATAAGGAAAAGGTTGTACTCGTGTTGAACCGGATCCGAGGTTCAAGGAACCCGGATTTGGGGTCGTCACATGCAAGAATTTCATGCAAATACTAATTAGTATCCGCAAAAATTTTTTGCGGATAATAATCATCCCATACTAATCTAGATTGTTTGATATTACAATGAACGATTGAGAAATGATTCATAACCAGCAGTGATTATGAATCATTTTTCACACACACACACACACACACACACACGCACATATATATATATATATATATATATATGGGGAATGATCCTTAAAAATTGGGAGCTATCGTTAGCGCTTCCAAAATTAAAACCTTACTCTTACTTCATAAACACAAAATTCAGTATAGTGACAAGTAATGATCGATCCCATAGAGAGAAATATTGTTTTCTATTTATCCTAATGTTTCTAGCAGTACTTAAAAACAAATAATAAAGAGGGGAGTTTTAAATTAATTACAATTAACTAAATAAAAAAAAGTAAATTAATAAGATTAACTAATAAATTAAAAACTTTAGTTCTTCGGTTCAATCTCACCCTTACAATTAATAGATCAATCAATCAAAATATATTTCTATCATTTCATGAAACTAATAACCCTAGGCAACAACATGCTCTGCTACCTGAAATTTTTCTTAATTATAATCTAACAAAATAAACTCTTCATTAGATTCTATGCATTATACAACATAGAACAAGTTCTCTAAATTTAATATAATGGAAGCATTAATAACAAGAAAATTAGATTATTCTAAGCAACAATCTCATAAACTCTGTAAGACCCCGAATTTTATGAAATACAAAATTTAATTTTTCTTCATATATATTTTTTTTGAAACAGTAAGTGGTTAAATTAACAAAATTGAAAGTTAAGGATGTTATGTGCAAATTTTATTTTGTCGGACAATATTCGCTTTGTCGGGGAATATTCGTTTGGTCGGGGAATATTCGTGTCGTACGACGGCGCCGAAATAATAAATTATTGGTGGACCCCACAACGGAATATTTGTCGGATATAGAAAACGACAGAAGTAACCTTTTTAAATAAAAATAGTCAACGGAACTGTTAAAATACCGGTGATAAAAGAATAGTAGCATACGGTAGTTTATGGTATTTTCTGTAGCACACGGTACTCTACAGTAACACACGGTATTGCATAGTGTCTCATATTTGTGGTCTGATAATTGACACCGTAACTGTTACGCATCATTTCATCGATAATTGTCACTGCATAATATTTTATATTATCAATTCAATAATTGTTGTTACACAGTATTTTGCATTATTGATTTAATAATTGTCATTACACTGTATTTTATATTATTGAGTCAATAATTGTTGTTGCATTGTTTTTAAAATTATTGAACCTAATAATTGTCACAGTAACATATGCACAGTAATTCACATTATTGAATCAATAATTGTCATTACACAGTAACGTATGCTTTATTTTACATTATTGTTATCTCTATTATGATGTTATTTAAACAGTTGTATTTCATTAATTTATTGACTTGATATCTAAGAGCTAACTATACTGTATTTATAACAATTAGTCATAATAATTGAATTGATAAAGTTATTTGTTTATAATATAAAGTTAGGTGATTATTAGGTGATATGAAATGAATGGTGTAGATTAAAGTGTGAATTATTGTTGAATAATTGAATTGATTTGTTTATAATATAAAGTTAGGTGATTATTAGGTGATATGAAATGAATGGTGTAGATTAAAGTGTGAATTATTGTTGAATAATTAAATTGATTTGTTTATAATATAAAGTTAGGTGATTATTAGGTGATATGAAATGAATGGTGTAGATTAAAGATAATATAATATTTGAAATGGATGGTGTAGATTAAAAGATGATCTTTAAATGAATGGTTTAGATTAAATGAATGATAAGATTTTTGGCTATAAATAGAAGCCTTAACTTAAGGATTTTTCATAAACTTCCTTACTTGTTCTTTCTTTCTCTCTCTAAATACTTCTTGTGAAAGTTCTCTCTAAGTGTGCTTAAGTCATCTTGAGTATTTGTGAAGATCTATAAGTATACGTGTACTGTTCAAGTTAATCAACCTCATTTAAATCAATATCCAGTCACGTGTTGAGGTAAGGGATACCATCTTTTTCATCTTCCATTATTCAAACATACTATGGTAAGGGATTATCATTATTTGATTCTCGATAATAATATTGTTTCTTCCTTACTCATAAGACGTGCCTTTTATTTCCATGTATTAAATTGTGGGAATAACCTTACGGAGCGGATTGCCGCCTGTTGGTGAATAACCTTTCGTATTCATTCATTATTAATCTCTGAGAATAACCTTACGGAGCGGATTGCCGCCTGTTTGGTGAATAACTCTTTGTACTCAAATTCTATTAAATTGTGGGAATAACCTTACGGAGCAGATTGCCGCCTGTTTGGTGAATAACTCTTTGTACTCAAATTCTATTAAATTGTGGGAATAACCTTACGGAGCGGATTGCCGCCTGTTGGTGAATAACCTTTTGTATTAATTTTCTTCACCTTTTGTTAATCAAACCTGCTACGGTAAGGGATATTATTTTCTTTCATACTCCTAAATCGAAATTTATTATGGAACTATTGCTTCTATAATTCCTGAAAATATTATATGTTCCATAATAGTTGAACTTCATTATTTCAACTGAACCTTCCTATTTACGTGAACCTTTCTATTGAATTGTAACCGTTATTCTGAACTGTGGATCTTGAATATCATTTTTAAATTTCACTCCACATCATGTTGACAATTTGGACATTATTTGAATCTGTACAAAGTAAACTTCCGATACTTATTGTTATCCTATTTCTTCTGTTCATCATTTATATCATTCTAATCATCCAAAAATCAAGCTGTTGTGAATATCTGTGGCCGGGGGCACAGATGTGATATATTTGTTGAACAGATGATAGGTTAAAGGCGATATAATAGGTTAAAGGCGATACATCTGTTCGGTGTCTTTTATGGCACGTGGTGAATGTTCTCTTTGGCCCGTAGTGCAAAGATGAACTGTTGTTTGGTATGATTATGACCAAAGGCTGAATCTGGTATAATCATGACCGCTGGTGTTATATTGAATGTCTTTGGCCCGTAGTGCAAAGATGAACTGTTGATCTGCATGATTATGATCAGGAACTGTGAATTTGTATTATCTTGACTAATGATATTTCAGATGATAAAAGTTGATGATGTTTTTCCTAAAAAGAGAACCGAGTGGACATTATAGTCTGCATTATTCTTCTAATAGATTACTCATTCCGCTGCTATTATTGATCTGAACGTTGTTTAAGAATTTAACTGCAGTTTTTGATATAAACCTTGTATTCTATTGTATTCTATCAAGAACTCAACTGTTGAAGGCTAATGATAATTTATTCGTCAATATCTTAGTCATGATATTTCTTACTGGGCTATTTGAGCTCACCCTTTCTTTTGTTCCATTGTTTTTCAACAGGAGATGAAAACATAACAGGGTCTAGCCGGGGAATGGAGTGAGGGTCCGAGGAATAGTTATCATAGTCTTCACGTTTTGTAAAATAGTGTGACAATAATAGTGAAGACTTAGTTGTGTATTATTATACACTGTATTGTTGTACGTTGTGCTTTGTTGTAATAATTTTGTTGTAGTCTTTTGACGACTCAAGTTTGGGCTGTGTGGGCCCAGATTTGGGGGCGTCACAAACTCGGACTGTTTAACTTATATCATGATAACCATAGTATTAAACAAAAGCTTGACCACAATCATTTATCACTATTTACTACCAACGATTCGGAACAATATCAATTATACGTAATATAATTCATAAATTTAGCAATTAATAATAATTTGATAAATCTAACGAGCTCTAATCAAATCAATCAAATTTAATATAAAAAATCAATTAAAACAAATTATCACGAATAATTTAATATAAGGAAGAATAAATAATATTACTGAATTGATTTAACCATTAACCACAATTGAGCTTGAAATCCCTTAGAACTGAATTGAAGAACTTAGCCTGACATGCTCTGAATATTAATCTCTATGAATGAATAAACTTGTGAATGAATATTCCCTTAATTGTGTCTAACATCCTCTATTTATAGTTACATAAACAATTCATAACTTAGAATAGAATACAATTAGGAATCAAAATAACTTTATAAATCTGCTCATAGCGAGCTTCTTCTTCTCTTCCAGATAAAGTCAACTCATTTTTGACCAACTGATGCGCCCCGGTGCAGCTGCTTCATTCTTCCACGCAGCTGCGCCAAAACATACTGTTTCCGTTCTAGGTACCGGCGCAATTGTGCCATTTTCCTACGCAACTGCGTCACATAGCGCAACTACCTCACTTAACCACACAGATGATCATCTAATGCAACCGCGCAGCTGCCTCACTTCTTCACGCAACTGCGCCACTTCCTGCAAAATTACCAAAATGTCATTTTTCTTATTTTTTCCCTTTTTTTCCTATGAAATTGAAAAAAAAAGAAATAATTAATATAATTAAATACAAAATAATTATAAAAACTTAGAGTTAAAGGATAAAAATATAATAAAATGCACTCCTATCGCAAATAGTTGCTGTTGATACTATTCTAGCAAATTGATGTTACACCGTCTATGTGGAAATCTAACGGTTCAAAAGATTTTTTTTTTACCCAATTACAACTCTTAGTAGCGGTTAGTGAGAATTTTTTTTTTTGTTCGGACGCTACTTTTACTAGCAATTGGAGCAGATTTTTTTTTGCCTAAATTGGTCTGGCCGCTAGTTCTTCTCTTCATAGAGTGGCCAAAAATCGTAAAGTGGCCAACCCTTTTACAGAATCACAGAGTAGCCATCCGCTAGTCCTTTTAGTCGTAAAGTGACCAAATGCAATATTCAACCTACTTTTGCTCATGGCATCTTTTTTTTTGCCCAATTTGACTTGACCATTAGTCCTTTTAGTCATACAGTGGCCAACCCTTTTCTTATTAACTGTTACTAAGAGTAGTGGTTGAGTAATTTTTTTTTTTTTTTTTGCATCGTTAGATCTCTACATGAACAACATAAGATCAATTTGCTGTAATAGTATTTATAACATGTTATGAATGATTTCCATATATATATATTGAGTTTTATTTATGTATTTGAAAGCGTAGCCTTGCCTTATCATGATGAATGAAAGAAAAATTGTGTATACTACCCAGGAAGATGACAAGGACAAGTTCACATGAGCCCAACCAGATAATTAATGGGCCCCCACTACCCCCACCCTCTCCTTCCTGCCTGCCCTACGTGTAGGGGTGTCCATCGGTTTTTTACCGAACCGGAACCGAAAAAACCGAACCGAAACCGAACTCGAATTACCGAAAAATCAAGAACCGGTACCGGTACCGAATTACCGGTTTCGGTACCGGTTCGGTACAAATTCGGTTCGATTTTTTCGGTTCGGTTTTCGGTTTTTACCGATTCGTAATATATATAATTATAATTTATAAATAATAATTATATATTAATTTATTTATATATTATAATAATATATATAATTAAATATATTATTTTATATATAATAATATATATAATTATTAGAATTATTATAATAATTAATAAAAATTTAATATTATATTATTTATTTCGGTTCTTTCGGTATACCGGTATTTACCGAAATGCAAAATTGCCCGTACCGGTACCGGTACCGAAAAGTATAAAAAAACCGAAAAACCGAAACCGAAAAAATCGAAACCGAAAAAAACCGGTACCGCCCGAACCGGTACCGATCGGTTCGGTAAAAAACCGAAAAAATCGGTACCGTTGAACACCCCTACCTACGTGTAAAGTCTCTCTCCCTCTCTCTCTCTGTATATCTCTGGGGGAAGAATATTTTATTATTCAAAGGCAAAAATTACTTAACTAGAGAAGCTTCCATGGAGGCATCCACTTTACAAAATTTCCAATATATAATCCTTCCCCTTTCTGTTATTTTCTCTCTCTAAGGAAGGTCAACAAGAAGAAGCAGTGACCACCGGGGATTTTGAATGAAGCGTCCATGGGGTATCTATATCTAGCTTGTAATTAGGTGCGGGGATATATATATATGTTTTGTTTCTCTTTTAGTCAGTCAAATTAAGGAAAAAGAAAGCACCAACCTTATTTCTTGCAGGTAGTAGAGGGAGATCAGTTCCCTCCTCCTCCTCCTCCTCTTAACGGTTAATTGGGTCCTCAGAAATACCTATACCTATATATATATATATATACATATATATATATATATATATATATATATATATATATATTACCAATATATACTTCTCAACCCTACTAGCTAACTAAACCATCCATTACAGACTCCAGCTAATACTCGTAAGGATTGAAGGCTTCAATCAAGTTACTAGCTAACTAATTGTTGAGCTAAAAACCAAACATACTATATATATAGGCAGTAGATCTAGCTAGCACATACTATATATATAGTAGTATATTGTTCGGTGGAAGAAAAATAAATAGTTGGGCCGGAGCTGCAAATAATATGATCGAGAGAGATCTGACCGAATCATTCCTGTTGGGGAGCAGTGGACAAGGGTTAAGAAGGGCAGAAGCAGCTGGTGAGTTTAAGAACCTGTAAGTCCCCTAATTCTTCTTCTAAAAATCATCATCAGTAGTACCTACTCTTTTTCTTCTTCTTCATCATCTTAATTCTTAATTCTTCCAATCAGCGCATAGTCCCCCTTCCTTATATATAATCTTAATTACCTACCACCATCAGCACCAGCAACTGCATCAACCGGATAATTGGTTAGTTCCATCCCACCAAGCTTCAGGAGATCGAGAGGGACCAGTAACAACAACAGCAGCAGCTTAATTAAGCCAAGGATATATATGCAACACTATCTATAAATGATGATGATGATTAATAACAACGGTGGGGGTAGGGATGATGATGGGAATGAGCAAGTAGTATTGGGGAGGAGGAGGAGTGGGAGAGATGGTCCGATAGAGTTGGTGGAGAGAGAGCATATGTTCGATAAAGTGGTGACCCCAAGTGATGTGGGGAAGCTGAACCGGCTAGTCATCCCCAAACAGCATGCCGAGAAATATTTCCCACTTGACTACTCCACCAACGAGAAGGGGCTTCTGTTGAATTTTGAGGATAGAGGTGGAAAGCAGTGGCGGTTCCGGTATTCATATTGGAACAGCAGCCAGAGCTACGTCATGACGAAAGGCTGGAGCCGCTTTGTCAAGGAAAAGAAACTGGATGCGGGTGATATTGTGTCTTTCCAGCGAGGGGTTGGTGAGTTTGGGAGGGATCGATTGTTCATTGACTGGAGGCGCCGCCAAGATGGACCCCTCTCCTCCTCTTCCGACCAGTACCACCACCACCTGCTGCTGGGATCTGCCGCAGCTGGTAAGGATCTCTCTCTTCCGCAGCACCACCAGTACTTGTCCCGCTTCCAGCGCTCCTCCAATATCCTTCATCCTGCTACTGCTACTGCTGCTTGGAATCCCTTGTTCTTGAAGCAGCAACAGCTCCAACAACAGCAGCAGCCTCTCATGTCCTCCTCCTACTCCTCCTCAGCAGCTCAGTATTATCCTCAACCTCATTATTATCGGGACCACTATAATAATACATCACACCTGCTGCTGCCTCCAGCTGATCATTCTCAAAATAGCACCACCACCACTAGTCGTCATCATCCTCACTCTAATTTTCATTCTAACAATTACATGAGGAGTACTAATTACAATAGTGCTACTTATCATCATCATCATCAAGTGGCAAACCCAGCTTCTGCTGCAACAACTAGTTCAGGATCATTTATTTATTTCAGATCAGCAGCAGCCGCCACACATCATCATCAACAACAACAACAACAACAAGCTGAAGAGGTTGGAATGGTGCAGGTGCAAAGGCCTGGAGGGGGTATTGGGGTTGAGCCCACGGTGGTTTTTGAGTCGGTGCCGGTGGTCCAAGGGAAAGCTGCAGCAAAGAGACTGAGGCTATTTGGAGTGAACATGGACTGTCCCGTTAATATTCCAAACTCTCCTAACTCTGCAGATGATATCATTGTTGAATATGACAACGACAACAACAACAACAATAGAAACAACATCTTGTACTCCCCCTCGGCCACCACCATGACCGAGCTAGGCGTATCCCTAGCACCCCACCACTATGCTAGTCACAATACTTACTACAGTTATACTTCTCTTTCTACCGCTACCACTATATTTCCTCCTCCACATTCTACTTCTTCTTCATCATCTTCTTCGAGTATACCTTACCTTCAATTAAGTCCCTACCCCACCGCCACAGCAGTTAATCTTCCGGACATTCTCAACAAAGACAAATCATCCATGTCTTTTGATTTGGATATTTAAGCCCCGCGGAAATAATCATTATCCGAGATCAGAATACTCGATCAATCAATTGCAGTCGGATCCCAAATATTTTTGGATTGGCGAACAAGCTATATAGGGATGAAATTTTAATCAAGGGACACATGAGCTGAACCTCAACAACATACAAAGTACACCAATTGATCGAGTCCACTCCAGCTGTCACTTGTCATACAATATATTTCTTTAATTACAGCATCATCGCTTGGATATATATCAATGCGTGCGGAGATCCGATCACACCACGTCCCCCCTCAGATAGTTCATCAGATTTCATTTCAAGTATGCAAAAGTAATTGGTTTCCAATTCCAGGTTTATACTAGTTTTATTGCGTACTCTTATTTATCAGTATTATTGACATACATATAAAGATACAAGATCTCTCTCTCTTTGGTGATGAAATTTTCATTCAGAGAAACCTGGCCAGCTTCCACTTGTTAATTAACTTGATGAATAAGAGATTTTGTTTAAAATATATATATACATTTTGCTATTGACACACACACACATATGCATATATATACCTAATCTTAATTAACTATTTATAGATCTATCATCGGAATTAATATATAAATCATTTGATTTTATGTTCTAGCTTCTTTAATTTCGTCCTAGGGCAACCGGATTCTTCTATGGTTTACTAATGTCGTGCTTTTTCCCTCTCTCTTCTTTACTTTTCTGTTCTCTCCTCTTAACTTTGTTATCTTTTTTTTAATTTAATTTTATTGTCAAATAACTTTCCTGACTTTTTGCCTGAGTAGTACGTTGTAGCTTGGACCAAATTTTTGCTTCCCATGTATGTATTGTTTCATTTGGATTGAAATGGGAAAAAGTTTCATTTGGCATAAGTTTTGGTGGTTTGTTTTGAAAAAAGAAGCTCTACATTTTGATGTTTTAAATAGGAACTTTAATCCATAGAGTAGTACCAGTAGAAGTAGTACAAAAAGTATCTTTTTTATTTTATTTTATTTATGGGTGTTTCTATATTTATTCGAAAAAATTATTTACAAATCTTACTCTCATAAAAGATAAAGAAGTATGGTTTTACCTCATTTATAAAATACAAATAAAGTGAGACTAATACTCTTTCGTATTTTTTGTTGGTAAGACTAATAGATAATCTTTTCGAGTAAATTTAAAATTTTTCTTTATTTATTTACCCTTTGGTAGGCTTGTGGCTGCCTGCTTCACTGCTTCGTTAAGCACGCCTCCTCCCCCAGGTACCACTTCATGTTCGCGTAATACGTTGCAAAAGGAGATAGAGCTTTAATATTATTATTTTAATGGTGTGTACATATTTATATATCTATCTTATATAAATTTTTACTATTTTGATCAATTTTCTCTCTTAATACTTCTTTCTGCCTAGTTATTTTTCTTTCTCTATTTCTCTTTTTATAGATAGCATAGTGATCATAACCAATATTTAAAGATGGGGATGGAGTGTGTATGTATTGGCCAACCCATTTTGTATTGCTTATTACTTGGTTTATTGGACGTGATTTAAAAAAAAATAAAAAATTACTGTAAACACACCAGTATGCTGCGTATAGAAAGTATCTGTATATCGTGCATATGTAATTTTTTTAAATTTTCTATGTTGAAAAATCAAGCACACAAACACTAAGATAATACGCGCACAATTGTATGAGATACGAACAAGAACACACAAGAATTTTACGTGGAAACCCAACTGGGAAAAACCACGGGGAGAGATCTCAGAAATCCACTATGAAATAAATATAGAGAATACAAACTCTCAACTGAGAAATAAACTAACTATTTAATTTCTCTCTGCTCTCTCACACTCACTAAGCTTCTCTTTAAGAACTATTGAGCTTCTTTCCTCTCTTAGACAATTGCTCTCAATTGTGGTGTGTCTCAACTAAGGAACCAAAGCTTCCTTTTATAGGAGAAAAATGGCCTTGAATGTCATCCCCCAACCACTAACAACCAATGTCATCAATGGTCATCATAAATGTCATCCTTCCAACTACCACCAACCACCAAGAATTAAAGTCATAGTCAACAATCTCCACCTTGGCTTTATATTCTCTGAATACTGTATACTCTGAATTTCTTTTTACTGTAGATGTATCCCTCTCCCCGGATACTCCACTACTAACTCAGCATTTGACAAAGTGAATTAAGTCTAAGCAATGCTTAAACTTTTCTGCCGTAACTGACTTTGTGAGCATATCCGCGGCATTCTCCTTTGTGTGGACTTTGCGAACTGCAATGTCACCACTATTCAGCCACTCACGAATCTTGTAATACCGAACATCTATATGTTTGGTCCTGGCGTGGAACACCTGGTTTTTTGCTAAATGAATAGCACTTTGACTATCACACTGTATATGGATACTGCCCTGCTTGAAACTTAGTTCTTCAACTAATCCCTTTAGCCACAAAGCCTCCTTGCCTGCCTCTGTCAACGCCATATACTCAGCTTCTGTTGTTGATAACGCTACTGTAGACTGCAACACTGACCTCCAACATATACATCCTCCACAAAAGGTGTATACAAACCCGGTCGTAGATCTCCTTGAATCTAGGTCTCCAGCATAATCTGAATCAACAAACCCTATAACCTCACTTCTCGCAGTATCACGATCAAACATAAGACCGTAATTGGTTGTACCTGCTAGATAACGAAAAATCCATTTGACAGCATTCCAATGCTCTTTCCCTGGATTTGCCATATACTTGCTAACCATACTTACTGCATGTGAGATATCTGGCCTTGTACATACCATGGCATACATGAGACAACCTACCACATTTGCATACGGTACTTTGGACATAGACTCCACCTCATCCTCTGTCTGTGGGCCCAACTGTGAAGATAACTTGAAATGTGCTGCCAACGGAGTGCTAACTGGTTTAGCATTGTGCATGTTAAACCTCTCCAAGACCTTTTGCACATATCCTTTCTGAGTTAACCACAGCTTTCCTACCTGACAATCTCTGTGAATTTTCATACCTAGGATCTTCTTGGCTGACCCAAGATCCTTCATTTCAAATTCATTGCTCAATAAATTCTTCAACTGAAGAATATCTGTCATCCTCTTTGCTGCTATCAACATGTCATCAACATATAATGTCAACAGTACTAGAGAACCATCATCAAGCGATCTGAAATACACACATGGATCATACTCAGAACGAGAGTTACCATGAGCCACCATGAAGCTATCAAACCGCATGTACCACTGTCTCGGGGACTGCTTCAAACCATAGAGAGACTTTTTCAAGCTACAAATTAAGCCCTCTTTCCCTGGTTCAATAAACCCCTCCGGTTGCTTCATGTAGATCTTTTCTTCTAAATCACCATGGAGAAAAGCTGTTTTCACATCAAGCTGCTCCAACTCCATATTCTGTGATGCTACAATAGACAAGATCAACCGAATCGATGTGTGTTTCACAACTGGTGAAAAGATCTCATTATAGTCGATTCCTTCTCTCTGAGAGAATCCCTTTGCCACCAATCTAGCCTTGAATCTTTCACCTTCTTTATCAGACTGAGCTTCCTTTTTCCTGAACACCCACTTGCATCCTATAGCCTTTGATCCTTTTGGAAGTTGAACTAACTCCCAAGTCTTGTTCTTCTGTAAAGACTCCATCTCTTCTGCCATCGCTATTGCCCATTTATCATTTTCCTTGGACTGAATAGCATCCTGATAGCTAGTTGGATCTCCACTACCTGCAATCAAGGCAAAAGCAACCATGTCTTCAAACTCATATCTCTGCACTGGTTTGCTGACTCGCCTTTCCCGATCTCTAACAAGATTATAGGACCTCTCTTGGGGATCTGAAGGATGATCATCTTCAATCTCTTCAGCTTCTTTGTTCTCTTCAGGAAGCTCCACCTCAACTGGGTGTTTCTGCAACTCATTTGTTGTAGATTCTTCATTCTCGGATTTGTTCAGCATGTGTTTCTCATTAAACACCACATCTCTGCTAACAACCTTCTTCTTGGATACTGGATCCCATAACCTGTATCCCTTGACTCCATCTTCATATCCAAGGAAAATGCACTCCTTTGACCTTGGATCAAGTTTGGACTGTCGCTCCTCAACTGGCAAATGAACATAAGCTGGACAACCAAAGATTTTCATTACAGAAAAATCAAATGGTTTCCCAGTCCATACCTCCTCAGGGATTTTGTAATCAATTCCAGCTGAAGGGGATCGATTTATCAGATAACAGGCTGTGTTGACTGCCTCAGCCCAGAAATACTTGGGCAAACCTGCATTCAACCTCATACATCTGGCGCGTTCCAACAAAGTTCTGTTCATCCTCTCTGCAACCCCATTTTGCTCTGGAGTTCTTTTAACTGAGAAGTGCCTGGTGATACCTTCATCCTGACAGAACTGTAGGAATGACTTGTCCTTGTATTCCATACCATTATCTGATCTGAAATACTTCAGCTTCTTGCCGGTCTGATTTTCTACTTTAGCTATCCATTGCTTAAAGATTCTGAAAACCTCGGACTTCTGCTTCATAAAATACACCCACACCTTTCTGGAGTAGTCATCTATGAAGCTGACAAAATAATGGGCTCCACCCATTGACGTATCTTTGATCGGGCCCCAAACATCTGAATGTACATAATCAAGTACATTCTTACTGGTATGTGCTCCTGCCTTGAAGCTGACCCTTCGTTGTTTGCCGTACAAACAATACTTGCAAAATTCTAAACTGCACGTTTTGACACTTTTCAGCAACTGCATTTTGTGAAGTTCTTTCATTCCACCTTCACTCAAGTGACCAAGTCGCATGTGCCATAATTCTGTGCAATCTCTGTTGGAATTATCCTGCACAGAAACCGCTGCTCCACCAGTAACTGTGTCCCCTATCAACTTGTAGAGGGTGCCCTTTTTCTGACCCTTCATAATTACCATTGAACCCTTGATAATTTTCATGACACCATCTCTGACTGAGATACTACAGCCTATAGAGTCAAGTACTCCAACCGATATCAAGCTCTTTTTCAATTCTGGAATATACCTTACATCACCCAATGTTCTAACGACCCCATCAAACATTTTAACTTTGATGGTGCCTATCCCGGTAACTTTGCAGATTGCATTGTTACCCAATATCACAGAACCACCATTGCAGGATGTAAAAGTATCAAACCAATCCCTGTGAGGGGACATATGAAAAGAACAACCGGAATCCATGTACCAATCTGTAAGGCTGCTACTGTCTCTAACGGATAAGAGATCACCTCGTGAAGCTTCATTTTCTGCCACTGTGTACAGCTCTCCGTCGCTGCAGACATCTGCTTTCTCAGCAACATTAGCAGAATTTTCAATCTGCTTACCTTTCTTTTTGTTCTCCTTTTTCAACAATGGACACTTATTTTTGAAGTGACCCTTCTCGTGGCAATGATAACACTCAACTTGAGATATATCCTTCTTGCCTGGTCTTGACTGAGACCTTCCTCGTTCCTTACCGAAATTCTTCTTCCGATTAGGACCCCTGCCACGCCCATTTGAAAATGCAAGAAGACTATCTCCTTGATCTCTGGAAGTAGTGCCCCTGAACTTATCCTGGTCCAGGACTGCAGACATCACATCATCAACTGCAAGTTTTTCCTTCCCTACAAGGAGAGTAGTCTGAAGAGTTGAGTATGAATCTGGTAGAGAAACAAGAAGCAATAAGGCTTTATCTTCTTCATCCAGCGTTACATCGATACTGGTCAGTTGGGTCACCAATCTATTAAACTCATTAATATGATTGGTCAAATCTGACCCTTCTTCCATCCGAAACCGGTACAATTCCTTCTTTAAATATAGCCGGTTTGACAGAGACTTCGACTTGTAAACTTTCTCAAGTTTCTCCCACAAGTCTTTCGGAGAGGTTTCTGTCAAAACCTGATATTTAATTTGTGGCGCCAAACTCAATCTGATTGTTGCCACAGCCTTTGCTTCAAGTTCTGCCCATTTGTCTTCTGTCACATTCGCTGGTTTCTTTTCTTTCCCTTCCAGTGCCTTCGACAAACCCTGTTGAACCAATACATCTTTGATCGTACTCTGCCAAATACTGAAATTTGACTTACCATCAAATGGTTCAACATCGTACCTCAAACTCGTGCTTGTCATCTTCGTATTTGTGATCTGCGAGATTTCTCAAAAAACGGATCGTACCAGTTGGCCAGGAAAGTGTAAGTCCGGTGGGAGTCTCTCCGTGCTTTGCAACGGTGACTAATTAAGGAACCACACGTACTTTAGGCGTTTGCCTTTCGAACCACTTTCCTAGACACCAACGGCGTGAACCAAAGCTCTTGATACCAATTGTTGAGAAATCAAGCACACAAACACTAAGATAATACGCGCACAATTGTATGAGATACGAACAAGAACACACAAGAATTTTACGTGGAAACCCAACTGGAAAAAACCACGGGGAGAGATCTCAGAAATCCACTATGAAATAAATATAGAGAATACAAACTCTCAACTGAGAAATAAACTAACTGTTTATTTTCTCTCTGCTCTCTCACACTCACTAAACTTCTCTCTAAGAACTATTGAGCTTCTTTCCTCTCTTAGACAATTGCTCTCAATTGTGGTGTGTCTCAACTAAGGAACCAAAGCTTCCTTTTATAGGAGAAAAATGGCCTTGAATGTCATCCCCCAACCACTAACAACCAATGTCATCAATGGTCATCATAAATGTCATCATCAACTGCGTATAGAAAGTATCTGTATATCGTGCATATGTAATTTTTTTAAATTTTCTACATGCATCATTGGTACGAATGTAGTTTTTTTTTTAAAGTGCGTTTGTTGAATCTTATAGTAAACAATATAAGATGAGTTGGTAACTGCATAATCACCACCACAAGCTTATTTATTCTTTCTCCAACATGCCATTTACCTTTACTTGTCAATCTCAAGAAAGAAACATACAAACCATATACAGAAAAAAGAAAAAAACTTTGAGCTTTGAAATGAAATGATATATGCTTCCTTAACAGCCTACATGCAACTAGCTAGAGCATATTTATCTGAAGCGCTTCAAATCCTATATTTTGATTAACTTGAGCTTGTTTAGGGGCATGTAATCCTTGAGTCAAAAATATGTCATTCCCATATTCTACACGTAATTGTACTAGTTTATTACAGGATATTCATAAAAGTTCATTAAAATGCTTACTGGCATAGTCAGAATCATAAGTCTATAAGGATCATGCGGGCACCACTAGAACTCCTGCTCCTTTACATTCCTGATATTTTTCTATGCAGGAGTCGTCTTCTCTGTTTTGTGATCATGGTATATAATGCTTGTAGATTTATTTTCTGGTACTTTTTGATTTCATATCAATTGCGGTCTGTTTGAAACTTGTCACTGGTTTAATTAATATGGCCTGCCACACTCTATTTGCTAAATTATATGATTGATTGTATTTATTTAATTTTAGCATGAAGGGACTCCATATTCTATTTAAGTACGACTTTTTTGAATTTTTGACCCTTTCCCTTAATTTATTTCACAATACATCACATGCATGCATTTATAAAAGCAACACAAACTCTATGACCATGTTCGTTTGAAAGTCGAGATTATATTCTTAGTACTACTAATCTAAGCATTAAATAGTTCCAGGAACGTGTTTGTTTAGATTGAAATTATTTATGGAATAAGTTTAAATACTAAAATTATTTAAAAGATTGGATAAAAATTTATCATTTGGACCATTAATTATATCCTTACCAGTAATAACAAAAAAATCGTATTCTCTGTAGTGTGAATATAGATTGATAGAATATGATAGAATAAGATACACCGGTCCTTTTAAAAAAGGGTAAATGTTAATTTTGTTCACAAATTTTTAATCCCAAATAGTAAAGATTATAATACTCAGTTGGATATGGTATTAAATAATCTCTCATTTCAAGCCATTTTGTTATCTTAGACTAACAATCTAAAGTCCAATTTTTAAAACAAACAAGGAACTTGGGATTAATAGTCCAATCTCAAGTGTTATCTTTGCAAACAAATATGACTTGTATATGTTACTAGATAATAAAGGGTATGCAAACCAAATCCGTATTTCCAACATTATGTTAATTTGTTTGCATGATCTGATCTTCTACATCATTTATTTCTATTTATTTTTAATTTTTTCTTTGGATAGGAAGAAATGTCTGTTGGCATGATTACATCCCTTACTTAATTTGAAACCCTACAGATTTTGTTCTTCATGCACAAGTCTACCTTGTATTGATTCATATGTAATACTTCCTGCTTCCCTACACTTATGGCTTGCTTTCTTTTGGTGTAACTGGTTATTCTTTACCTTGGGACCAAATTGGTTATTGGGCAGTGAAAATTATATCAAGTGTACCCGAAACTATTCCTGTAATAGGATCCCCTTTGATATAAGTATCGCGATCTCTTACGACATTACTACAATTGTCAAGTTGTGAAGCAACAGTCTTACATATATGGAAGGAAGACGGACTTAATGTACTATACTTGGTTATAGTTAATTGTATTCAATCTTGTCTCATCATTCTAACCTTATTGTAGACTAAATGTCCTTCATTTGAACGCTAGCGGAAACCTATGTATATAGTCTCACTCCTCCACATCCAGATCTGCATTTAGTCTCCTCGTATACCTTACTGTCTTATTTGCATTGGTTCCAAAACTATTTTATAAGAGCTCATAAAATTCCAGTTCAGGTTCTCGGTACATTATTCTGGAGACTGTATAAATTAAATGGTGGCTGTGAGTATTTGTTGTGAATCACTCTCTCTCTCTCTCTCTCTCTCTCTATATATATATATATATATATATATATATATATATAGGAAAATTTTCAAAAGCGAACTTTAAAAAGCGAACTAAAGACGAACCGTCGTCTTTGGTATCTATGGCGACGGTTCGACCCGTCGTCATAGAGTTCATGGCTATGGCGACGGGTCGAAC
This sequence comes from Hedera helix, assembly GCA_947179155.2. NCBI lineage: Eukaryota > Viridiplantae > Streptophyta > Magnoliopsida > Apiales > Araliaceae > Hedera > Hedera helix. Next base: position 163,429 of record OX359274.1, on the reverse strand, counting down.
CGTCGCCATAGATACCAAAGACGACGGTTCGTCTTTGGTTCGCTTTTTAAAATTCGCTGGAGAAGGGGACTGTATATATATATATATATATATATATATATATATATATATATATATATATATATAGTGATTCATAACAAACATTTGTTATGAATTATATTTGTACAGAAACAAATCTCTGATTGTTCATAAGAGACAAGAACGACCCATATTAAAAAAAATAGAACCTATCATCCCCTACTAATACTTAATATTTGAGGATTCTGCTAGTATAATTGGAAAGGTGTTAACTCATTTAAGCTGGTTTGGTTATCTAGGTTTCTTGCCATCTTAATTTTAGTATATTGATGAAGGGTGTTGAAATCAATAAGATGGTGCCCATTATTACCAGGAAAACAGATTGAATGGGTACCAAGCTGTTTACAACTTGGAAAATCAGCGAATGCGAAACAGAACCCGTACGAACGTTACTTATGGTAGGATGAACAAGGCATTTAAGTTCAAATTCGAAACAAATATAATTCGACACCTAGAACTTAGGGTGATGAGTATTTCGTGATGATGCCTCCCTGGTTATGTACTGGTTAATTATGATATTAGTAGATAAAGTTCAGACTGCTACAACTCCCACAATTAATTTTTCTTACTACCGTGTTATACGTTGTGTAAAGAAAGAGAGAGAGACTTTTGCAGGGAGATTGATTAGTTAGACAATATAATCTATATTATTAAGATAGAGGAAGAAAAATAACCACTTCTTAGTAAAGTTGTGTAATAGCTTCTGTAGATAAAAGAAATACTTCCTGACATTGTCCATTTCTAATTTTATCTTTTAATTCTCTCTTACCTTTAAATTATATCCCTACACTTAATAGACACAAAAAATTATACAAAAAGAACTACTTTGCATACAGTTTTTAAATTGCACAAACATATATAGTAATATTGATTGATGTATAACTAGATTGTAATTAAATGTAACTATTGTGAGTGAACTCTATTGTTTCTTATTTGTGTACTGATTGTTAAGCTGGATGTTCTTCTCAATCGATTTTAACTCATGAGGCACTTTGCTTGTATATTTTATTTCACTGGGTTATTCAGCAGCAGTTTCTGGAGTATCTACTTGCTTTGCAAAGTAGGTAAAGTTGTAGGTAGAGCAATCTTTGAAGCAAGACTTGATTTTTTTTCTTCCAGAGATTATATATACTCCATCCCTTCCGCCGAAAGAGTTCTATTTTGAGTTTTTGAAATTAGTTCATAAATCATAAAATTTAAAACTGATGTAATTAACTTATATTAGCACGATGTAAATTGTTGGTGTCTCATTCTAATAGCTTAGACTTTTGGATAAACTGATTACTAACAATTTAAATGTTGAAAACTAAATTTTGTAATAAGTACCAAGATTTCTTTTATATAGTTTGTAATAATTAGAAGATTGAAATATATTTTGCACCCCAAATTTTATACAAAGCACCACTTTTTCAATATAAAATTAGTAAATAATGAAAATATAAATTAAAAAACACAAATTAAATTATTAAACAAATCTAAACCAACCAAACACTACCTTAACAAAATAATTAAATAAATAAGAACACCTTTAAACGATTTCAATTACAGCTATCGAAGAGATCGACTACTTGGAAACTGGGCACCATCATAGGGTTTCTCCTTCTTTATTGGCTCTCTTCTTTTTCTTTTTCCATTCTTTCAATTTTGATTTCGACCCAATGATCTTGGGTCTTCATATTTTCGGCCAATAAAGTGGGGACAATGGTGACGTTAGTGGCGTTTTGATTTTGACAATGCATGTACAGATATTAGGCCAAAGGCGGTAATTTATACTTCAATAATAGATTTATATTATAAATTAAAGGAAACTCCTCTAACTTTTCTCTTTCATGGCCGCAGTAGGAGTACAATAATCCACTAGTTTTCTTAATTTTCTTTCTCTCTCAACTTGATTTCATGGAGTGATAATTTGGGTTGTTGAAAGAAACAGCAGGTTTGGGACTATTGATTCTGAAAATCCCATAACTTTCTCAATAGCAGAGTAGGAGATAAGCCTCGATTCGGTATAGCGTTTGGTTATGTCTTAGGCTTTAGATTTAGAGGTTTGGGTTAAAATTTTGGTGTTCAATTTTAATTTTTACTATTATTTTATAATAGTTAATGATTTTTTAATTAATCTAATTTAAGTTTTCAATATAATGATAATTTTTTCCTTTATAAAAAATGGAGAAACACGTTATTAATAACTTCTGAATGAAAGAAGACACATTTTTAAAAGTTTGAGATGCGATAAATCTATGAAAGGTAAATTCTGAAATGCAATACATATTTCAATTTAATTAGAATCTTATAAATTAACTATAACATCGACAATTTTATATAGTGCCTCGAATTATATGAAGCAAGATTATTTTTAGACTTGACAAATGGGCCGAACCAAAATAATTTAATTTTTTTTTGGGTTGAAATTAGGAAGCTCGTGGCCCTTCCGGGCTAGACAGGGCTGGTCCATGAGCCATTTTTTTTTTTTTTTATAATTACATTTATGACATAATTTGAAAAAATAAAAAGTTAGCTCACATAATGTTTGCATGAGTTGTTGATTTCTTCTTAAAATTATAGCCTGAATGACTGATATATGGATTTGTATCTCATTTCTTATGTTGTATGTGCCAAATCCCAAGTGTCTAAACTAGAGTCAGGTGGTTGTGATTTCTTGCATAATTTGAGACTGTAGGCTGTCGTTTCTCATTTACAATGCCTCGGACAATATGAAAGAAGTGGACTATTTATTAACTTACAGTGATAATAGTCGTACTAATGTTATCATTCAGACTACTATTAAAATCCTAAAAAAAAATCAATAAAAACTAGAAGGAATTGTTATTTTTGTAAGTAAAAATTGATATTATATTTTTTTAAAATTATATATTTTTATATCTTTTATTAAATTTCTAAATTTATAAAATTTTAATTATATTTTATATAATTTATACATATAATACGTGTGCAACTAAATACTAGTTAGTAGTATTTGTGTCTCACAAATAGCTGAATTTAGTTCAGCTACGACAATAATAATCACTCTAGCACAATATTATATTAAAAGTAATATTTTCTAAGAAAATACTACTAGTGACTAATGAGACCACCAAAAATTTGCCGTACTTAATTGTCCACTTTTTTAATAGTGAGAGCATGACCTTATTTGTTTTATCAATTAATTTCATTTATTTGGACAGTAGTGTGTATGTATAAGATTAAGGAAGTGATATTTTTACATAATTTTTAAATATTTTTATATATAAATTATCGCTATAGACACAATCAAAACTGTCGTTATAAACTTATAACGATATTTTTTATATGAATTTTTTTAAAAATTATGTGAAAATATCAGTTTCCTAAGATTATAGGAACAAAGCAGCGGATTACTAAAGGGTAAAAGGGATTCCATTCACTATTGGTATTCCTTCTTTCTCCTCCAGTTAGTTACTCAGCCAACATAAGGAAGATCAATAAACGGCCATTAAAAAAGCTTGCTCATATTTTTTTTTGGCAAAAAAAAAAAAATATAGAAAAAAAGTTTGGGCCACAGACTGAGCAGAGCCGTAATGGCCCAATTTTTTTGTATTAAAAAAATTAAGCCTAAAATTTATTTTTATTTAGACAGACCGGGCCGAGTTGGCCCGCGGACTTAAGCATTTTTATTAGGTCAAATCATTTTGTAAGTTTTAAACGAAACGTAGAGCTTCTCTAGCTATGTCTCTTGAGAAAAGAGGTGGCTAGAAACTTGCGAGGGTGCACCTTTCGTAAATAAATTCTTTATATACTAATATAAATAGATTTGAAATGCCCCTAGTTCACAAGCGTTAGTCATGAAATGAAGATAGAATATTAAAATCCAAAGTTTGATTTTAATTTTTACCCTTCGGACTTATCCTTTTTTTTTTGGTTAAATTTAGTGACTGTTGGTGCAGGAGTGCGATGTGGTACAATAAAATGAAATACTTTTAGACACGTAGAGTTTTTGACAAAACTACTCTTATAAGAAAATTCTAAGATAGTACTGTTTGGTTATATTATTATATAAGTGTTTTTGAAAATATTAATAAATTTTTTTAGTTTAGCGTGTGGTATGAAATTTTATTTATTTTCAACAATTTAAGGATAATTTTTTGTTTTGTACTTTAGAGAGTGTTTGAGATCACTTATAAGTACCTATTTATAATTAATATTAAGAAGTAAAAAGTGTTTGATAAACTAATTTTAAAATTGTTTATAAATAATTAGAAACTCCAATTTACAAGAAAATGGTGTACTTCTAAAATTAAAATTTCAAAGTAATAATAAAATTATACATATAATTGAACTATAATTACATTTATATTTTAATCATAATTACAAATTCAATTATAACAGTAATATAGTTTGAAATTTTGTTTTCTTCTCAAACTATATTCTTTAAGTAATATTATAATTTTACTAAAATTTAAATCACACACACACACACACATATATGGGATAGAATTTACAATAAACATTTGCCTAGAATACTATTATAACAATCAAATACAGAGAACAAATTGACTTTAACCGCTAGAGTTTGTAGCAGCAGACATAAGCCAATTTTTGACTCTGTCGCTACAAGCTCTAACGACATGCACTATATATATAAGGGAGGACGATAAAAAATGGAGGACAAATCATATTGTCTGTTTAACTATAATATTAGCATGTAAACCCCATGCAAAGTACAAGTTCTTATTCTAGAGATATGATATCCTTAAATTTTTATTATATTTTATAATAACTGTAATGATTGAGAATTTTCGTAATAATTTTTTTTTAATAAAATGATATTAATTAAAAAATCTACACACTGATGTGAATGAATATATATATATATATATATATATATATATATATATATATATATTCTTTTAAAATGGAATAAAAAGAAAAACCTTGGAATTAATTTAATTTAGTTAATTATAAGAGTTAGGATTTAAGTGATGTTACTAATTAATTAATTTTTAATATTTGTCTTGCTGGGTGTTATGGGAGCCCAATCAATTAAACAACCTAGCCCAAGTTTCTTATGCCTAAAGGGAATTTTGGGTAGGGGAGTATTTGTGGATCAAGGTAAATGAATTAGCAAATTGACTAAGGCCCCAGGAATTGTCCTTATCAGCCATGAGTTTTGTTCCTGCTTTGGTCATTGGGTTAAGCCATTTTGGCAGCCATTGTAGCATATTGTTCCATCCATATTAGAATCCATGCAGCAGTCAAATGTACGAGCCATATTGCTATTGTTGAACCCCATCCGGCAGCCCAAATGTGAGGGGAGGGGAGACCCCATAATCCGTAATGTATAGTCATGAATATATTAAGATAGGTGTCAAGTACATGTAGCCAAATGGGGGTTCACAAACTTATATGTGTGTGTGTGTGTGTATATATATATATATATATAAGTTATCTGTAGTAGCTATGCAAGCAAGTGATGATAGAAGGAAAAATTATTTCACTCTCTCAGTGCAAGTGAACAGTATGCTTAACTCTCTCACATACCTGTGGGCTCCATCACAGGCGGACTCCACAAGTATGTGAAAGGGGGATCATACTGTTTATTTGTTCCAGTAGCATAGAATAATCTCTCTGATAGATGAGATAAGCATTAATTAGGGGTCATTCAGCAGCCTAACTAGTAGATGTAGCTGAGCATTAACTGCTTGGTTAAGATATATGATAACTATATGTATATATGAGTTGATAGCAGCCAAGTGGGTTCAATGTGTGTTGTATTTAAATAAGCAACAAGTTGGCAACTGGGAGCTCATTTCGGCAGCTTCAAGTGCAGCAGGAAGTGATGTTTTGGGAGAGTGTTTTTACAGCCAAAATGTATCCTAAGAGGGGCAATAATGACTAAGTGAGTGTATATATATATATATATATATATATATATATATATATATATATTATATGTATGTATGTATGTATATATGTACTTGTAGTAGATAAGCAACCAAGTGGGCAATGGAGTACTTAAGAGTAACATCTATGAGAGGCAGGTGAGTGTGCCATTTCGGTAGCTTGGTGATGTTCGTGTAAACCAAGGAGAAGATGGAAGTGACTGCTGGTGCAGTTTGGCTGCCCAATGTGTAGCTGAGAAGTGATTCTTTGAGGGCTGTGGAAGTCATGACTTGGTAGGAACTAGTTGGAGGCTAGCTTTAGGGGTTACTTGGGGGCTGTTGTAGAGGTCAACTAGGAGCCATTTAGGGGCAAGCTAGGTTGAGTTATATACATATATTTATATTGTAGCATAGCTGATGAGAGTGGGATAAGAACTCTCCTATAAAAGCCCAGCCATGTTTAGCTTCTAAAGCCTTTGCATTTTAAGTTGGTAAGTAAAGAAAGATAGATAATATAGAGAGAAAGAGAGGGCTCTGCAGAGAAGGAGAAGAGGCAAGTCTAAGCAAAGATTCTTCCAAAACACTAAGGTTAAAAATGCTTCTAAAAACTCTTAGGACCTAGCGTATTTGTTGTATTACTTTTACCTGTGATGTGTTATGGGAATTTGTTGGTTGTGTGGGATCATGGTGGATCCATAGAAGATATAAAGAAGGATTATAAGATGGGGATTATGTGCTTATGTGTTTATATAGCCTAATACAGCTTGCTAATGAATGCTCACATCATGTTTGATAAAAGTACTAAATAAAATATTTTTTTTAAACTTTGTTGTTTCAATGGTTAAATCTATTGTTAGATCATTGATTAGAGTAGTAGAATCATGAATCATGTGGCTTTCATATGAATATGATCTAGTAGCATAATATGGTTTAAGTTTTTTGAATACAACATTAATTTGTTGTGAGAATAAATCAAACTTGATTTCTATGATAAGTTACAATGTTTTGAAACTTAAAAATGTCAATGTATGTTTTTATATAGCAACTAAGGATAACTCGTGTCTGAAGGCACGGTGCAACTAATATAACAGTTGAGTACTGTATCCAATATTGTTAGATTGAAAAATCTAAAACTGTTGTGGACTATCAGTTTCATAATAAAACTGAGAGTCCAACCATTAATACAAAAAGATTGATACTCAATCAAATCATAGTTTTTTTTTAAAGTAAATATTAGTGTGTTACTTATTCCCAACTTAAAATTAGTTCTTGACAGGTTTGTGCAATTAATTGATTGACGATAGCGAGCTCAAATTTGTGTAATATAGTGTTTTTGGATATACCACGCACCTTTTCTTTATTGACAAAACGGAATAAGAAGTTTGACAATATTTATTTGCCTCCAGTATCTCTAACCATCGATCAATATGATCCATGAACAGTATTTTCTATGGAAAAATGGTAGTACTGCAAGCCATTTGGTTGGATCCAATGAGGAAAAAAAAAGATGTAAAAATACAAAAGAAAGACTTTTGCATATATACCTAAAAATATAAAATGAGTCCTCTAAATTCAAACAAAAAAGTATTGTCATAACACCAACTAAATCGTATCACTATAACATTTTTTTCTCTATATTTTTTCTTGAAATTGGATAAAAGATTTTCATACCATGAGTTAGAGCCTACTACAATAGTTGTTCTCGATAAAGCCCGCAAAAACACTAAAGAGATAACACATAATTGCCCGTGCCTGAAGGCACGACGTAGATTAAAATTTCAAAAATACTCTATTACCTGAAAACTCTTTGCAACCTAAAATAACTTACAAATCAATTAGAATGAATTTGAATCATTCCTATGATTTTCTGTCCAAATCAATTTGCATGTGAAAATATAACGACCGCAATATTCGAAAAACAGAAAAATGACGTCGATGCTAAAAGGGTGATCCATGTTGTTTATGTTCAATTTATTATTATTATTATTGTTGTTGTTGTTGTTGTTGTTGTTTATTTTATTATTATTATTATTATTAGTATTATTATTACTACTACTACTACTACTACTACTGCTGCTGCTGCTGTTGTTGCCGTTGCTGCTGCCAGGCCGCTTCTGCTGCCCTGCCGCCACTGCCGCCGCCACTGCCACCGCCACGCCCACCGCCACCGCCACTGCCACCACCATCCCCACAACCACCACCACCACCACCACCACCACCACCACCACTACTACTACTACTATTATAATTATTGTTGCTATTATTATTATTATTGTTGTTGTTGTTGTTACTATTATTATAATTATTATTGCTATTATTATTATTATTATTATTATTATTATTATTATTATTATTATTATTATTGTTGTTGTTGTTGTTGTTGTTGTTGTTGTTGTTATTATTATTGTTCTTATTATTGTTGTTGTTGTTGTTGTTGTTGTTATTATTATTATTATTATTATTGTTCTTATTGTTGTTGTTGTTGTTGTTGTTGTTGTTATTATTATTATTATTATTATTATTATTATAGTGTAGTGGTGAATTTGATTTTGGTGGAAATGTGAGTGGATAGATTTTTAAAAAAAAGATGTTGAATTGGAGGGGGAGAAGGGGGGGAATGAGAGATAGATTAGTGACCGTTGGATATTGAAACTTAAATTGATTTGAGGTCACTGGATGTTGAAGCCTAAATTAATTTGAGGCCGTTGGATGTTGAAGTATTGGGATTTGAGCCACTCTGTTTTATATTATAGATGAGTCTAAAGATCAAAACCAAGTGAATGAGGAATTTTCAAAACTCTATCATATAAGATATTTTCAAAATATCCAATATGATATGTGGTTGTGATCATAAACGATCTAAAACCTTGTATAAAATATTTTACTAGATTATAAAACTTAATATGTATGCTCTATTTTCAAAAGTCTACAAGATAGACACTAATGTGAAACCTTAGTTTTCAAAATGTGGTTTTCAAACAAAATGATTTGTGTTGTGTTTAAGGTGTGGAGATTAATAAGTCTTATATTGTACAAAAAAAATGAGCTTTAATAATATCCCAAGTGGATTGACAAAAATGGGAAGTCAAATTAGACTTTTAATGATTTTTGAAAAAAATGAGTAAAACAAATTGTATTGAAACAGTGATTTTCAACCATTAATTTTCAAGTCTTAATGAAGTTTATAAATCCAAACTTTGACTGATTTTGATAGAGTGTGGTATGGACTACATTTTGTCCAAAAGTGGAGTCATATCAACTTAAGATGGTCAAGTTATTATAGCACAAAACTAGCTAGTTGCAGATAAAAAAAAATCAGACTTTTGTTTTCTGGACTGGTGCGCTAGGGCGCATTATTTCTTCACCGGGGTGCAGAGTCCTCTGGACATTTGCGCCGGGGCGCAGGTCCCTGTTTTGGATTTTTGAGTTATTTTCACGTGGTTGTGTAATCCAAGTCGGGTAGGCTTAAATGAGAACTAATTGACCTACATGGATTTTGTGTAAAGTAAATTTAAACCTAAGTTAAAAAGAAATAGTACAATGAACTAATTTGAGAAATGTTTAAAATGAATAAAGATTTAGTGCTATGTGTATGAGCTAAGTCATATAGACCTATATATATAGGATAATTAACCAACGTGATATGTGTTAAGTTTAAGCATGTATAAGTTAGGGTACTAGCAATATAAACTAGTACGTGTAAGCTTAAATGATGATAATGATGAACTATGTGTATAACTAAATAGTGGACTGACATTGTTAACTATGTAGGTAATAAACGCATCGAGGTATTAAAGTTAAGCGTAAATGACGAATGAGACCAGTGTTCTATCCGAACTATTTCTTGTAATTTTATACATTGTAATTGCATGTCATGATTGCACTTAGGTGCATTTAATAGGTTGTTCATTATTTGAACTGCTTGAGCTTATAGTTCTATTATTGCATGAACTGTATTTTAAATGAAAGTTTTTGCCATATTATTTCTACTATACAAGATATTGAAGCGTGATTTTGAATTCATAAATTATTTGAAAGCTTATCCAAACCAAATAGTTGGTGCGGACTCTATAATGAGACTGAGATGAAAACTCTCATAGAAGGAAAAATTTTATATCGGGAAGCCGACTTTGCGTGTGATGTCTAAGTGTTATGCATAACATATGGTACAATAGGCTGATCACCTTAAGTACTTGTAGAGAATGTAACTTGTCTTTATGATTAACACACTCTTGAGGTATCTAGTGATCCACTGATAATCTCTCGAGAAGTTCAAGGTTCTTAATGATCACTCAGCATGAAAATTCAACATAAATTCTTATTGATAGAATATTGATTTATTCATAATATTTCACAATTATTGTTCAATTGTTGAAGTATGTGTACAAAGATTATCCTTGATTCATATCTTATTGATAAATTGTTTTTTTTAAATAAAAAAAACTTGTTGAGCAATATTGTTGCTCATCCTTGCATAAATTAATCATTTTTTAGCTAATGTGACGCCTCCAAATCACAATACTTACTATAGCTGACTTGACGCTCACTATAAATGCTAAATCATTAGGTTTATGGATGATTTCATTTATTTATAAACAAAGTTCTCATCTTAATTCCCAAAGATCTTTCATTGTTTTATATCAAGCCCTTGTAATCAATACAAGAGACTTAATACTCAATCATGACATTTTATCCTTAAGATTTAGATATTCTATAACTTTACATGTTCCAATATCTACGACATTAAATCATTAGGACGACTCTTGGGAACAGAGAATCTCGCAGGGAATGCTTGTATCTTCACCCGTGATAAATGTTTGCATCTTTATCGGTGACAAATGGTTGTATCTTTGTTCGGTGCAAAATTCTCTTTCCGTACAGAATATTACCCAACTAGTTAAAATCCTCACTCGAAACATATTTGGTTATAGTGATATCTCTTCATATCAATAATCTTACTTATCTGATATTCAGAATAGTAATAACGAGTTATACTTGGGTCTGAGGAACCTTAACGATGGATTTGACCAGTCAACATCGCTTAGTCCTATCTTGGATGTATAACACTCACAAGTTATTTACCGATCCTCATCCAGATAAATAAATCATTATCAATACTATGTTAAGTTTTAACAATTCTAAGTTTAATCAAAGTAATGACGTAACAAGAACATGTGATGAAACTTGATATATATTAATATAGAGTTGGTTACACGGTTTGCTTGTTCATATTACATAAGTCATCAAGACTTTAAAACAAAAAGACAAGCAATTTAATAAAGCATGTAAACTAATCTATGCATTTCTTATTTCCTTTCTTCTTCTTAGAACCGGAGCTTTCGGGTATGTCTGCAGTTTAGGTTTATTTGCAAGGGTGAGCATATAAAAGCTCAGCAAGTCTAACACATAGCATATAAATGAACTTACACTGATATGGATTATAAGATTTCATGGTACAACAATTGATATTACAAATGTTTAACATAGTAAGACCAAGTGGTGGTTAGACCTAGAACTGTTCTTTGTCTTTCGACTTAGAACCATTTACGGTGGATATAGAAAGGGGATCAACCTAACGACATCCTATGTTATGTATAACATACACTACACTGGACTAATCATGAATAGTGGTACATATTCGTTCATCTCAGTTTACTTCACATGTTAGGATCGCCCCAAGACAACTTGGTTTGATAAAATAAAGCATGATTCGAAATATATCGCGAATAAGCATTTCATTTTTCAAGTTATGCCGAAACAAGAAGCAATAACTCATATATCAAAGATTTATAACACGTTGCTTCTACAAAATGTATAAATCACATCAAAAGAAAGTAAATAAAAGTTAAGGATAGAAAACTTGCCTTGAAGTAATTTAGGGTTTTTCCGGTAAAGCGTTAAATGCCTACATAATTGTTTACGCGTACCCGAATGTTATTTTATCGAATTTTACTTCTTAATAAATGTTTTTATAACTTGTTTATACTATTTCTGTAGGTGGTTTTAGTTGAAAAATTCTCAAACTCAAAAACTCATTTTAAGTGACTTTATAAAAAGTGGACAACAATATTGGCTGTCAGACCTTGGCTCAGTTAAACGGTCATAACTTTTTTGTTTTATTACATTTTTGAGTCGTTCAAAATTTCACGCGTTCATAACTTCCGTCTCTACAATTTATGTTTAGACCAAAGTTCAAAATTCCGTACTGATTTACACAGTTTTTGACAAAAAGGGGACTGCCAGAAACTGTTTCAATACGTCTTTGACTGAATTGATAAAACATGATCCCTTAAGCTTTAATTTGCTAAGATAACATGTTCTAACAATCAATAACACTTTATAACATAAAATAAGAAAATCATAAACCTTCATATATAGAGATTTATGACTTTTGCTCAAAAACACACAAAGAACACGAAGAATGGAAAAATCATACATGATAACGATTATGTTCTTGAGCTTTTGGTTTTCGTACTTGAAATAATTTGAGCATTATAACTGCTTACATAAGTGATTAGGAAACTTTATAATTGACAAAATTTGGTCATTATAACGGCTTGCATAATTGATTAAAACAATTTATAAAAATGTTCAAGAACATAAGAAAACGCGGAGAACGAATAAACCGTACATGACCACTACATATGTTCATTGAGCTTTAAACTATGAATTGAAATTCGACATAACAACGACTTGCTCAAGTCATAAGGAACACGGAGAACGAAAAATCGTACATGACTATAACTTATGTTCTTGAGCTTGTCAATAAAAGAAAATTGAACATTATAACTACTATAAAATGAAGAAAATCTCAAGAACACGTGAAGAACACGGAGAACGACAATCGTACATGGCTACGACTCGCGTTCTTGAGTTTTATCGACTATAAATTGAAAGAAAATTAAACATAACAACGACTAAGGATCGTACCTTTTGTGATTGCAAGTTTTAGCTATTTTTTTGCAATTTCCAATACTTGAAATATAACTATGAATAATAAATATAGAGAGTGATTTTGCTCTTGATTTTTCTTTGAAAATGGATGATGAAACAAGTGCACAATGCTTGCTATTTATAGGCCATGCAAAGCTAGGGTATTATGGTCATTAAGGCAACCAAGCTTTGGCTCCAAGTTTGGCTTGACTTTAACTTTGGCTCCAAGTTTGGCTTGACTTTGGCTTGGCTTAGGCTTTATCTTTAACTACTAACTAGAGTTAACAACTAACTCAACATTGGTTAATTCTCTACTAAAGCTAACAACTTGATTGGTTGATTAGTTTCTTAATTCACCAATTAAACTTATTAGGTTAATCTTAATTTTAATTAACATTAATCTTAATCAAGTATACATGTAATATAGTTGACTTTTACTATTCACAGTTGACTTTTTCGTATTTATACCGTATAATTTTCGTATTATTATCGTATTCTATCCGTATAATTTTTGTATTTATACGCGTATTTGTGAATAGTACTTTTTAGGGTTTAGGGTTTGAACCTTAGGGTTTCTAAAATTAAGGTTTAGGTTTTCTGTAAACCCTAATTTTAGGTTTTCAAAAATTTTACTTTTATTTTTCTAATAATTGTTTAAGTTGGATTCTTGAAACGAAACACAAAAATAAACACATATGAAAATTTCATAACACATATTAGATGTAATACAATATTTATTTATGCCTATATATTCGGATTACAACTATCTCGGAAGTTCGGAATATTACAGCTAAGCCCGAATATTTGAAAGGACCAAAGAGGGACAAGAGTAAAGGAAAAGCTACGGAGCAACCTAGTTATATTTCATTTAGTTACTTAATATTGTAACTCTTTTTGTAGTACTATGTTTTGGGTTATTAAGGTTAGAAAGCCTAGGGTTGTAAGAATCTTAAGCTATTATATTATTTATGTTATTCCGCATTATGAATGGGTAGATAGATGTGATATTTATGTTGTATCGTGATCACCGAATCTGAGATTTAAGAACGTCATAATAACTATGTTATATATTGGATAAAGTAGTTATATTTTTATTAAAATTATTATTATAATATGTTAAAATTATTCATCTAGAACTATATTATACAAATAGTAATAAAATCTTATTTAATAAAGATAACAAATTAAAATTTAGTAAGATGATCCTATGATTGTGTTTTTGTAAAAAATATATTACTAATTTTTTTTTTTGATTCCGTTAAACCAAAAGAAGGATATTTTTATAGAATTATGATAATGTTGATGCTTTAAATTTATTTTTACAAACTATTATTTGATAAAGCAATTGATTTTTAATTTCTTATTTAATAATTTAATCATATTGTTGGTTATCTAATAATAGTAGCAATTTAATATTAAATAAGATAATCCTTATAAGAAAACTCCTTTCTTCCTTCTAAAACTATATAATCTAGGTAATAATAAAAATTTTCTTATATGTGAAATATAATCATACTTATATTTTAAAATAAGTTACAAATTCAATTATGAAAGTAATATAGTTTAGAATTTTGGTTTCTTCTCAATAATATTAACCAAGTAGTGATATAAATTAACTTAAACTTGCATTATTGTATATATATTGCAATAAGAGTAACAAATTAATATTATATAAGATTATCTTACTTTGATTGTTTTCTTACAAAAGAATATTATTAATTCTTTTTTTTTTTAAATTATGTTTTTAATTCTAGTTTTTAACTTGGATTGATAAATAATAAAAATTGACTTAACTTAAAAAAAATAAAAGATCGAACTAAAAAAATATAACAAAAAAAGGTGAACTAAAAAATTAAGTACTAACCAAATTGTATATGTAATTATAGATAGATAGATAGATAGAGGTAATTTTTTTGGTGGTCCCAAATTTGGAATGTAACGTGTAAACGTTCTTATATTATATTATATATATTATATATATATATATATATATATATATATATATATATATAATATATATATAATATTTTAAGGAGTCATATTGTAAGTGACATGAATGAGATCAAAGGGGACCCCGCCATTGTGATTGCTAGCATTATTATGCATTTACAGGTTATAAAGCATCAAGAATCTATTGTTGGAGGGGCAGTAGCCAGCTGGGGGAGGGATCAGAAGTAGTAGTACTGCTGTTGTGCTGATATATAGGACATACAGCCAGCACATTGATTAATAGGCCGGGCTGCTGCTGCGCCTGCTCCTGCTCCTGCACCTGCGTGATGAAAAGGCATAATTCATAATCCTTGGACTCCTCCTGTGCTGTGCCTGTGGTCAGTCCAGACAGCCCTAACGAATTCTTTGGCCTCCATGTTGTTAGAATACTGCAACCTATATATATATATATATATATAACACATACTTTGACAAAATGATTTCATTTGACACAAGTTTTAAAATTTAAATTGTGATATGAATTTATTTTCACGTTAAAATAATAATTTAAAAATTAATTCTATATTTTAAGTAATTTAAAATATAAATTATTGTATAAATTAAAATCAGATAGATTTTTTATTTAAAGGTCTTATAAATTTGTAAGGAAATAATTGAATGAGGCTTTTCTACGAAACCGATTAAGACTTGGGCAGTTAATTCTTCTTTATGAGTCTTGAATTTATCTAATTTGACTATCATTGTCTTAATTCATTTGCATCCAAGTTGGACATCATGATCACCATTATGTCAACCAATTGCTGCTCTACTTCTCGCTACCTAAATGGTAGTGATTAATAATTAACATAATTTTGTACACATACACATCATTTTATACTTAGATTTTAAAATTATTCATTTAGTCATCAAATTATTATTGTTTAAATAGATCCATGATAAAAAATAAAATAAAAAAGTTGTCAAAATTATTATTTAATTAAAGAGATGACACCTCATTTTGAAAAAAAAAATTCAACTAAATTAAAAATACCGAACTTAATAACCTTATAAGTATATGATAAGATGAATGTTGGGATGACCAGGCTTATACCATTTGTGTTAAGAATGACAAACTGTCATTGACACGCTTATTGCCCAGTGCTTTCTGTGCGAAGCACGAGTCTAATGGTAAAATAATTATATTACTAGTATTTTTATTTTTATTTGTAGATATTTAACTCAATAGAGTAACAAATTTTTATTTTTAGAGTAAAGTATACATAAATCTTTAATTGGTTATAGTATTACATTTGTATTTTATTACATTGTTGTTATTTTTGTTATAATCATATAAATATTATTTAATAAAATAATTAAATATATAATAATAATAGGTAAGAAGGTCATCATAAAAACGTTAAAATTACCTCATACAATACTTGTGTAGGCAAGGAAATTGTACCTTGTTAGGGTTCGGGTTTCGTGTTGGCTAAGGAGGAGAGCAATCCACGAAGAGTACAGAATCAATTGAAAAGTTGAAGAGGGGAGAGGAACAAGTAAGCGATTACTCGAGTAACACATGGCGGAACGCTTAGGGTCCAAAAGAATTCTCAAGTGCCTAAGAGCCTTTCAAGTGTTTCGGGTCTTCAGAGAATCAAAAGTCCTTTTCTTCTGAAATAGAGGGGGAATTTATAGGGTTTCCTTGAAAGTGGTTAGGTGTCTGGCACGTATGTTTGCCTAATTTTTAATTAGCAGCAATTAATACACAAGTATACGTGAACCAACAAGTAATATAATAATTAAGTCGAGTGTCGAACCCGCAGGGAATTAAAAATAATTATTACCAATAACTAATTTTATATCAAATTAATTTTATTTAAACAAGCGCAATTAAATTATAAAATATAACTAATTCAAATTACTAACTAAATTAATTTAAATAGCAAGGATTAAAATCAAATTAAAAATATTTAATATTACAATTTCTCCCAATGTTTCATTTAAATCTCTTCACTTCATTTTTAATTAATTAATTATAGAGAATTGTTAATTTAGAATGCCTAACTATTTATTAATCTTTATCAAAAATTAATAAAATGATATATTCCAATTAAGTTGCTATATTGTTATGCAAATTAACTTGAAATAAACTCATTAAGAACAAACTCTTAATATGTTACATGCGGCATATAGATGTATTCATCCTATACACTATTATGCTACTCTTTCTAAAAAGAATGAACAAATTCATATGTTATTATATTTGAATTTAAACCTATAATCCACTTTTGATTTCACATAGATTATCTCATTAATTACTGCGCAAATAATTATACATGAATACACAAAATATGATAAACGATTCATATATAATCATTAATAATTAAAAAGAAAATAAATTAATTTAAACTACACATTGGGTTCAATTGTAATCCCAATAATAAATTAGCCCATAACTAAATAATAAATTATCCACAAATAATTTAACATCTCAAAATTATAAAAATAAAAGTAAAAGAAAAGAAATCAAATCTATATTTTGATATCCGTCTGTCACTCGGATCACAGTGTTCAATTTCCAAATTTCGCCTTTAATTTTTGAATACTTCGCGTGGAATATTTGCTTCTAAACTAATAAAATTAATCCACTCTATTCTAATTCCATGTTAATAATCCTAAGCAAAACTCGAATTAAAAATCAATTAGGAATCAAAAATAAGTTGAAAATCGCGAATAATCCCGTTTTGCCAATTAATGCGCAACCGAAACAAGCCCTTCGCCTTTTTGACCAAAGTCGACGGAACTGCCTGACCAATCCGCGAATGGCGCCTAACTTTTAGGGAAATGACGCCGTGTGAGCCCCTTGCTGCTGACCAGCTTCAACGCTCGCATGATGCGACTCCTATTCCTATACACCGAACCAAACGACATCGCACTAAATGCTGTTGATATTAATTCTAAGCACGCATTGCGCGGTATGCCCATTTGCTCTATTTATAAAAATGCCACGATCACTAATTTCACCTTATTTACCAAATTGCCACATAGTTTATTTTTCCTAAATAATAATAATAATGCATAATAATAAATAAAACACCTAAATTACTAAACATAATTAAAAACTTGCAAATAATTAAACCTAAAAATATTCAATAAATAGGTATAAAATCTCATCATCAACGTGTCTAGGTAATGTGTCTGGCATGTGACCTCAGGAAAATTTCAGAAATACCCTTAGTTATTCGGGTAATGCCCAAATCATGCTGTTCTTCTAGCCGCCAATCCAATCCCTCAACTAATTTTTAAAATGAGTTGCCTTCACAAGCCTTTAGCCTCGGGACTCGTGGAGGCCCCTATCAGATCTCATATTCCAAGGTTTTTGCTATTTAATCCAAAATAACATGCCATTCAATCTTATCGTCGAAAAAATTGAAGAAACTCGGCATAAGGAGGCCAAACCCTAGGTTCGTGCCTCTGTCGATTCTTTTCGTTTGTCTTGATTTTTTGGGATCAATTTTCATTCTTTTCTCTTGATTCATAGCCTTATTAGAAGCCTATCTTGACATTAAGGATTTAAGGAAAACCATTTTTAGACCCTCACAAGTTCTCTTTCTTTTGAGCTCGTTATTTTATCATTATACCGCTCGAAGCTTGCCCGACACGATTTTTGAGAACATAAAGCAAGATGCCCCCTAATAGGCCTACCCTTAGGGTGGCCGAAAACTATTGTACCTAGGGTGGCACCTTAGTCTTTTCGTTCCTTCTTCGTTCGTTTATCTTGTTTTATCTTTGTTTCGTTCTGGTAATTCAAATCAAGTTCAATTGGAAATTCGTTATCGGGATTTTCATTGAGGTGGGACCACCTAGGGGACGAACCTTAGGGGGCTGAACCTTAAGGGTATGAACCTTAGTGTGGCCAAACCATAGGGGGACAAACCCTAGGCGTTCCCCTTTTTTCGTTCCTTTATTCTTTGTCTTATTTATTTATTTTCGTTTTGTTTTCATTTAATTCTTTAGGTTAAATGTGAACCCTAATTTTCCCTTTGCACGTGAGTCGCGCCTTTAGAGTGACGATTGTGTATAATAGTTCAAGTCTTTGAGTCCCACTTAAATTTTCTAAATAACCTTCGTAATTCAATTCTTTTGAGTCTTGAAAACAAAATCCCAAGGGGAGGAACCCGCAAGGGCCAAACCTTATGGGGGTGTCGAGCCCTAGGGGTGTCGATCCCTAGGGGGCACTCCTTTGGTGTCTTATGTAATTTTGTCATAACTTGCTCAATCTCTTTGTTTCCTAATTTTTTTTTGGAAACCAAATCATGATAAATCAAATCAAATTTGGAAATTAGATATTACCAAATAAAATAAGATCTTAATCAAATCTAATAAAATCAAATCTTATCTTATTTTAGAAACGTAATCGCAATCTTCTAATTTTGGAAACTAAATCAAGATCTTCTGATTTTTGAATTAAAGACTCATTTCCATATCTCATGAAACTTGAGCACTATATATAGATAGCCCAAGTTATTCACAATTCTTTATTCCTCTAGCTTGCTCTTTGAATTTCTCTCTTCTTCCAAGTTCTTTCTTTCTTCAATATATTGAGGATATATCAAGAAGTCAAGCCAAAGTTCAACAAGTTGGGCAAATAAAAGGTAGAGAGGCTCCACCCATAGGTGGTCGAGCCCTAGGGGGTGAACTCAGGAGGGAAGGGGGGGGGGACCCTTAAGGGCTTTTATGCCTCATCCTTTTTTTATTTCTCTTTTCCTTCACTTGTTTACTCGCTCTTGTTTACTCGCACGATTTGGATTTTGGCTTTATTCTTAAAGCGAGACTACACCTTTTTCACAGTGAAGGAGTATCCGTTTTGGGCAATCAACCAAATTAATGGAAGTCCAAAAAGTGAAAGGGGATGTAATAATCCAAATTTTTAATAAGAGTTTTTAAGCAATTTTTTTTATAAATACAAGTAAACATGTTTGTACTTGATATTAGGTGTAATTACATTATGTAATTAAATAAAATTAAACATTATAAAATTAAATTATTAAAACATAATTTAGAAACCCTAAACCTAATTAGAAAATCCTAAACCTATTTATAGAACCTTAAACATAATGAGGGAATACTAAACTTTATTAAGAGATCTTAACCATTAATTAGGGAACCCTTACCCTAATTAGGATTAATTAAGCCTAGTTTAACAAAGTAATTTTGATTGGTGAATTAAAGAAAGCTAATCAACCAAGCCAACCCCAACTTGGAGCCAAAGTCAAGCTAAACTTAGAGCCAAAGTCGAAGCTGAGCCAAACTTGGAGCCAAAGAAAAATACTTGGTGACCAAGAAACAATTGCCTATAAATACCATCATTCACCCATTCATTAAACTCACGAAATTTGCAACTTAAATACTCTCATATATTGATCATATATCAGTCATAATAAGTCCATAGCAGCATCATAAGGTCAGAGATCAAGAATTGCTCATAAAGGTACAAAATCCTAATTTTATTATAGATCTTTAATATCTTTCATAGAAATTATGTTATAGTATTTATAAATTACTAATCTTATGTTAAAAGAAGATATGAGTTTTTAAAACATGGTTTCATAACATCTAGATACACAAAATAATTGATTTTAGCTTTCTGTCCATGACCAATAGAAATTATAGTCAGATAGGATACTTTGTTAGGCCTTTATATCTATTTTTGTTGTTAGTTTAGTCTATTTTAAAGTTTGTAGTTGTATTCTGTCATGAGTTGAAGACATAGAAACAAACCCCATCTCAATCGGATCAACATACAACAAGTTATACTAACTAAAAAGTGTCTACTCGATCACAACACACAGTCAAAAAATTTCTGAAATTTACAAAATAAAGAACAGCCTGTCAGGCTGGTTTGACTGGCTTTAATCTTCCAACTTGAATGTTTTTAAAGCTAAATCTTGGTATCTAGGTCTAGTATTACATGTATACTATAATCTAGAACCATTTAGTGTACTAAAATAGTGCCTAAGCTGTGTTAGAACCCTGTTAGAAGTGTCAACTCGACATTGACTGGCTATTTCTGGGCAGGGATTGGGCCGCTAGGGCGCCAGGTTTGGGTGCCTAGGCACCGAAAATTTAGCGAGAGTCTACTTCCAGTGTTCTTCAGAACACTGGGCTTTAGCGAAGGACTGCCTGTCGCTATAGACCTTTAGCGACAGTCTGCTTCCAGTAAACTCAAGAACACCTCCAACGACGGTTTTAGCGACGAATTCAACCGTAGCTAATACCTTTAGCGACAGTCAAGCCTAGAACACTTAGTGTGACGCCCCCAAATCTGGGCCCACACAGCCCAAACTTGAGTCGTCAAAATACTACAACAAAATTATTACAACAAAGCACAACGTACAACAATACAGTGTATAATAATACACAACTAAGTCTTCATTATTATTGCCACACTATTTTACAAAACGTGAAGACTATGATAACTATTCCTCGGACCCTCACTCCATTCCCCGGCTAGACCCTGTTATGTTTTCATCTCCTGTTGAAAAACAATGGAACAAAAGAAAGGGTGAGCTCAAATAGCCCAGTAAAGAATATCATGACTAAGATAATGACGAATAAATTATCATTAGTCTTCAACAGTTGAGTTCTTGATAGAATACAATAGACTACAAGGTTTATATCAAAAACTGCAGTTAAATTCTTAAACAACGTTCAGATCAATAATAGCAGCGGAATGAGTAATCTATTAGAAGAATAATGCAGACTATAATGTCCACTCGGTTCTCTTTTTAGGAAAAACATCATCAACTTTTATCATCTGAAATATCATTAGTCAAGATAATACAAATTCACAGTTCCTGATCATAATCATGCAGATCAACAGTTCATCTTTGCACTACGGGCCAAAGACATTCAATATAACACCAGCGGTCATGATTATACCAGATTCAGCCTTTGGTCATAATCATACCAAACAACAGTTCATCTTTGCACTACGGGCCAAAGAGAACATTCACCACGTGCCATAAAAGACACCGAACAGATGTATCGCCTTTAACCTATTATATCGCCTTTAACCTATCATCTGTTCAACAAATATATCACATCTGTGCCCCCGGCCACAGATATTCACAACAGCTTGATTTTTGGATGATTAGAATGATATAAATGATGAACAGAAGAAATAGGATAACAATAAGTATCGGAAGTTTACTTTGTACAGATTCAAATAATGTCCAAATTGTCAACATGATGTGGAGTGAAATTTAAAAATGATATTCAAGATCCACAGTTCAGAATAACGGTTACAATTCAATAGAAAGGTTCACGTAAATAGGAAGGTTCAGTTGAAATAATGAAGTTCAACTATTATGGAACATATAATATTTTCAGGAATTATAGAAGCAATAGTTCCATAATAAATTTCGATTTAGGAGTATGAAAGAAAATAATATCCCTTACCGTAGCAGGTTTGATTAACAAAAGGTGAAGAAAATTAATACAAAGGGTTATTCACCAACAGGCGGCAATCCGCTCCGTAAGGTTATTCCCACAATTTAATAGAATTTGAGTACAAAGAGTTATTCACCAAACAGGCGGCAATCCGCTCCGTAAGGTTATTCCCACAATTTAATAGAATTTGAGTACAAAGAGTTATTCACCAAACAGGCGGCAATCCGCTCCGTAAGGTTATTCTCAGAGATTAATAATGAATGAATACGAAAGGTTATTCACCAACAGGCGGCAATCCGCTCCGTAAGGTTATTCCCACAATTTAATACATGGAAATAAAAGGCACGTCTTATGAGTAAGGAAGAAACAATATTATTATCGAGAATCAAATAATGATAATCCCTTACCATCGTATGTTTGAATAATGGAAGATGAAAAAGATGGTATCCCTTACCTCAACACGTGACTGGATATTGATTTAAATGAGGTTGATTAACTTGAACAGTATACGTATACTTATAGATCTTCACAAATACTCAAGATGACTTAAGCACACTTAGAGAGAACTTTCACAAGAAGTATTTAGAGAGAGAAAGAAAGAACAAGTAAGGAAGTTTATGAAAAATCCTTAAGTTAAGGCTTCTATTTATAGCCAAAAATCTTATCATTCATTTAATCTAAACCATTCATTTAAAGATCACCTTTTAATCTACACCATCCATTTCAAATATTATATTATCTTTAATCTACACCATTCATTTTATATCACCTAATAATCACCTAACTTTATATTATAAACAAATCAATTTAATTATTCAACAATAATTCACACTTTAATCTACACCATTCATTTCATATCACCTAATAATTACCTAACTTTATATTATAAACAAATCACTTTATCAATTCAATTATTATGACTAATTGTTATAAATACAGTATAGTTAGCTCTTAGATATCAAGTCAATAAATTAATGAAATACAACTGTTTAAATAACATCATAATAGAGATAACAATAATGTAAAATAAAGCATACGTTACTGTGTAATGACAATTATTGATTCAATAATGTGAATTACTGTGCATATGTTACTGTGACAATTATTAGGTTCA
Source organism: Hedera helix (assembly GCA_947179155.2). Taxonomy (NCBI): domain Eukaryota; kingdom Viridiplantae; phylum Streptophyta; class Magnoliopsida; order Apiales; family Araliaceae; genus Hedera; species Hedera helix. The sequence goes on along the minus strand of OX359274.1, from coordinate 140,068 downwards.
ATAATTTTAAAAACAGTGCAACAACAATTATTGAATTGATAATATAAAATATTATGCAGTGACAATTATCGATGAAATGATGCATAACAGTTACGGTGTCAATTATCAGACCAATAATATGAGACACTATGCAATACCGTGTGTTACTGTAGAGTACCGTGTGCTACAGAAAATACCATAAACTACCGTATGCTACTATTCTTTTATCACCGGTATTTTAACAGTTCCGTTGACTATTTTTATTTAAAAATGTTACTTCTGTCGTTTTCTATATCCGACAAATATTCCGTTGTGGGGTCCACCAATAATTTATTATTTCGGCGCCGTCGTACGGCACGAATATTCCCCGACCAAACGAATATTCCCCGACAAAGCGAATATTGTCCGACAAAATAAAATTTGCACATAACATCCTTAACTTTCAATTTTGTTAATTTAACCACTTACTGTTTCAAAAAAAATATATATGAAGAAAAATTAAATTTTGTATTTCATAAAATTCGGGGTCTTACAACCTCCCCTCCTTATGAAATTTCGTCCCCGAAATTGACGTACCTGACATATCGAAGAGGTAAGGATACTTAGATTTCATCTCAGATTCTAGCTCCCAGGTCATTTCCTCAGTATCTTGGTTCCTCCATAAAACATTAACTTGAGGTATAACCTTTGAGCGTAGGATCTGCTCCTTCTTATCCAGGATCTTAACAGGTACCTCCTCGTATGTTAAATCCTCTGCTATAACGTCTGGTTCTAACTCAATGACGTGGTTTGGGTCCTTCACATATTTACGTAACATAGATATGTGAAAAACGTTATGGATGCGAGACATACTTGGTGGTAGGGCTAGTCTGTAGGCTACGGTTCCTATTCGATCTAGGATTTCAAATGGGCCAATAAATCGAGGGTTGAGCTTTCCTCTCTTTCCGAATCTCGTAACCCCTTTCCATGGAGAAACACGTAAGAATACATGATCTCCGACGTTGAAACTTTCGTCTCTCCGATGAAGATCAGCATAACTCTTTTGTCGTTCTTGTGCGGTCTGTATTCGTTGTCGGATCATTTGGATCTTTTCGGTCGTCAAGCGTACCAACTCGGGTCCCAACAATTTTGCTTCTCCTACCTCATTCCAACATATTGGAGAGCGACACTTCCTTCCATACAATGCCTCGAATGGAGCCATGCCTATGCTTGCTTGGTAACTGTTGTTGTAAGAAAATTTCACCAACGGCAAGTACTTATCCCAACTTCCTTTGAAGTCTAATACACAAAGTCTCAAAAGATCTTCGAGGGTCTGGATCGTCCTTTCCGATTGTCCGTCCGTCCGTTTGAGGATGGTATGCAGAACTAAAACGTAGTTCAGTGCCCATAGCTTTTTGTAGACTGATCCAAAAGCGTGAAGTGAATCTAGGATCTCGATCAGAAACTATGGAAACTGGCATGCCATGCAATCTCACGATCTCATTTATGTACATACCGGCAAGACGTTCAAGTGAAAAGTTTTCTCGTATAGGCAAGAAATGAGCAGATTTGGTCAATCTATCTACGATCACCCAAATTGCATCTAAGCCTTGAGAAACTTTTGGAAGACCCGTCACGAAGTCCATATTGATGTGTTCCCACTTCCATTCGGGAACTTCAAGTGATTGTAATGGACCTTTAGGAACTTGATGTTCTGCCTTGACACGTTGACAAGTTAGGCACCTTGAGATAAACTCCGCAATCTCTCTTTTCATATTGTTCCACCAAAATGTATGTCGAAGATCTCGATACATCTTGGTACCTCCTGGGTGGATTGCAAACGGCGTGTTGTGTGCCTCCATCATGATTTTATGCTTTAATTCAGGATCGTTAGGAACACAGAGTCGAGAGTTGACTCGAAGTATTCCTTTCTCGTCGATTCTTGCTTCGGGAATGGCACCTTCTTGTACTTTCTTTATCATGTTTATCAGTTCCGGATCGGTAGCTTGAGCAGCTTTAATTTTATCGATTAAAGTTGGTTCTACTCGCACGTGAGCAATCTTCGAGTGGGTCCCTGGTGTCTTTAGCTCTATCTCCATCTTTTGCAAGTCGTACAAAATACACTTTTGTGTTGTCAGCAGTGCACTTGTACTTGCATAAGATTTTCTGCTCAAAGCGTCAGCTACAACGTTCGCCTTTCCCGGGTGATACTGGATTGTGTGGTCATAATCCTTTAATAGCTCAAGCCAACGTCGTTGTCGTATGTTGAGTTCCTTCTGGGTGAAGAAATACTTGAGACTTTTATGATCCGTATAGATATCCACTTTTTCTCCGTACAAGTAGTGTCTCCAGATCTTCAACGCGAAAACGACTGCTGCCAACTCTAGATCATGAGTAGGATAATTTTTCTCATAATCTTTGAGTTGTCGAGAGGCGTAGGCTATAACCTTTCCATGTTGCATAAGGACACAGCCTAGACCTTTGCCAGAAGCATCGCTGTAGATAACAAATTCTCCTGATCCTGATGGTATGGTCAGAACAGGAGCTGAAACCAGTCTCTTCTTGAGTTCTTGGAAACTTTTCTCGCATTCCTCGCTCCATATGAATTTTGTGCTTTTCCGAGTAAGCTGCGTTAATGGAGTGGCGATTCGAGAAAATCCTTCTACGAATCTCCGATAATAACCAGCTAGACCCAGAAAACTTCGGACTTCGGTTACTGTTTTGGGTTGTTCCCAATTTAGTACCGTTTCAATCTTCGCAGGATCGACTGATATTCCTTGACTAGAAATCACATGCCCAAGAAACGCGACCTCCTCAAGCCAGAACTCACATTTCTTCAACTTGGCATATAATTTGTTTTCACGGAGCTTTTGTAGTATCAATCTCAGGTGTTGTTCATGATCCTCGCGACTCTTGGAGTATATGAGGATGTCATCAATAAAGACAACCACAAAATGATCCAAATGTTCCTTGAATATCCGGTTCATCATGTCCATGAAAGCTGCAGGAGCATTAGTTAGTCCAAAAGGCATGACTAAGAACTCATAATGCCCATAACGAGTTCTGAAAGCAGTCTTTGGAATGTCCTCAGCTTTAACCTTTAACTGATGATATCCAGAACGGAGATCAATCTTTGAGAAATGTTGAGCGCCTTGCAATTGATCAAACATGTCATCAATCCGAGGTAACGGGTACCTGTTCTTGATGGTGACATGGTTCAATTCTCGGTAGTCAATGCACAATCTCATACTCCCGTCTTTCTTCTTCACAAATAGAACAGGAGCACCCCAAGGTGATGCACTCGGACGAATGAAACCGGTATCCAACAATTCCTGTAGTTGTTTTTTTAACTCTTGAAGTTCAATGGGAGCCATTCGGTAGGGAGCTTTGGAAATGGGCTTGGTACCGGGTTCAAGATCAATATAAAAATCAATTTCACGGTTTGGGGGTAAGCCAGGAAGTTCTTCAGGAAAAACGTCAGGAAACTCATTAACAATGGGAATATCATTCAAGTTTGACGTATTTTTGTTCAAATAAGTGACATGAGCTAAAAAGGCTTGACATCCGTTTTTCAATAAACGAATGGCTTTATGACTAGAAATAACAGTTATAGATTTCAATGGTTTAGTTGCTTGAATTTGCATGACAGGTTGATTAGGAATATGAAAACTAATAATCTTATGAAAACAATCAATTTTAGCATGATGGGTAGTCAACCAATCAATTCCTAAAATCACATCAAATTCATGCATCTCCAAAGAAATAAGGTCAACAGGTAATGTGAGGTTGTTGATTTGAACTAGGCAAGATTTATAGACAGTAGATGTAATGGTCATTTCTCCTAATGGGGTTTCAACTGATAAGTCAAAGTCCAAGTTTTCAGGAGTTAAGTTTAAACGCTGAGCACATGCAGGTGAGATAAAAGAATGGGTAGAGCCAGTATCTAACAAAGCGTAGACTTCACGAGAATTTATGAATAGCTTACCGGTTATCACCTCATTCGGTTTCTTGACTGTTATCGTCAAATCGAATCCCGAATACTTCATTCGGATCTTCACGTATTTCAACCATGGGAATACCACTGAATAATTTTCTAGCAAACTGTTTCTCGGGTTCATCAACTTCATCAGTAGTAAGGTACCAATGATTTCCATTAAAATAGTATTTTCGATAGACTGCAGTTTCCACGATAGTGACTAACTTAACCTGAATTCCTCTAAATTGTAACGCCCAAAAGTATAGAAACATCATTTTTAAATAATCTTGAAAATCATAGCTGGAACACCATAAATCCCAAAGACTAATATGAAAAGTCCATATATTATGATCCTTTGTGATAGAACATAACCAGGTGATATCACTCTCACAATTAGTGAGTAAATTAAAGGCAATAATTTCCGCAAGTTCGTTACTTCCTTTAATTGCTTCTAAGAATGGATCTGGAACGACTGTAGCAGAGCTTTCACCTTCATCCTTACTGGATAGAACACGCATAATTTTTGCCTTAGGCAAATGATTCAACTCTGAGTTTGTAAGAAGATTATTCGTCGCCTCTTGTTTTGCAGCTACATTTGTTTCGGTAATTTCATAGTTAACCTCCTGATTTCCAGATGACATAATTAACTGTGGTCACAAAATAAATGTTAGTTCAAATAAACTGACTCATCTCTTCATGTTCCTACATTCAAATCGATTCATTAGATAAAAAAAAAAAAAAAAATCTAATTTAGGTAGGACACACTAGTGATTGATTCTATTCGTCTCTCCCCTCCTAGTTCTAACCCCAGATCTCCATTAAAGACCATATCCCTAAGCTCTGATACCAACTGTGACGCCCCCAAATCTGGGCCCACACAGCCCAAACTTGAGTCGTCAAAATACTACAACAAAATTATTACAACAAAGCACAACGTACAACAATACAGTGTATAATAATACACAACTAAGTCTTCATTATTATTGCCACACTATTTTACAAAACGTGAAGACTATGATAACTATTCCTCGGACCCTCACTCCATTCCCCGGCTAGACCCTGTTATGTTTTCATCTCCTGTTGAAAAATAATGGAACAAAAGAAAGGGTGAGCTCAAATAGCCCAGTAAAGAATATCATGACTAAGATAATGACGAATAAATTATCATTAGTCTTCAACAGTTGAGTTCTTGATAGAATACAATAGACTACAAGGTTTATATCAAAAACTGCAGTTAAATTCTTAAACTACGTTCAGATCAATAATAGCAGCGGAATGAGTAATCTATTAGAAGAATAATGCAGACTATAATGTCCACTCGGTTCTCTTTTTAGGAAAAACATCATCAACTTTTATCATCTGAAATATCATTAGTCAAGATAATACAAATTCACAGTTCCTGATCATAATCATGCAGATCAACAGTTCATCTTTGCACTACGGGCCAAAGACATTCAATATAACACCAGCGGTCATGATTATACCAGATTCAGCCTTTGGTCATAATCATACCAAACAACAGTTCATCTTTGCACTACGGGCCAAAGAGAACATTCACCACGTGCCATAAAAGACACCGAACAGATGTATCGCCTTTAACCTATTATATCGCCTTTAACCTATCATCTGTTCAACAAATATATCACATCTGTGCCCCCGGCCACAGATATTCACAACAGCTTGATTTTTGGATGATTAGAATGATATAAATGATGAACAGAAGAAATAGGATAACAATAAGTATCGGAAGTTTACTTTGTACAGATTCAAATAATGTCCAAATTGTCAACATGATGTGGAGTGAAATTTAAAAATGATATTCAAGATCCACAGTTCAGAATAACGGTTACAATTCAATAGAAAGGTTCACGTAAATAGGAAGGTTTAGTTGAAATAATGAAGTTCAACTATTATGGAACATATAATATTTTCAGGAATTATAGAAGCAATAGTTCCATAATAAATTTCGATTTAGGAGTATGAAAGAAAATAATATCCCTTACCGTAGCAGGTTTGATTAACAAAAGGTGAAGAAAATTAATACAAAGGGTTATTCACCAACAGGCGGCAATCCGCTCCGTAAGGTTATTCCCACAATTTAATAGAATTTGAGTACAAAGAGTTATTCACCAAACAGGCGGCAATCCGCTCCGTAAGGTTATTCCCACAATTTAATAGAATTTGAGTACAAAGAGTTATTCACCAAACAGGCGGCAATCCGCTCCGTAAGGTTATTCTCAGAGATTAATAATGAATGAATACGAAAGGTTATTCACCAACAGGCGGCAATCCGCTCCGTAAGGTTATTCCCACAATTTAATACATGGAAATAAAAGGCACGTCTTATGAGTAAGGAAGAAACAATATTATTATCGAGAATCAAATAATGATAATCCCTTACCATCGTATGTTTGAATAATGGAAGATGAAAAAGATGGTATCCCTTACCTCAACACGTGACTGGATATTGATTTAAATGAGGTTGATTAACTTGAACAGTATACGTATACTTATAGATCTTCACAAATACTCAAGATGACTTAAGCACACTTAGAGAGAACTTTCACAAGAAGTATTTAGAGAGAGAAAGAAAGAACAAGTAAGGAAGTTTATGAAAAATCCTTAAGTTAAGGCTTCTATTTATAGCCAAAAATCTTATCATTCATTTAATCTAAACCATTCATTTAAAGATCACCTTTTAATCTACACCATCCATTTCAAATATTATATTATCTTTAATCTACACCATTCATTTCATATCACCTAATAATCACCTAACTTTATATTATAAACAAATCAATTTAATTATTCAACAATAATTCACACTTTAATCTACACCATTCATTTCATATCACCTAATAATTACCTAACTTTATATTATAAACAAATCACTTTATCAATTCAATTATTATGACTAATTGTTATAAATACAGTATAGTTAGCTCTTAGATATCAAGTCAATAAATTAATGAAATACAACTGTTTAAATAACATCATAATAGAGATAACAATAATGTAAAATAAAGCATACGTTACTGTGTAATGACAATTATTGATTCAATAATGTGAATTACTGTGCATATGTTACTGTGACAATTATTAGGTTCAATAATTTTAAAAACAGTGCAACAACAATTATTGAATTGATAATATAAAATATTATGCAGTGACAATTATCGATGAAATGATGCATAACAGTTACGGTGTCAATTATCAGACCAATAATATGAGACACTATGCAATACCGTGTGTTACTGTAGAGTACCGTGTGCTACAGAAAATACCATAAACTACCGTATGCTACTATTCTTTTATCACCGGTATTTTAACAGTTCCGTTGACTATTTTTATTTAAAAAGGTTACTTCTGTCGTTTTCTATATCCGACAAATATTCCGTTGTGGGGTCCACCAATAATTTATTATTTCGGCGCCGTCGTACGGCACGAATATTCCCCGACCAAACGAATATTCCCCGACAAAGCGAATATTGTCCGACAAAATAAAATTTGCACATAACATCCTTAACTTTCAATTTTGTTAATTTAACCACTTACTGTTTCAAAAAAAATATATATGAAGAAAAATTAAATTTTGTATTTCATAAAATTCGGGGTCTTACACTTAGAACATTACCTTTAGCGACAGATTGTTTGAAATTAATTATAAAAACCATTTAGCAACGGATTTGGTCCGTGATTATATCATTTAGTGATTAAAAACACATAAATAAAAAGAAATATAAAAATACTATAAAATTATCTAAATTAACATAAATTAACTAAAATCCTATAAAACCTATTAAAACCAAAATAAGCTAAATAATTAAACATTTAAGCATACAATAAATATAAAAACTAAGTATTAGGGCATAAAAATATCGTATAATTTAACCCTATCAAATACCCCCACACTTAGCTTTTTGCTCGTCCTCGGGCAAAACAAAAATAAAAATTATAAAATTAAAACTAATAACCAAACAACTTACTTGAGTAACAGATCAATATAAATTTTAACATCAGCCTCAAAGATTTTTAAAATAATAACTCAAAGAAAATTTCAAAATCATGCAAAATCTAGAACTTTAACATATTTATCAATTCTACTTTACTCAAGACCCTTCGTGTGTGTGTGTGTATCCAAATGTATCAAACTAATCAAAAAACTTAAATCCGCTCACATAATTAAATGTCTCATAAATGATATCAAAAATGGTTAGTTTAACAACAAAACTCTATAGTCTTACTTTTTTCATATTTTTTCATTAATATAGACACATATAACTAGAAGATCAAAAGGTTTTTAACAATTATACACACTAGGATTATTAATATGCATTTTTTTCAAATATTTTTTCTCATTCATTTTTTTCTTTTAATGGATGCATTTTATGCTCCATCCCATTTTTTTTTCTTTTTCACGGTGAGTGCATTTTATGCTCCATCTCACCAACGAGTGCGTTTTACGCTCCATCTCGCTTTTTCATGTGTTTATGAGTGAGTGCGTTTTACGCTCCATCTCAACCCACCACAAGATTTTTCTTTTTCAATAATAATCCTAGAAAAATTACCTGAATCATCTCCTCCAAATTATATTTTGCCTTATATTTCACTTCAAATAATGATCAAATAAGCTATAGAGTTCAAAAATATCTTTCATAAGCATTTAACCATTTAAACTTTCTCTTAATTTAAACTAGCTCAAACAAATGGATATAAGTGCATAAAAATTTACAGAATCTCAAATAAAGTAATAATCAATAAAAAGTCAAAAATTCAAACTAAGCAAAAGTTTATTATTTTTTCAAGAGTTATTAAAACAAAAATCAAGATTTTTATCATTGGCTAAAAATTAAAATCTAATTAACTCATTGCTCAAGCGACACATTCTAAAAATAAAAAAAAAAAAAAAAAAAAAACTACCCCATTTTCGTAGGAAACACGGTTACACTTAGCATGTGCAACAAGCCTTTAAACCCCAAGGTTACCCCAAGTGGACGAGTTTTGTCTCGTGAGGGTTTGCAGTGAATTTACCCACAAAATTCAAATTTTCAAATTTTTTTTTTTAAATTCCCTAAAAATAAAATAAATATCCTAAATCCCTTCCCCCACACTTAAAATTTACATTGTCCCCAATGTAAAATAAAATGCAAAGAAAAAGCACAAATAACTATAAAAAGAAAAATAAAAAGAAATGCAAATTTGTTTTCTTGGATTGCCTCCCAAGCAGCGCCTTTGTTTATCGTCATTGGCTCGACAGCATGCTTAAACACTACGTTACTCCTTCTTCTTGAATTTTGACCATTTCATCCATCTTTACTCCATTTATAATGGTCTTGTTAAAACTCCCTTGCAGTGGATATGAAGGTTCTACTCCCTCTTCAATGAACATATATTCGAGACGATTAGGGAAAGGCTTCAAATCTGGAATGTAATCCTGCAAAACAAAAGGTAAAGATTTCTTGTTAGGAACTGGTAAGTCAAAATATGGATCATTACCTGTGTTCGGAGAATCATTCACAGCCGCAACAGTTTTCTTTAAATCAGCACTCAAGACTAACTCCTCCTTCTCTTTCCCAAGATTTGGACTAAATGTCGTTTTCAATTCACCCTTTCCATCAGTTTTAGAAACTTTTGCTGCTAAAGAATCAATCACATCAATAGAGTAAACAGGATTATGACATTTCATGGCATCAAAAATATTAAATTTAACAATTTCGCCATCAAACTCCATTGTCAGTGTACCACTATGAACATCGATCTTAGTCTTTGAAGTCTTTAAGAAAGGTCTTCCCAACAAAATAGGAGCATTTTGATCACCATTTTCCATATCAAGCACATAAAAATCAGCAGGAAAAATCAAATTATCTACTTGCACAAGAACATCCTCTACTATACCCTTAGGATAAGTGTTAGACCGATCAGCCAATTGAATTACAGTACCAGTTCTATTTAAAGGTTCAAGTTGCAAAGAAGCATATATAGAATATGGCATGACATTAATAGATGCTCCTAAGTCTAACATGGCTTGTTCAAATCTAGTGTCACCTATCTTGTAAAGGATAGTAAACATTCCTGGATCTTGGCATTTTGTAGGGAGTTTTCTTTGAATTACGGCAGATATATTCTTTCCTACTTGTACCTTTTCATATCTTTTAAGTGCTTGTTTTCTCTTGTGTGTACACAATTCTTTCAGAAATCTAGCAAAGCGAGGTACTTGTTTAATAGCATCTAACAAAGGAATTTTTACCTCGCAATTATGAAAAGTTTCATATAAATCTGAATTTTTCTCGTATGTCCTTTTTTCTGTTAAAGCAAGAGGGAAACGGGGTACCGATTTATACTCAAAGAGAGGTGGAAATTTATGCTTAGGAGTACCATTGTTGACTAGAACATTGTCGTCCTCTTGACTGTTGTCTACCTCCTTGTTGTCTACTTCAACTTTGCTTGGCTCTTTTGGTGCAGATTCTGTCTTTGTTGGAGTTTCGATCTCTTTACCGCTTCTCAACGTGATTGCACTAACATTTGCTTTTGGATTCGTCATTGTTTGCGAGGGTACTTTTTTCAGAAATTTGCGCCTCCAATCTACTGATGACACTTGTCATTTGTCCCATCTGTGTAGTTAAATTCTGTATATTTGCCTTCGTTTCCTGTTGAAATTGCAAAGTGTTAGTGCTAAGTTGTGTAATTATATCCTCCAAAGACATATGAGAATCAAATGTTTGGCCATGTTGTTTGTTAGGATATGGCTGCTTGTTTTGTTGGTAGCTTGAGAAATTTTGAGGCGCAGATGGATTCCCTTGTGGATTTCCATAGCCGAAATTCGGATGATCTCTCCAACCTGAGTTGTACGTGTTCGCATAAGGATCATATCTCCTTTGTGGTTGACCAGGAAAACCACCTGCAGCATGTACTTGTTCATAGGACTCCTCTTGAAGAGTGGGGCACATATCCGTCGGATGTCCTACGACCGCACAAATTCCACAAGCTTTGACTTGTTGTGTATTACCTACAGCCATTTGACGAACAAGAGAAGTTAGACTAGCCATTTGTTCTTTAAGTGAAGAAATTTCTACCTCATCGACATTGTGAGACGTAAAATTAAGCCTAGTGCCGAATTGTTGGGAGTTAGCCGCCATGTTCGCAATCAAGTTCCTTGCAGCTTCGGGCGTTTTGTCCACTAAAGCTCCTCCACTAGCAGCATCAATCATGCTTCTATTAGTAGACATGAGTCCTTCATAGAAGTATTGGATGAGGAGTTGCTCGCTGATTTGATGGTGGGGGCAACTTGCACATAGTTTCTTGAAACGTTCCCAATACTCGTACAAGGATTCTCCATGATTCTGTCTCGCACCACAAATGTCTTTTTTGATATTGGCTGCCCTTGAAGCTGGAAAATATTTCTCTAGGAATAGTCTTTTCATCTCTTCCCATGTGGTGATACTGCCGGAGGGTAGGTAGTAGAGCCAATCCTTAGCCAAATCTTTCAAAGAAAATGGAAAAGCTCTTAGATTGATTTGCTCTTCAGTCACTCCAGCAGGTTTCAAACTTGTGCACACCATATGGAATTCCTTTAAATGTTTGTGAGGATCTTCACCTGCAAGGCCATGAAAATTGGGCAATAGATGGATTAGACCAGATTTTAATTCAAATGAGGTGTTAGCATCTAAATTTGGAAAAGTTATGCTTAAAGGTTGTTGATTCAAATCAGGGGCCGCAAGCTCTTTCAAAGTTCGATTTCTAGACATGATTTCTATCTTTAACCTGCACAACTCAAATAAAATATAAAAACTAGAGAAAAGAAAAAAATAAAAATAATAAAAATAAAAATAAAACTATATTTACTAAATTAAATAAATATTTACAAAAGCACAAAATTAAATTAAAATCATTCCCCGGCAACGGCGCCAAAATTTGGTGTGATGTCGCAAGCACCCAAAAATAAAATCTTACTTTTGAAAAATAAATATGTAGTAGTGTAAGCAAGAGTCGATCCCACAGAGAATGATTATTTAATTTTATGTTTTTGCAAATAACAACTGGGGGGTTTTTGAAAGAAATAGTTTAAATAAAATTAACTAAAATAATTATGCAAGTAATTTAATGAAATAAATGATGAGAAAAAGCCTTGGTTTAAGTTAATATCCACCATCAAGAATTTACAACTGATCACTGATGCAAAAATAAATCAATTAATATTTTAAAAATTCACCGTAGAAAGAACTACTTGCAGGTGGAATAGTTTTTCTCCTCCCTCCTTAATTTTAGATAAGTAGAGTCACTTGGTCTAAATACCCTTACTAATAAACAACCTCCGGCACTTGTTAAAGATTTAATTTAATAGCAGCATAAAGAATTAGAGAGATCGTTGAACTAAAAAACACAAGCCACTTGTTTGCATTTAATTTAGATGTATATTCTTCCTAAGATAAAATAATCTTTTGATCTGCAAAACAATTATTAAACTTAGTTGCTTCACAAATAGCAGTAGATTAATATGAATAATAAACTAGTAGTACTCCTAGCAATTAAACAAATTAATCATAAAATTAAGCATAGAAGAATATTCAATAATCAAAATATAAATTGAACAATTAAAATAAATTAGATCTCACAGTGTATAAATCTTGATGGCTTCAATCACTTAAACCAAGAAAAATAATTTAGCTACTCATAATTGTAGAGAACACTAAATAATAGAAGAGAGAATTTTTATTCTAAGAAAAGTTATTTTTTACAATGTGTCTCAAGCCCTCTATTTATAGGCTCCATAAACCTCCTAAACCTAGTTGGAATTACTCTTTCCAAACCCTAATAGGATTTAAAATACAAATAAAAATAAAAGAAAAACAAAATAATTATTTTCCTAACCTTAATTGGAATTAAAATCCAATTTGGAATCAAAAAGTGGCAAAAATATGAAATAATTCCGTTTCTGCTAATTCCGCGCAACCAAACACAGCCTAACACGCTTTTGACCGGTCAACGCTCTCGCTGCCGCATGGATGACGTCATCAGTACATCTGCGCATTGCGCGCGAGCTTTCAATTGGCGAAACGACGTCGTTTTAATCCTCCGTGTTTCTGCTGTCTGGCCGCGCATCGCGCGACTGCTTTTCTCGACCAAAACGGCGTCGTTTATCTCCTTGCTGCTGTTTCATCCACATCCGCGCAATGCGCGGTCGCAACTTTTTCGGAAATTACTGAAATGCCACCGGTCTTTGCTGATTTTGCAATTTTGCCCCCAAACTTTGATTTTCCTACAAAAATAAATATAAAGTAATTAAAAATAAATAAAAATAATATAAAAATACTAAAAATAATAAAAACGCATAATGATTAATAAAACACCTAAAACACTAAAAATAAATAAAAACACATAAATAAAAAGAAATATAAAAATACTATAAAATTATCTAAATTAACATAAATTAACTAAAATCCTATAAAACCTATTAAAACCAAAATAAGCTAAATAATTAAACATTTAAGCATACAATAAATATAAAAACTAAGTATTAGGGCATAAAAATATCGTATAATTTAACCCTATCATTTAGCCACAAAATTAATAAACTTTAATAATAACTTAATTAAAAATACTTTTAGCGACGGATATAGTAAAATTAACTAAAAATCAATCTAGAGTGCTTCTAAATTGACTTTTAGCGATAGACAAATTATGTAAACTTAAAATATAAATCTTTAACAAAGTAATTAGCAACAGGTAAACTATATAAACATTATATAACATCTAATGAAGCGATTTAAACAACGAATCAACCCCGAACCCTAAACATACTTAATTAATTAAGTCCAATACACATTCTGATATATCTTAACGATTATTATTGATGTTTTAAACATATTTAGGTAACTCTACATATTCCAAAGAATCGTAAACATAACACACATCAATCATGCAAGTTTCGTTTTTCTTGCACTTCGTGCAACAATATGCTTTCGAACTATGAAATTTCATTTGTCTTATGAAATTCAGTATTTGATATTCTATATTTATTGTGCAAGTTTCCTTTTCTCTTGCACTCCGTGCAACAACGTGAATTCAAATTGTAGAATTTCATTTGGCTTATGAAATTCATTATAATATGAAATGTTTATTAATGTGCAAGTCTTCTAACCCTTTTGCTATAATTGATTGCAAGTTTTCTGACCTTGTACAAATCTTTGTTTAGGAATTCTTGTGCAATATTTGTACAAACAATGTGTTTACCCCACTGCAATGCAGTTATTGCTTTCTGTCCGACATAACATAAGACATGAACTATGTTTTTCACTACAATGCAATTATTGCTTTTATTCAGCATAATATAAGATATGATTTATTTATTCGTGTGAATTTGAATTGATAATATATCAAGACTTGAACTGTTGTTGTCAAAACCAAATTGTTTGGTACGACATCTATATTGAATCAATATAATCTCTGTACGGGATTTTGTGAGGCAGTAATACATTGGCCTTTGTGCGTACGGGCACTGGTAAGATGATATGTATACTCCTAGGATATTGGATAGGCTGATCACCTACGATATATCCGAACCTGTAATTTTCTAAGTCATATGGCTTACAGACTTTTCCATGTTTGGTTTGACAGACAAACCTAAAGTTTCTAAGTCATCTATAACTGACATAAAGTATAATAAATGCATGGTTTAACAGACAAACCTAAGTATAAATTGGAAAGTTTTGAATCTAATTGTTCCTTCAACTCAAACATTGTGTGCATATACTTTGTGCATTAAATGGACTTACTGGGTTTCTAGTAGCTCATTCTTGCAAATACAATTTCATTTTTAGCCTTGAGAGATAATCCAGATCATTCAATTATGAAGCCCGATGGAAAAAGACCTTGTTAGATTAGGTTTATTTCTTTTACTTGTACTATTTAAGTCTTTTAAGACTTTAGTATAATAACAATACGTTGTTTTGAGATCTATGTAACTGAATTCAAAGTTATGAAATATATTAACATCTTTTGATACATCTATTGCATTATACGTACATTTTTGATTGAATGTTGGTACTGATTTAGTATAGTATCAATACTAACTATACATCTGGGTGAATGACTTAAATGATTGAAGGAGTTGTGTAAGAACCGAGAGTTGCTCCTATGTTCCAAGAACAAACTTATCATTTAATACTGTGAATTTCAGATAGATAGGAACTATTGATATAAAAGAGATATCCATGATATATGAATCTATTCATCCACATGAGGGTATCTAAACAAAGTTACTGTTATGATGAGAATTACTATCTGTTATGGGATACTGAACCTGGGATTGATAGAAGTTATGTATTATAAAATATTTGTAGTTAATTAGTTAGAGTAAGCACCTAATCTGCTATAGGAGGTGTAGAGATTTTGGAGTCGTCACAATTTGGTATCAGAGCTATTGACTGTAGCTCTAAAGTAGGGACACCTGCTTTAGGATATAGTCGTTAGGAGATATTGAGTTCGTAAAATATTTAAATACATATAAAATAACCTAAAATGCTTATTATTTTTTTTTTGTGTAAAACTGCTTCATCATAATACTAAACAAGTAGAAAAAATTATATAGGATGGCTGACTTAGATTGGGAAGACTTACTAGAGGTAATAGATCCACAAAAGATAGAACACAAGCAGAAAGAGCCAGTAATAAATAAAGCTGAATACATAAAATAATTATTATCCTAACTCTAATTGGAATTAAAATCCAATTTGGAATCAAATTAATGCTCAATTCACGAAATAATCTCGTTTCTGGCAATTTTCGGGCAAACCAAACAGGGTCTTTGCTACAGTGACGCGCACGCCAGCCGGCGCATTGCGCAGCAGCCTTCTTCTGGTGAAACGACGTCGTTTCGATTTTCCTCTGTTCTGCTACTTGGTCGCGCATTGCGCGGGCCTTTCGTTTGCCGCGAATCAAAACGACGTCATTTTGTTCCTTGCTGCTGACTCCCCGCGCAATGCGCAGTCGCCGACTTTTTCGATAATTACAGATTTGCCACCGGTTTTTGTAGAATTTACAGATTTGCCCCCAAGCTTATTTTTCCTACAAAATAAAATATAAAATAATTAAAAATAAATAAAAATAATATAAAAATAATAAAAACACATAATAATAAATAAAACACCTAAAATACTAAAAATAAATAAAAACACATAAATAAAAAGAAATATAAACATACTATAAAATTACCTAAATTAACATTAATTAACTAAAATCCTATAAAACCAATTAAAATTAAAATAAGCTAAATAATTAAATATTTAAGCACACAATAAATATAAAAACTAAGTATTAAGGAATAAAAATACCGTATAATTTAACCCTATAAACTGATATGCAAAATGCTAATTCCGTCGCAACGCCACTGTCTCCTTCGACCTCCTTGACAAAATTCGATGGTCCATTGTTCCTTGATACAACCAAGTATCGACAACTTGTTGGGGCCTACAATACATACTCCTTACACGGCCTAAACTTTCCTTTGTGGCAATAAGTTGTGCCGATTCATGCATTAACCACGTGAGGCTCATTGGGCTGCTGTCAAAGGGGTGTTGCGATATCTTAAATCAACCTCCATGCATGGTTTATATCTACAAAAAATTACCACTCCATTAAGCTTACATGCCTACACTGATTCCGATTGGGCTGGGGACCAAGATAATAGACGCTCCACCCGTGGGTATGCCATTTACTTGGGTAGAAATCTCATATCTTGGTCTGCTAAGAAACAAAAGATTGTTGCTCGTTCTTCAACAGAAGCTGAATATAAGGCCCTTGCGGATGCCTCTGCTGAAATTATGTGGCTAAGTTCTCTAATGAGTTAATTAGGTGTTCGACAGTCTCACTCACCTACTTTATGGTGTGATAATGTTGGTGCTACATACCTTGCGGCAAACCCCATTTTTCATGCTCGAACCAAGCATGTAGAGATTAATTATCACTTCGTTCAGGAGAAAGTTGGCACTAGCAATTTAGTTGTTCGATTCATCTCGACGAAAGACCTTGCTGATATTATGACAAAGGCTATGCACAAAACACGGTTCCATTTCCTTCTCGACAAGCTCAATGTTGTTGCACCGCCTTTCGCTTGAGGGGGAGTATTAACACATGTATATTTATATTTGTGGAGTCCTTTTTGTATATTGGTTCTTATCCACATATGCTAGGCTTATCAGTTTGTCGTAACTAATGTTCACATTTAGGATAGTACTTATCTCTATCATGTATGTAACAAACAATGTAAAAGTATCTATAAATACCATACAAGATCATCACAGTAAGTAGGTGAGATTTACATCAATCAAGGCTTTTGTATGTTTAATGACAAGTGGAATCTACAAGGCATGACCGCGCGCGTGAGAAACTTTATTATTCGGGAATATTTTATTTTAATTCCTCCATTAACATTTCCTAGCCAATAAGAGATTTGGATATTATTTAAAGGGTTTAATGTAATGATAAATTTCACATGCAAAACTTATTTGATTATCCCTTCATTCAAGGTTAATGCTACAACTTTAACTTTTTGACATCAATTTCTAAAATACTAAAATATAAAATCAATATAAAACTATATAACTTTAGTATAAACAAATATAATTATTTTATACTAGCTAAAAAGATAGTAATAAAAATATTTGTTACTTGCGGAAATTTTAAATTTTATATATTCATAAATCTACTCTCTCTCTCTCTCTCTCTCTCTCTCTCTCTCTCTCTCTCTCTCTCTATATATATATATATATATATATATATATATATATATATATATTGCACCTCACTTCATACGAAATTTTTTATACGAGAAAAATATTTTCATGGATAAAGATTTATTTCGCTATTTTCTCATTTTTGACATGGAATGTGCATGTTAATGATACTTTAATTTTAAACCTTATTTAAAATAATATGATATTTAAAATTAATCTTAATTGAAAACCTAAATTAGTAGTAACATTTCAAACCTCCAACGAACTGACAAATGTATGGATGCTTGTACTTGTTTTATGTTTCAAAAAGAACATGCATGTTAATTATATTCTCCCCATAACCTACTAATTAACATGCAAATTATGTTTAATTTACATATATTATACATCTATTCAAATCTATATTGAAATATAAGTCTCATCCACTACAAGTAAAACGGATATATATCCCTATACATATTACACAGCTACTATTAAATTAGTGTTACGTACTCTTGTCCTTTCCTCTATCAATAGACGGCAAGCAATAATGACAAAGAAGATATACATATTTATATAGGAATTATCAGTCACGCTCTCTATACAGACATACCATTTAGATAAAATGTTGGAGAAATTTGAAGGGAAAGACAATGAAGATATACATATTTATATAGGAATAATAAGCCACGCTCTCTATACAAACATACCATTTATACAAGATGTTGGAGAAAATTGAAAGGAAATGTAACACATTAGTTGTCTGCTCACAAATTGGACAGTAAAATCACTTGTTGTTCAGCGTTCTTTAGACGAAAGAGTTTATGATGAAAAGGAGACTTGCTGAACCTTATCACACTTTAATCCCAAGCCCGACACGTCATCCTCGAGAAAAATAGAGGGTCGGGATGAGGGCGGAAAAAATTTTGGAGGAAAAAATTCAAAAATCAATACCACACCCTTATCCTCCATTTTTTCCGAGGATAATGTGTCGGCGCCGAAACTATCAATTGACCAATGATCTTGGATGCCCAACTTCATGCTAACCAAATCCAGCAAACCCGTAGCTACTGTCGCCGGACAAGAAATTAAAGAATGGAAAATAGACTCGCACTCAAAACCACAGCGGGGGCCTGAATGATATTTGTGTAAGTGCCATCTTACAGGCAAAATATCACCGCAGGCAAAGTGCTTCACTTTTGAAAGGATACCCAACCGCCAGGCCATTTCCAGACTTGATTAGATGCAGAGGAACCCATGGAAGCTAGATTATGTTTCCAATCCACAGCAATCCAATGCGCAGAACGAACCAAATAAATCCTGTTTGATTTATTTGGTGTATAGTGCCACAACTAATAATATTAATCTCATTTATAGTGTCACACATCAATGTGGTCTTAGCCTAGTGCACTGTGACCTTCAGGTCTGATCAAGTTTGATTTCACATGAGCGTTTCCTCTTTTATGTGAAGTTTGATTATAAGTATATTTCTGTCTCTTTTATATGAGGCTTGATTGATATATTATTGATAATAGAAGATATATAGTTATCGATAATTCACTTAGTTATTAGATTATATTCTACTCCCCAAAATGAGACTTCAAAACACAAAAAGAAGAATAGTGCCACACAAAGCTTATCCCGTCGAGATTGTTACAAAATAAGAATCCTCAGAATTAATTCAAGATCAAGAGGATCCACAAAATCATTGAGAACTTTTATAATCATAAAAATTTGTATTACTGTTATATAATATTTGTATTACTGGTATGTAGTTATTCAACCAAAAATATAATGTCAATTTGGACTCATTCAGTTTATATGTTAATTATTCAACATTAATCATTAATTAGTATAGAAAATACTAGATGAAATGGGAACGTGGTTAAATTAATTACATAACAACTAATAGTAGTATTATAATACATTACATATACATACATAAATTAGAGAAGACTAATGGAGTAATATTACATGAGACAACAGGTGGCGTTGGCGTTGTCGTCGTTGAACATGTTACTGACTTTATCGTCACCTCGATGAGTGACGGGAATGGCGCCATGCTTGTCACCGTGGACATCATTGTAGCCGTGCCTCCAGTAGTTGTAGCTCTCTTTGTATTCGTTTGTCATGTCTTTGAAGTAGTTACTGGTGTTGGTAAAGTACAGTGGTGGATTCGGGTATGGCCAGAACTCCGCCCTTTTCCCCGCCCTCCTCACTGCTTTTAGCACCTTGTTCCGATCCACGTATCCGATCACCGTCACCTTCTCCATCTCTAGTTCCACCTCCACCGAGTCCACCCCTGTTAATAATTGATGACATCATGCAGAATGAGTCTATGAATGTGTTGACACTAAATAATTTTCCCTCCCTTTCGGAACACAGATTTTTTTTTTTTTTTTTTTTCCAAAAAAATAATCCTATTTATTTTGATGATATGTATGTACAAAATAACATACTTTTCTCAACTTTATAATCGGTAAACATAATTTCAATTATCATTGTCATCACTACCAAATTAATTAATACACCGGGAAAGATGTATTCTTAAATTTTGATCATTTAATATATATACATATATATATATATGGAACCATTGAAAGGAGAAAGTAATTAAACTATTATGCTACGTTTGGATTATAAGAATGAGCATGAGAATGAAATAACTCATTTCTATGAAATTAAAAAAAAAATATTTGTTTGTTCCATTGGAATGGAATCACTCATTCCAATTCCACTCTCTATTTCATTCACTTCTTTATTCTATTTTTTCACTTATTTCATTCCTTCAACCAAATGCAACATTATAGTAGATGTACCTTTAAGCTTAAAGATGGCATTTTTTACCACTCTCTCGCATCCGGTGCAGCACATCCTCACTTTGAGCTCCACAGTCTGTAAAGTAGTAATAACTAATTTAAAAGAGGGCTCAAAGATGCTATCTAGCCTTTCAACAAATTACAGTACTAATGGTAAACACGGTTTTCCTTTTTATTCGCTTATTCCTTTATAAATTCTACTTTCACATTAAGAACCTTTCCAAAATACTTTGGCCGTTATGGAAAGGACTGGATTCAGAGGAAGGAAAAGAGGGGGAGAGGGAACACTCCTATATTATATTCCCCATTGATGAGTGCCTACATACATCATATACCTATAATTATGTATCCTCGCATCTATTGATTCCTCAACTTCACATGCCTAAATTGGATTTACCCACTACTTCTACATATTATTTTCAGGTCAAACCAACAAATTCATTATAATTGATTTTAATGAAGATAATTTGGCACTAATTAAACCCTTCATACTTATTTTAACGATGGACTAGAATAGCAATGATCATTTAATAAGATTGAGGCCTAGGATCTTTGGGTTTGAAGTTCAATTATCATCAAAATTGTGAGTTATTTTCTCATCTTTGTTTGAGCTTATTATTTCTTTTTCCATGTGAAACTAGTGATCATATGTTGTACCTTTTTTTACAATAATAATTAAAACAAAACACAAAAATGATGTCATTAACGTTTATTGGGTCAATGGTCCAATAAGTAATTCAAAGATATTATACATGTGCTGGTGCTGTTAAATCTTATTTTTCTTATACGTAAGTAGGGTTTAATAAAAATAAATACAAAAGAAATATTTGAAAATAAATCAATTCAAAGAGATCAAGGAAGCTATGCGAATTCCAACCTGAGTACACGTACATCTGTTTAGGAATGCAAACAAGATTATGCGCGAGTCACTTTTATGCATGTATGTAGAACTCTTATCTATTTTGTTCAACTTCTGTTACAAATAGAACAACACACCCTTGTTGTATAGATTATGCAGTGGCTATATACTGATATACATATATAACTTCATCTATTGTTTCACTTCTGTTACAACTAAAAGAACGCTTTCGTGTTATATAGATTATATATGCACTAGCTGCATATTTAAAGGCGTACCATATGAGGTTTTGTCAAGATCCTACACCACCATTTTATTTATAAAGTATACACATAAACCCTGCATTTGACAATTTTTCTGTCTAAGATACCCCTTCCCTTTGTGCTTACTTTTAAATTATGAATTCATGTATTGATTGAAATATGTGTATAATAATTTCAAATTAAAACACAAAAAAGAAAGTCATTTTGAATGAAAAAGTTGACAGTTGAATGAAAAAGTTGACAGTTTTATTGTCTCACAACCATATATGGAGTTTATATGTCTATTTTTGAAAGATATATAACCATGTGGATTTTGTCAAAACCCCAAATGGTTACCTGAATTTTATCCTATTTCAACTAATATAGTTATGATCATATTTTTTTGGTTCAAGAAAAGTTTGTTTTCTTTGACAATCAATTAAAATGACATAATTTAGAATTTAGTAACGATCATTTAGCCATTTTTTTATAATTACAACTTTATCATTTCATTTAATCATAATTACGTCATTTTGAATTGTTTCCACATGCCGTAATCTAATGTTTGTAAATCCGGACCGGCCATCGAATTGAAAAGGATACCGGGTGGATGGATCACTGATCCAACTAGTGGTCGAACCGTTATTTCATAAATACATAAAAAATATATATATTATTAATAATTAATAAATTTTTAAAACATATAATTTTTTATAAGTTAAAATATAGTGAAACAATGTTATAATATTAGTAAAAATATCTAATTTTAAAAATAAAAATATTTTTGTACAAAAAAAAACTTTAAAATCGATAATTGAACCGATTTTACCGTTTGGACCGGTGGTCAACCGAGTTTTGACTTGATCAATAAAAATTAATTTTTTGGACTAAATCGGACCGACGTACCAACCGATTTCAATCGAACCGCCGGTTCAATCCGGATTTAAAAACATTGCCGCAACTTCATTTTCCCCAAAATACATAATCATGTTCTCCTTAGCTAAATGATGACTAAATAGGGTTAAAAATGATAGCTAAATAAGAATAAACTAGCCAACAATAAAATTTAAAGGAAAATAAAATGAGTAAACTGGGGTCGACATACATTATATATTGAAAAATGAAATATATATGTGGCAACCAAGCATGCAGTTTTGATAAATGAAATCATGAAATAATAAAATATCATTAATAAAAATGATCATGAAACAAAAAAATCTATTAAGGTTGTAAATGAATTGAGTTGTCCATCGAAAAACCTGGCTCGACTCGACTCAAATTCGTTTAAGGAGTCCAAATTTAACATATTGTTTTGTTCGTTTACATATAAAAAAGTTGAGCTTGAGTTATATATTGTTTGGCTCAATTAAACTTGACTCATTTAATAACAATCATTATTACTTATTTTTGATTTATTCTTTATACATATATAATTCGAACTTGATAATTAAGTAGCGCTTTCTGATTTTCTTTTCAAGAAAAAAAAGTAGCGCTCTCAAATAATTCGCTAGTGAACAGTTTAATTATTAAACGAGCTTGACTCGCATGACGCGATTATATGGAGTCATTTATAATCTCGCCTCGACTACCTTTTAACTTTTCGCGCAAGTTCAAAATTGACAAATTGAAATTTAACTTCCTTACAGCTCTCTTGTTATATATTAAATACGTAAATCACAGCAAAAACTTGCCATTTGTATATATGAAAACAACTCCATAACATTTGTTGAATACAGAGTCCTTTGGACAACTCATCTTTGTCCATCCATCAAAATTTTTATCGGGGAAATTAAAAAAGAATTAGTAACAAATTTTGAAAAACAAGCCTACGAATTATAGTAGCGGAATCGATGTTGTTAGTCCTGGTCGCTATCGAAGTGGCAAAAGTATTGAATTTTCTTAAAATCTGATATCCGTTCTACGATCTAGATGGACAAGTAGACATGGACTTTATTTCATAATATCAAACTCTACAACTACATGACCTCTACTAATTTTTTCTTTTAAAATGAAGATTACAGGAATAATTTAGCATATATAAAACAACATTTCCTTCATGCAAATTTTCCTTCCTTATGACTTTACTTTTTACTTTCTCTATATATGATCATCACACCCCTAAACAAATATACATCAAGAGTTCCTTCACGCATATTTTCCTTCTGTATGTGTGTGTGTGTGTGTGTGTGTGTGTGTGTGTGTGTATATATACACTCCGGCTGTGGGTGGGTGGGGATGTGGGGGTGAGGTACTACTTGGGTATTTTTTATTTCTTTTCTTGATATATGGCAAGAATAAGAATGAATGGTAAAACCCAGCAGGGTGAAAGCTCAATTAGGCCGAGCTAGTCAAATATATGTATATATAATTAATTGAGTAGTATATATGAAAGTGAAACCTGAAGAGAAAGCGGTCGAGCCTTGGGCATGTTGTTGATTTTGTTGACTCCTCTTTCGCGGTTGTGTTCGAGATAGTGAAAGAAACCGTATGCGATGGCAGAAACGTATGAGCCAAATAGTCTCTCGAGTAGGTTAACCATTGACAGGCAGGTTCCACTGAATATATAAAGGTAAAGGAAAAGGAGAGATGGAAGAAGATCGAAGAACCCAGCTCTAGAAGATATTCCTCAGCAAAGGCATCTCAATCTTCCTTCCCCGTGTTTTCAATCTCCTAGCTTGGGAGTAATATATTCCAAACATTGTAAAAAAGTTGTGTACAACTATAACTATTCCAAATTAATCTCTACGAGTACTAATTTCTTGTGTTTAACATTTATTGAACTTTAGACTAGGACGTGAATCATCATATCCAAAGTGCCCCAATATTTAATTTAAACCAATTGATTATATTAAAGAATAAAGGAAAAGAAATATGATTAATCCTACAGACAGGGACTGGTATATATATATATATATATATATAAACCCTCAAATAAAAACTATATATATATATATATATATATATATATGCTTGAAATGTGGGTCAAGCTAGCCAACAACATTACTGCTGACACTGGAAAGAGAATATCAAGTCTCATGAGATGGATAGGCTTAAGGAAGTAATATATATATATATATATAAAGGTGGGTGATGCAAAGGGAAAAAAATATTCTTTGAAATCTCCTTTTTCCCTACTTTCATTTATAAATCCGAAAACAACATGTATACAGAGATACTTTATATACCGTATAGAATTAATTAATATCTTTTAAAAAAATTAAATGTAGGAATGTAAGGAAAATGAAAAAAAAAAATACTATAGCATGTAGACTCTTTTATGATTTGGTAATGTGAGTCAATCATAACTTTACAATAATCAAAAAAAAAAAAATAATAAGTCGTTAAACATACTTATTTTACATTGTTATTATAGTAGTGGTGTAAGGAATATGAAAAGAAATATTATAGCATGTAGATTCTCTTACGATTTTGTAATGTGTGTCAATCGATGACTTTAGTAATCAAAAATAAAAATAAAAATTCAAATCGTTGAAAATAAATTTATTTTACATTGTTATTATAGTAGTGATCTACAAATTCAAAATAAATAAATTTTATATACTTTCATATTGCTATAGGGCTACATGTATTTCAGCATTAAGGACGTTTAACATGTTCGGTAAAATTTTGCTGATATTCCCTCTATTAAGTTAGAGATATTTTTCTTTTATTCATTTCAAAAATAAAAATTCATTTAAAATTTACACTATAAAGTGATAAAAAAAAATTCTTAACAAAGTGACTTATAACTAGTTGATATTTAGTATATCTACATCTCTAACTAATGTTACGAATATTTTAAGATAAAATAATTTTTAAAAGTTATTATTTTTAAATATTTTTTTTATTTTGAAACTAAGACAATAATAAAGAACCTTCATTGGCGTGTAGATTTTCCTATTTATATGTAGAGGTTAGAGAATGTAAATAATTGATCCAATGTACTTTACACTGTCTATGTGCATGTACACTTGCTGAAAATTCTATTTATCATTATATGTGTGTGGGGGTGTTATGTTCTAAAATTGAAAATATATTTATAAAATGATAATTTTTATAAAAAAAAAATATTAATGTATTTTGAATAATATTGGTCAGAAGTTTACGAATGACGGTATGATAATATTCAATTAATTATAAATAAAAATAATGGCATGTTATATAGCTAGTTTATGTCAATTTGTAATTTGATTAATATAAAATTATATCTCTAATTTTAAAACGGACAATAAAAAAATATATCTTTAATTTTTTAAAATAAAAAAAGAAATATATATATATATATATAAAGACTGGATACCATGTCATCCACGTAACTTATGAAACCCTTCTGCTAGATTAAGCATGGTTCTTTTACATGCAATCACGCCAATTTTTAATTAAATAACGTATTAATGAATAATATCAATGGAATCAGTCAGGCATCTGATACCATCTAGAGAGCGGTATTTTAGCTATCTATATTTTAATCTTTAAAGGATGCTGATCGTGACTCATCATGTGATATTAGTTGCAGATCGTTTTGTTGGTTTTGTTTTCTAGCTATTAGTAGTATTTAATTATCTAAGAATCGAATGTTAGCTCGGCAACTTAAAAGATTATTATTCGCACGCAAAAGCTAGGACTTGTATTCTATTCTATTCAATTAATTTCTGTCTATATGTTTTGGTTCCATCAATATCCATTCCACTTAATTAACAATAGAGGTATATGGAAAGAATTGGACTACTTCAGATCAATATTTTCAAACTCAAATTAGTCATCAAAACAAAAATAAATATTGGGCGAATAGATTACTGAATTAACTAGTAATTAAATTATTATTGAACTGATGACTTTATAAATGCATAAAAAATATATATTATTAATAATTAATAAATTTTTAAAATATCTAATTCTTTGTGAATTAAAATATAGTGAAATAATGTTATAATATTAGTAAAAATATTTAATTTTAAAAATAAAAATAATTTTTTTACAAAAAAATATTAAAAAATACTTTAAAATCATGTCAACTAAACGGTTGAACCACCGATTCGACCGGTGGTCAACCGGATTTTGACCAGGTCGATGAAAACTAATTTTTTGAATGAAACTAAATCGACATACTTATCACTTTTAGTCAGACCGCCGATTCGGACCGAATTTAATAACAATGCTCTAGAGTTTTTACAGTAATCCAAAATTTATAATTAGTCATGCTTGATATCTATAATTAAAATAATAATTTAATAATGAGTAAAATTTGGAGAACCACTTAAGATTTATACAACCTTTCTATAAAATCGCCATAGTTTAAAAGTGAACACATAGAGACCTAAAGTAGCGAATCTAAGGAGTGTTTGAGATTACTTATAACTAATTAAACTTGTTTATAAATAGTTATAAAAAATTAAAAATAGTAATAATAATCTAATTTTAAAATTATTTATGATCATCTTTTAAAAAAATAATCATAAACTCTGATTTAGAGTATTTGGCTTATTTATCATACCTAATAATCAGATTTGACCAAGTATTGTACTAATTTATCTATATTTATTGTAGTAATTTTAATTATTATCTATCTTTATTTCTCAAAATATTATTTTTTAATAATTTATGCTTGAAATAAGTGATTAGAAAAAAAAATATACCAAATATTTTTCACATGTTACTAATTTAAATACTTCTTATTTATCAAATACAAACTATATTTTAAACTAATAAATAAAAAACAATATTAAAACTAATAATTATAGTTTTTAAGTAATCCCAAACATACGAGAAACTAATTATTTTCGTCATCCATACTCAAAGGCAGGACATATAGAATCATGGATTTGATTACTAGGGTGCCTTGATGGGTACATGTCAATTTATACGGAGGAGCAATGAGAGCTAAAAAAGTATTAATTGGCTTTTTTTGATTTTTTTTTATGTTTGGTTGATTACTTTATTACCCTTGCACTCATGAAAATGAGTTTTTATATTTTTAAAATATGTTCTTTCACACATCATCACTGTTATGTCATTTTATCGCTGAGGTGGAGCTTCCCTTTCCTAATCATACACCAACTTAACTTTTTGTTAAAAGTACTAATTTAACAATTTTTGTGACATTGTGAAAAAATTATGAGCTCAACAAATCGAATGAAAGAAAATGATCTTAATGATGCAAATGTGATTTGAACGCCAGTCTAATGACTAAAAAAACATTCGACACTTATTCCATCATTTGTTTTTTTCAATACATACCTCAAATTCAGTCGAACTGGAGTGACTAGTTCTTATATACATACAACAGACATGTATGAATATAGCCACAAATAACTGACGAAAGCAGCAGACAGAACTGCAGATATGTAAAATCCACCAACTACCAACCACCACTTTAAATAATCACCTCCAGCAACAATTGATGCCAAGCAAAGAAAACCGACTCACAACTGAAGGAAAACAAACACCACCCATATCGATATCAAAAAAAGGAACCCACATTAACATAAGAAAGCGTGTGATGAAAGTCCTTCAAAAGCCTCGGGTATCACCACAATCCCTGGTCATTTCTATACAACCTGCAGAAACTAGAAAAGCCAGTATACTATATAAAGGAAGATATTTTCCGCATTCACAGTCCCTCTTCTCTTGTCAGAGATGATTTGCATGCATATCCCAGTCGTCTTTAGCTTCATCTTCATCTCCAAGCCTGTACTCACTGAAATGGTTGACCTTGAACTTCCACTCTCCCTTGATAGGGGCATAAGAGACAAAATCAGCACCTTGGTCCTCGGCCTTTCTCCTGAGCATTTCTTTGTATTTATCAATTCTGGGCCCTTCTGTGTAGTGACAGCCGGTTTTCTTATCAAAACATTTAACATTGAGAAGTGTTACCACAGCAGGCTTGTTAAGCCCTTGTCCAACTGGAGGCTTCTTGCTTTCATCCATATACACAATCACCTCTCTGTGGTTAAATTGGATAAGGGACTCCAAATCAACCCGGCGCACATCCGTCTCCCCAAGGAACATGATACTTCCATAACCATGTCGTCCAACAACAAAGTCTTTTACACGGCGGCAGAACCCTGGTTCAGCCCTTTCTTTTGCTGCAAGCTCCTGGATTCGAGGTTCCGTGTAGTAGTCTGAGTGGCGAAGCTTAGGCATCAGTGCCTCGATGTCTGCCCCATGTTCATAAACAATTGCAGCCTCACCAGCCCTGTGGCCAGTTAGAGTAATGTAGGAGTCCCCTTTTTGGATTGAATGATCATCATGGCCACCATTAGGCTTCTGGCTCGATTTAACAGGATTACCTCGCTCCTTTATAAGGCCATTTTCAACTACATCTAATGCAAAAATATAGATAAGTCAAAAGCAGGCCAATTCAGATGTGATTGAGTTCTGGCTATAGCTTTTAGCTTTTACGACATTGGAATTAAACATACAGGGACACAGCTTCTTAGTTTGACACTCGCACAAAATCCTTAATTAAGTAACATACACAATTAAGTAACATACACAAGTAATCCGACTTTTGACCAAGGCATGTAACCCATTTACTTAGATACCCACTAGGTAACACATGCGAAAGTGACAGAGACCAGGTTTAACATTTTTACAACTGCTGTGTTGAGAGAGCCGCAGACCAATGTTAGAGTAGGTTTAGTTTCCCTTTTAACCTTCTGGTCAACCATAATTGAACTGAGAGTGACATTTTTTTTGTCTTTTTCCTATTTTTTCTATCTGTTTTTTCATCTGTAACAGTAACATTATAATTGTGACATATTATTCCTCCATCTGGACCATCCCATTATTTGCCCCTCTTCCATTTTGGGAATTTTCAAGATGATATCCACATAGATAGCATCTCACAACTACGTCAGTTCAATGAGTCATCTACATTATATCCCCTAGGGGAGAAAAAAATGGAAATTGAGAACGGAAAGATATATGCATAATCATATACACAAGCAATTACACTGCTCACGACCGTCCATCACAACTATTTTAGCATACTATAGTCATGCTAATTAAGAAAAATTTGTATCCAAAGTACACTGATGATACTAAGCACTCTGATCCTACTTGCAGTATCGTAGTAAGAAAGGGAAGTGACTGACACATGTTGTAAAACCTCAAAAGCATTAACCAAACTAAATTTGATCCAACAAATTTACAACTTCAATAGTAAGCGAGTAATTGAATCCAAAATAAATTTAGTGGCTGAGCTAAACTGTTTTGATGTTACCTCCAACCCAACTAGTTGTCCACTTTTTTAAATGTGTGGCATGCAGCTTCAGATGTGCCAAGAACATATTCAACTCAACTCAACTCCTTTTATCCCAAAAACATTACTAATTAATTTTTATAAAGGCTCTTGTAAACGAGTGCTGCTGATAAGCCATGTATGTTCACAAACGCAGGAAAATCGACAAAGATGATTAGGGGCTTGCTTGTCAACCTTGGTGATTTGTGAGCGAACTGTAACTGGTGAACAATGGAGACTTTGACCCCTCTTCTCTCTTTTTTTCTGGTCAGTGGTCCAATGTGATGGGTAAAGGTCAGGGTCGGTGACAGAAGCATCACGATAATGGCTGTGAGGCAATGGCTAGTTGACAGCTCCAGCAATGTTGGCGGCGACCGGGGGCAAAGATGATGAACAACATCGTCTTTGACTTCTTTTATTTTATCAACGTTTCCCTTAACAACTTGATTATTTATTTAAGGATTGGAATGGGAATGTCTTGACTGATAACGGGTGATCGTGCAGTCAAGATTAATTAGATAATGGTAGTTGGGTGGTTGTGTATTTTCTAAGATCTAGTTTTTGATGGATGAATGGTAATGGTGGGGTTTGGGCTTGGGTTATGAACAGACAAAACGTGGTGGTGGAAATTAAAGAGTACCAGGTTAACTTCGATATAAATTTGATGCATGACAAGGTTCAGAAACGTTTAGGAAATACAAGTATAACTCAGGAAACCTAATTTAACAAGCAAATAAATTCCTAATTACTAGTTTACTACCAACTGTAATTAAAAGATATATATTATTATTACCCAACTAGATAACATAACTACAATTAATTTACCATAAATAACAAAGTTCACGTGAGCTCAATAGTCCCTAACATAAATGTGGTCAGCGACTCTGCTTTGGAACTTGGATGTACTCTTCACATTTTGTAAATGGTCAGCAACTCTGCTTTGGGACTTGGATGTACTCTTTACATTTTGTACAACTATATCTATATATCTATGAAACAGAAAGTTGTTGATTATTTTTTTCTGTACAAGACTGCTAAGCACGGTTTCCTCGATCTCAACTCAACTAGACAACATAAAAGTACTCTGCTTTGGGACTTGGATGTACTCTTTACCTTTTATCCCAACAAGTTGGGGTAAGTTGAAAATGAATTTAATTGGCAGCATAAAAGTAGAAAGACAAGAAGGAAATATAAACAAATGAAAAAATAAAATAGTCCCACGTACAAGAGTACCCGTTTTCATTTGCAGCCTACCCCAACTAGCTGGAATAAAAGGCGTTGTTGAGATGTACAGGAGCACCCATTTCACTAAAAAATAATTTAAATAATTTGCTAATAATCTTAGCTAATTTCCATGAGTCCTCTTAATCCTTTCCGCATAAAGTGCCCAAAGGGTATTATTAAGCATTTTCCAGTGGGAATTATCACCAATATAAATAGGTGTATCACATTAAATGCATAATGTTTTTTCATTTTTGTTTATATTATTAGCAAGCCATCAAACGAGTCGGTGTCCATCTACAAAAGAAAATATCTATACAGAAGGCTATGTAGCAGCAGAAAAACCTTACAAGAAACAATATAGCACAACCTGCTAACAAAGATATCCACGCTAAGCTCCCATCCCAAACTCCCAAAAAAATAAATAAACTACAGACACTTGATGCATTTTAACAAGTTTTCAGAACAAGACTCTAAAATTAACTAAATGAACTCTCACGAAGATTTTCCACAGAAGATTACACTTATGATACATGGACCCATGTCCACCCATTTGATACTACTTTCCACAAAAGATTTTCAAAACACAATAAATGCTCTAAGGGCACTATTAGCATCCCTCTTATATGATCAATATTTTTATATACTACACTTCAGCTATATTAATAATGGGTAAACTAATCCTATAATACTTGTGCACTCCTTGTATTGGACCACTACACTCTTAATTTATTACGTTCACGCATTACTATTAAGTAGTTTGCAATTAGACCATTATTTTAGTTTTGAATACGGATGTTAAACATTTATTGGCATGGAGCGGTGAAAAGTAAAAGATGAATGACATGGCCAATTGATAAGTAGATTTTTATATCTATTTATTAAGTATTTTATGCTTAATTATTTGTTAGTTTTTAAGTATTTTTAGTATTTTATGTAATTTATTTAATTTTATATATTTTATTACTTTTTTATTATTTTTATATTGTTTTTTATTTTATTTTGCAGGAAATTAAAGCTCGAGGGCAAAATGATAAATAAAGGGCGTCTAGTGGCATTATCGTAAATATGGTGCAAGGATAAGGCTCAGCACCATGCGCGCTAAGACATAAGAATCAACAGCCAGCATATGCGACGACGTCGTTCTTGATGCAGCAGTTGGAATAAAGAACCGCGCGCCAACGCGGTCGACCTTCTTAAAGAAATGTGCACGCCATGCACGGGGTTTTGCTAAATGAACATGTCAGGTGCGTGAGCATGGATGCACGGTTACGTTGGCTGCAGCTGGCTTTTTTGTTTCTTTTCTTTTCTTTTCTTTTTCAAGTGGGTCCTTGTGCATGAAGTGAATAAAATAAAAGGATTTATTAATAATTCCTTATCAGTTTTGGGAAAGGATTAAATAGGAATTTATTTGTAATTAGTGGTTTATTTTAAATCCTATTAGAGTTTGGAAAATAATTCCTATTAGGGTTGTGAAAAATTATGAAATCTATAAAGAGAGGTTTTGAGACACAATTAGGGGATTCTCTTGTACATAATTTTTATTCTTCTTCTATTGTGAATAGCTAAACTTTTGTTCTTGGATTAAATTAGCAGAAGCCATCAGAATTTATGCACTGTGAGATCTAATTGGTTTTAATTGTTCAATTTATATTTTCAGTATTTAATATTATTTTGTGTTTAATTTTTACGATTGATTCATTTAATTGCTAGGACGCGTACTAATTTATTATTCGCCTTAATCTACTGCTATTTGTTAAGCAACTAAGATTAATAATTGTTTTGCAAATCAAAATATTATTATGTCTTACGAAGAATGTTTATCTAAATTAAATACAAACGCATGGCTTGTGTTGTTTAGTTCAACGATCTCTCTAATTCTTAAAGTTGCTATCAAATTGAATCTTTAGCACATGCCGAAGGTTGTTTGGTAGCAAGGGTCATTCAAAACGAGTGTTTCTACTCAACTAAAATTAAGGAGAGATGAGAAAAATTATTTCATCTGTGAGTAGTTATTCCTACGGTGAATATTTAAAATATTAATTAATTTATTTTTGAATCAATGATCGGTGTCAATTTCTGATGGTGGACGTTAATTTAACCAAGATTCATTATTCTGATTTATCTCGTTAATTTATTATGCGTACTTAGTTTCGTATTATTTTTATTTTTAATTTATATTATTTAAATTAATTTTTATTAAAAATCCCCAATTTTGGTTTACAAAGCATAAAATTAAAGTAATCATTCATTATGGGATCTACTCTTTCTTACACTACTATATTAATATTTTTCAAAGTAAGATTTTATTTTTGAGTATCTGAGACAGCATACCACCAATGCCATCACTCTTATATGATAGAATTTGAGCATCAAAATTTTAGTGCTTCACCTTGGGGGTGATTCCTCATCTTCATTCTCTCGAATAAGGAAAAGCTAAAACAGTACAATGCTACGAACCGTTCCCCGCAAGCAAACCAATACTACCAGTAGTACAGTTAAAAATCAACATCACAGATCTTAGGTCCAGTAGTACAGTTAAAAATCAACATCATAGATCTTAGGTCTGCCAACCTGTATCAGGGCATGGCCTCTTACATAAATTGCTAATATTCATAACACTAGTGAGACCTATTTAAAAGAAGTATATGCATAATATATATACACACACACACAAAATGTTAGAAATGAAATTGAAAACACAAGGTTTACAGGATTTTTCAGATATCAAGACTTAAGAGCAAGTACTTACTATTTCTGTCCTCTGCAGCATAGCCATTCAGAACAGAGGTAGAAAGAGGTTCAGATATTTTACCTAAATGTGAAAAACGATGCATTAGAAGTGACTTATTCCTTTTTTGATGGAGCCCCAAACCCCTTCCCCTCCCGATTCGGACAGGGGGTAGAGCTATGGAGGGGCAAGAACAGTGTGGTACAAATTATGGAATGCCTAGTGCATTTTACACATTTGAGACGATCAATCTAAAGTGATAAAAAGCCAAGATTCACTCAATGAGTTCAAATACTTGATATCTTTCAAGCTTGTGTCAAGATAATTTTCCACTATAGGGACAAGGTTAGATAGGCAATAATTATCCAATACAACTCAATCCAGAAACAAACCTTGACTAACAAATGATTCTCCTCAATACACATTTTAACAAAACAAATAGGAAATTATAGCTTTCTAATTTATTATTAGTAGGACAACCCTCATAGCAATGAATCCCTATGATTAGTTTTTTTGCAGCACTATCTGTAACATATATCCTTAAAGACAGTATTAAAGCAAACAAGATGCAAAATGCAAGAACATCATGATGCAAAATTAGGGACAAATTACCATTCTCATGTGCTTGAGTCGCGTCCTTTGATGGATATCTTGTTTCCTCATTTGCTCTTGCAGACCACTGTTCCAAAGGGCGAATTACCAGGGCTCTCGGGTTCTCCCTGGGAATGAAAAGAGCATCTGCTTTTGGCGTGCTAGGTGTCTCGTGATCGTCAATGAAAAACGGAACCTTCAAAATTAGTGCAAGTAAAACAATTCTAGTCATTATCTTCCATTGCAGGTTTATAATCTTTAGATGGCTTCATGTTGCTTATAAATGCAAACCCTAACAAGCACGCATGCAAGGAAAAATATCATTTATTGAAACCATGAATAATGATACTAAGTTTCTTGGAAGAACTATCTTTCACCTTTGGACCATCATCATCGGGATGATATTTCCTTGCAGGCAACCTAATCCGCCTTTGAGACAGATGTCGAGCAGTTAGCAATGACGATATCCGAACAGGAGCAGGTTTATCAACAACCTGTAAGGAAATTAATGATCGTATCAACATGATAGGTCTCACAGCCCTGATATTCAGACCAGAGTTTCAATAATAACACCAGAACCACAAATAAAAATCAAGTTGGACAAGTATTCAACTAACTTCAGACTAATAATGCTTTGACTAATGAATAGAAAGAGAAAAAGAGAGTTAGAGAGAGAGAGGGATAAATAACAACGATCAAAACATGTTACTTATCCTCGGCTTTGGTAGGATTATCACTTACTGGCATGCTAGAAATTCCATACTGAATTGAAGGTGAAGTCCCAGCACGGCCAATTGATATCAGAGGCATTGCAGGAAGAGTTCCAAAAGGATTTGAAACAGGAGCTAGTTGTACAACTGCAGTATTCTGAGTAGCAGACCTGTACCAACAATGATAGCAAGCCAATGATGAAGGAAGAAGAAAAAGAATAAAGGAAGACACTTGACAAAGTTAAAAGTACAACATTGTATCCTTTTACATGAACACGTGTAGGTACGTAGAATATGAATTGTACAGAGGACAAGAAGTAAGCAAAACATACGATTGTCCAAAGTTACTCTGACCAAAAATGCCTGGTGTGCTACCAAATCCACTCAAACCAGCTGTTGTGCACAAGTAGATAATTAGTGATCTGTAAACACTTCGTAAAATATATGATAAAGATTAAATACAATGAAATTACCGGCTTGAGTCTGACCAAAATTTCCAATTCCAAAAACACCTGTATTCTGAGAGGGTTGAGCCAGATGAAAAGGAGCTGAAAGAGAGGGCTTTTTGTACAGCAAAAGAAAATTTGAATAATCAGAAGCATAATAACCATCAACAAAAAAATCAATATATCATGCTAAGCTTTTATTTTGTTTACTTCCAACAACTAACATAGCACTACAAACAAAAAGATGCCAAAAAAGGGGTGTTGTGTAATTACATGCAGAGTATATAAAAAGCAGGTGGAACCAAAAAAAAAGCAACCTGCAAGAAGCACTAAACCCACAGCCCTAAAAATCGAAGACTACCCTGGCTCTACAAAGACAACAGAAAAACTGCTCTCTCCCAAAATGTAAACAAGGTACAAGTTACAACAGACCATGGATAGACCTCATGATGGTAAAAATAGAGAAAACAGATGAACAACGATTTGACATGAGCAGACACCTTCTCAAGCTCTTCAAAATAACGTCTATTCCTCTCGCATCATATGAGGAATCGTATCCCACTTTGCCCCTTGACCTCAAAGGAATCCTAATAATACCCTTCCAAGCATGAAGGAACTCCATGATCAACTCGCAGAATACCCACTTCATGCAACAAAGAACTCTATTTTTTCTATTTTTGATAAAAGAAGAAATTTTATTAATAGAAAAGAAAGATTATTATAAATGGGGAACAAGAAGTCCACCTCAACAGACTAATCAAAACAAAAACATAATAGCACTTCAAAAGTGCAGCCCTCCAATAAAAAAGTCACAAAAATACCTCTAAAAGGCCCCCATAGTAGAAGTGCAAAGAGAAGCTAGAAAAATAACCCTATATTTAATAGCTTAAAAGATGAGCAACTTTTTCTAACAATCTAGCCTTACACTCATTCCAAATTCCCTCAAAATAAATAAGAAGACACTTCCATAAAATTTTGGAATCCCTCGTATTTTCAAATCCTCGAAAACAAATTAGCAACATATCTTCCATAAAAGCAGGGCACACCCATTCTCATAGTCCTCCAAAGATAGAGCTCCACAAGTCCAAGCATCAGAACAATGCAGAAATAAATGAGCATGTGTCTTATTACTTTTGTCTGCACATAAAACAAATGTCCGAATATAGAACTTTGTTGGACTGCGATCTAATAAAGATCATTAGTATTCAATCTTTGTAAAACTAGAGACCACACATAAGCCTAGACTTTGGAAAGGACCTTACTTTCCAAATGTACGAAGCCAATGGGAATGGATTAGGCAAAAAAGAGCAATAACGCTTAATAGAAAGGAACCACTTAGATTTAAAGTCCAAATGCACTTATCAAGGGATGAACATAGATGAACAGAATAAAGCAAAATAAGTAGAGATTATATTTCATTAAACTGCGAACTAGTGATACTCTTGGATAAATAAAAATCTCAAGAAAAGGAGTTCTCATCATGCTTTATTAGAATCTACCCCCCTAGATTCCTCATGCACCTAATTATCTCGCAAAAACTGAAACCTCTATGCATAACTGGTGAGGAACCGTCTCACGAAGAGATATCCGTCTCACAAAGAGATATTCTCACACAGAGAATTACACAAATCATTCAATTCAATAAATCACTCTATATAAAACAATGAGTTTACAACCCTATTTATAATACTTAAATCCAACTCTCCTAATCTAAGTTGGATTCTAAAAGATAAATACAAACTTAAATAAGATAACTACAATTAATTAAAATAAACTCCTAACTAAAATACAATTCTTAATTAATTTATGGGCTTATCCATGGGCTTCCAAAATCTGTTATAATATTCCAACCAAGCTCTTCGTCATCTTCTTTGTCCTACATCATTCTCCTCGTCTTTGAAAAAAACTTGACCTCGAGTTTTGAAATAGCGGAGAATAATAAACCATAATCCATGAGATACATTCAATGTCATTAGCACAACTCAATTGTGTCTTCCTTTTTGCGTTCAGCTTTTTGGTCAACATAATTCACCGTTTGTATTGCACCTTCTTTAATGCAAACCACATTTGCATCTTCAACTACTAGAAGAGCCTCGTTAAGATATTTACAAATCTCTGCATGTTGAGGGGCTTATTCTATCTCACTGACTTCGACTGACGGATTTGCAGATGACCTTTCTACTGGCTTGCTTTGAAAAGTCTCCATGAAAGTTCGCTCGCTCCGATTGTGAACGGGTATTGGAGGTCGAGCAAAATTGGTTTTCAAAGTATCTTCTACCTTTGCTACAACCGTCTGAACATATATATTAAGTTGTGCGACAAAAGTTTCAATTCGTTTAACACACTCATCTTGTCGTAACCTATAAACTTCAAATTTGGCATTGATTTTTCTGTCATTCGCCATGATTCCTGCAATTTAAAATATATATATATATACATATATATATATACTTTTTTCTTTTTTCTTTTTTGACAGGGCCTAAATTGAAAAGTAAGGAAACTGCAAGGGCTGAAACTGCAGAAAATAAAATTGCAGGGACTAATATGCAATTAATGAAACTTCAGGGGCTAAACTATAAAAAAAAATGGGACTGATATGTAAAAATTTCAAAGTTCAGGAGGTATTTTAAAATTTTGATGAAACCTTGGGGAACAAATTGTAAATTTACCAAGATATTATTTTTTTTTATTTAAAACAGATCAGCATCTGCAGAGTCCTTTTTTTTTCTTTCTCCTTTCCTCGTGGTTTCTTTCTATTGTTGCTTCTTCTCTCTTTTTTTTTTAGCAAACGCAACGCTCAAGCAAACGAGGAGATCGGCGACACAGGAGGACGACGTAACAGCACTTCAGAAATACACGCAGAGCAGCAGTGGCACGAGTCAGCAGCGGCGTACTATTTCTACTTCTTTCTTTTTTTCTTTTTTTTTTTGGTTGTAGCTTCCCTGATTTGATCCTTGCTGAAAAGGAGGCTGATGATGAAGGACTAGATGGCTGTGATTATATTATGGTGAATGTGGTAGCCTACTAGTCGGACAGTTTGGTGTTTGAAGGGCTAGATGACGCTGTGGTTAGGATTTTGGGACAACAGTACTACTACGATATACCTGACTTTGTGGATGTAGTGATGACACTAATTTTGGGACATCTGAGGGTGGTGGTTAGAAGGTATTAGGGTAAGGATTAGGGTTTGGGTGTGGTTTTAGGATTAGGCTCTGATACCAAAATGGTAGGAAACAGTCACGAAGAGATATTCTCACACAGAAAATTACACAATCCATTCAATTCAATAAATCACTCTATACAAAACAATGAGTTTATAGTCCTATTTATAATACTTAAATCCAACTCTCCTAATCCAAGTTGGATTCTAAAAGATAAATACAAACTTAAATAAGATAACTACAATTAACTAAAATAAACTCCTAACTATACAATTCTTAATTAATTTATGGGCTTATCCATAGGCTTCCAAAATCTATTATAATATTCCAACTAAGCTCTTCGTCGTCTTCTTTGTCCTGTATCAATAACCCACCATGAAAATTTCAACCTCACAAACTCCTTTCATCCCCCGGCTATAGCCTTCACAACCGCATACCATAGTGCCCTGTCAAAATTTTATATTTCGTAAGGCATCATCAATCTTAAATCTAATTTATAATCTAAAAATAATTTTTATCATTATTCCAAAAGGGGCTCAAGTCTTTTTTTCCTTGATAGTAAGGCCTTAGGTCAATTGTATTAAGATTATATATTGTGAATAAAACCAAAGGTCAACAATTAGACTAAACATAAAAGGCCAAGTTGGTTTTATTATTATAAGCTTTAATTGACCAAGTTTTAGTCCACTTCGTTTCTCAACATCCTAAATTAAAACCCTAGATTTCCTTTTCATCATCTCCGATCCTTCTCCCTAGAAAACAAAATGCCAACTAGTTATGCATCAATATTGCATGATCAACGCGATTGGTACCTAAGATCCATGCTAGGGAGAGAGACGCACCAGATTAGCATGCCAAACACAGTTTGAGATCTCTAGTGACACCACTCAAGTAATTAATTTCATTCCTTTTTCCATTTTTCTTTCCCTTCTTCAACACTGCATAGACTCCGTCCAACAAGTCTAGCCATCTGCTTAGAGCAGTTTAATCTCTCTACGTTTTTTTAGTGCCTTAAAGAAAGGATAATGCTAGGGATCTCAAATATTGTCTCCAATGATGTGGCATAATTACATTATTTGGTACATCTCTTATGATTGATTATATCATACAACACCATTTGTTTTATTCAATGCACATATTTGAGACAAAAAAATTAAGATCCCTAACATTATCCTTTAAGAATCTCTCTACTGTTAGGTTGGTGGCAAAACCTAGGCAGATGCACAGCTTGCCTTTCTAAACACAGTGACTAGATCACTCTCCCTCATCACTGCCTTCCATCCTGATGTTGGAATCACCCCACTCAAAAAATAATCAGACTTTAGCCAACACAATACCTACCAAAAACCCATAATGCCTCGTCCTATGAAGCGAGGATACAAGTGCGGGGAGACGAGATTTTGTAGAACTATTAAAAAACGAATTCGGGTGCATCAGGTTACAGGCACATAATTAATTATTATTATCTAAATATATATATATATATATATATATATATATATATATATAGAGAGAGAGAGAGAGAGAGAGAGAGATTTTCAAAACGTAAGATCATTATTGACTTTTCAAATTTAATTTGATACATTTTCAAATCCAAAATTGATATAGATTCATGTAATTGTAGTTCATATAATGATGATTGTTGTAAGCTATTTAAAAAGTTAATATTAATTATTTGTTTCGTAATCTTTAATGAATCTAGTAAATTTTGCGTTTGAAAATATCTAAAATTTACTTTTCAAAAGTCAATAATGATCTTAATACTTGGAACGAAGGAAATATATACTAAAAACAATTCAGAAAACTTAAATATTTCAAGCTAAATATTAAAAAGAAATTTAAGCTTAACATGTTTAATTAAATTAAGTTATTTTACCATACACTTTAATTAAGTTTTGAGTTGCCAAAAAGAGAATTTTAGTAAACACCAAACAAGCCGCTATTACCTGTTGTATATATTCTCAGAGCTCACTTCTATCCACTCATTCAACACAAAAAATCAGCGACAACAAAAAAACAAACAGAGATGGGAGATAAAAAAAGAAGAAATAAAGAGAAAAGAGGAAAGAGGAACATAACTTAATGAATAAGTGTAGCAGATCGACAATAATGAAGATCAACTCATCTCTCTAAAAGATAATAAGCCAACACTAATCGATGGAGTCCCTACTCACCTCTTTTACTTTTTGCGATGCACCCTAGACGAAATTGTGGGGACGTGGCTTCAATCTCACCCCTCGCACACCCACACACTTGCGCGTAGTGGCACATGTAGGTGGCACACTCTGCTTCCTAGGCCACATCAAAGTATCCCGTCATCCAAACCAAACTGACCTACCTAAACACTAGTAACAACCGCGGAATCCACCACAACTAAGTCGACACCATAAATTAATCGCATTACAAGTTCCATCTACGAGAGAAACCCCATCTAATAGGATCAACGCCTACAAGGTAGCATGTGACATTGAACCAACACTAACGAGGCAATCAATTTGCCATAGTTGTCATGGCAACGCCTAAATGTCATGTCGCTAGAGAAGGTCAAGGCAACGCCTTGAACAATGAGCTTTTCAACGCTCACACCTAGGTAGCAAGTTTAAGTGATTAAGTCTTTTTTTATCAATGACTCAACACAACTCATGAACTTACTATGTAGTATAATTTTATTACTTATTAGACTTGTAAAATGTGATTAGTGATGACATGGTTGATTCTTTATTTTCTACGTGGTGTTTGTTGACTTATTCTACAAGTTTTTAATGTCAAGTGTTTTATTTTCGAATTTTGATTGTAAAGTATTCATATAATTGTACTTTTAATTGTATTTAATAGCGTTAATAATTATGTTTTGGGTTTTAATACACAATTTTAATATTGAATATAATTTTGAAGTAAAATAAATAATGTATAAATTGCACATTGTAAATGACTCGTCCCCATACAAATGCCATAGTCGGACACCTTATAAACTAGGCATCCTGGCAATGAACTACCACCAAGTCTCGTCGCAGCACCGTGACAACTATGCAATTTGTTCCACCCGATTATCCAAATTTATTAATCTAACCGTCTGCAAAACAACTTTAAAATTGGCAAGTTAACTTAGAAATTCGAGTACAAAGTCCCTTGCGTATTCCCCCTTTAAAATGAGTACCGATACCATTATCAAAATAATGATATCCTGTACCGGTATAGGCCGGTTCGATATATGGACGGTACCGATAATACCGATTATGTATCGATTTTGTTTTTGTTTTGTTAATTTTTTAAAAATAATTTTATTGTATTTATGTGGCCATAATGCGAGATAAACAGTAATATGTTAGTGCATATTTAAGTTTAAGACTATTTTGATTTAATGATGACTAATGTAAAGATGATTCTAACAAACTTAATGTATATTTGTAATCAGAATTAAAAACAAATAATATTTTAAAGTCCTTTAGAGATAATCATTATAAAAGGACTTAGGAATCAAATAATATTAGGTCGATCCATTTAATAGAGATAAAACTTGTAGTAGACTATGGAGTCCAAATTCGCAAATCAAAGACATTGAATAAAGTTCGTATGAGTTCGGACAACAGATCAGATGAAAAAAAAGACATTAAATAGAGTTTGGATGAGTTCGGGTAACATATAAGATAAAGGAAAAGACATTGAACAGTATTCAGATGAGTTCGGACAACAAATCAAAAAAAGAAGAAGACATTGAATAGTGTTCGGATGAGTTCGGACCAAAAAATAGATAAAAGAATAAGAGATCGGATAGAGACCAGATCAGTTCGAATAAGAGATCGGATAAGAGTCCGAAGGGCCGAGTCTTATTTACTCTGAGATCGCATAATAAACTAAGCATATGGCAAAGTCGTCGAGTAGAATGCAAAGAACTGGGAGATCACAAGTAAACAGAAGGATGGAGCTAAAACGTAGAACGACTCCAGACTAGGGGTGTTCATTCGATCCGAACCGGTACCGAACCGGTATTGAAATCATCCAAATTCATATACCGGAACAGATTGGACCGGTTCGGTATACCAGTAAACCGGTTCGATTCTGGTTATACCAAAAATTATTATTATTATTAATTATTTATTATTAATAATAATAATAATAAAATAATAAAACCGGTAAAACCGGTACATATCGAATTTTATAATGGCTAACCGGTACCGGAACCGGATCTATACCGAACCGGTCCATTTTATACTGAACCGATCGGTTCGGATCGGTCCTACCGAAAAAACCGATTCATTTGGCCATCCCTACTCCAGACAGTCAAATCGTGGAATGACTACAGACAGCCAAAATATAAAGTTAATCAAGATCGTCGAGTGAACTGCCTAAAGCTCGACTATCCTTGACTATCATATCGTAGAGTACAACCTAGGAAGTTACCGTTGAACATGAAAGCTTCCTCAACACAACTATTGAAGATCCTGAGAGTGTTGTCAGAATAGAAAGGTCTAATCAAGCCACAGCTCCAACAATTATATTGGATAAAGACAGTCTGCCACAACACTCAAAGAAGCCCAACATAATTGACATTAAGAACGGCTATAGCAAACTGACACATGACTTTGGAGGATTTGCTACAGGACCTAATGGACATATTTTCAAAATAAATCTATAAATAGATAATAGATTTCTTATCCAGACTTCAAGACTGTCGATCGATCAAGCACATTCATAAGAAAAAACTTGAAAGTCTTCATACTCGAGGCATCCCTATAATCCAAAGGTCACTATACGATTTCAGGAAAGCCATTCTACGCCTTAGAAGAAATCGATCAGACTGCTAAGTCATTCAAAAGACGAGCTTAAACGCTACTTAGCAGCACCCCAAACTCAACACGTATACAGCAAAGTCGAGACAGAGATCTCCTCTGATCCTAAGTGGGTTAGCTCTAGGAGGAGGTTGAAAAGTCTAGACAAAGATCTCACCAAATCCTAAGTGAGTTAGCTCTAGAGGGAGGTTGAAAAGTCATGACAAATCTCACCTGATCCTAAGTGGGTCAGCTCTAAAAGGAGGTTGAAAAGTCAAGGCAGAGATTCGCCTGATCCTAAATAGGTCAGCTCCAGAGGGAGATTATAATTAGTTCAATGAAACCTTATCTTATAATGGATATCCCTGCTTAGTAGAGTGGAAGAGAGGACTAGGAGTAATTTAGGCTCCAAATCTCTTAAAAATCTCTATCATTTACTACTTTATATAACTGCTATACAACTATCATATCA
Organism: Hedera helix; assembly: GCA_947179155.2. Lineage (NCBI taxonomy): Eukaryota > Viridiplantae > Streptophyta > Magnoliopsida > Apiales > Araliaceae > Hedera > Hedera helix. Next base: position 96,162 of record OX359274.1, on the reverse strand, counting down.
ACTGTTATATAACTGCATTATCATATTACTGGCTCTCATATTTCTATATCACTAAGTCATTTATCTTAAAGGGGGTTTTACAAAACACAATATTCCGTTGTGTTTAACTAAATCAGATTAATTAATATTGGGTAAATAATTTTAATCTGAAGTTTATAAAAGGATCTATTCAATCCCCCCTTCTAGATTTCTTTTTGCCACCTGGGAATAACAATATATATACAATGACATCATTAAAACAAGAATTAGAGCCAGTAAGTTTCTTTTGTTTTTTTTTGTTTAGCAACAGTAAGCTCCCATGGTGCCACGATATGATTTTTTTTTTTTGCTCTTTATGTTAAAATTATTTCTACCCATAAAATATCTTTTATTAATATTAGCAGTTTGCGATTCTTATTTCACCATTTATCTCTAAATATTTATAGAATATATAATATAACCGGTAAATACCAGTACAGTACGATATATACCGTTTGGAAAAAAAATACCAATGTCGGTACCAATTAAATAGTATATACCAATTATTTTTACCGGTACCGTACCAATTTTAAATTTTACCAAATTAAGTATACCGAATCGATCGGTACCGGTAAAATATCGGTCATGCCAAAATTTTTTGTACACCCTTATCACCACCTACCATGTAGCTCCCTGAATTTGATCACAATCCCCTACCTTCCCATTAGGTAAAATATTCACCTCCTTGCATGATTTTTGAACGGCGGTGGAGACAAAAGTCCACATACAAGAACCTACCATCCTTGTTAGCTCTAGCATTCACTGAGATCCACCTATATGTGCCCCATACATATCTCCTTCCCAAAGGCCCTTCAGACCTTAGAAACTTCAAGCAAACAATAGCATATCAATCTCAATTCATAAGTGAAGAGAGACACCTCTCAAACAATACCTCTAACTCTTTTAACCAGCGTAAACACCTCTTGGTAAAAACCTCGTCCTTCGATAAATTGAAAGTCCTCCATAGAGCTGGAACACCAACTTCTCCCTCTTGGAGATAGAAGTTCTTTTATTAAATAATTTAAATCCCTCTCAAGGAGTTTGAATTCAATTTTTTCTACAATTTCTAAAATATAAGAATGTCATAAATACATGGAAGAATTATCTCAATTAAAAAGAGGGAAGTCATAATCTATAGAAAAACTAACAATAGGATCACGAATATCACATAAATATGTTACACTCATATGGATATCAATAATTACAACCTTGTCAGTTTAGCATAGTAGGAATGCAAAGCCTTCGTAAGTAATTCCATAGGATTAATGGCACTGTATAGCTATTCCTCGGTAAAGAAATCTCATACAATATCTGGGTCTATATTAAACTTATATAACAAATATTTAGTTCCACAGAGCCGTATTCTTTGAGAATATAACGATACAAGGGATACCATCTATTTGCAGAATACTAGTTCACGCATTACAACAGAGTTTTAGAATCCAGCATTGCAACCACTACCAATGTAATATATGGGCTATAACTTGTATATAAGAAAGAAATAATGATGCATTGTTAGCAAAATTTTTGTACTTTTTCTCATACTCAACTAAAAGAACTCCACCTCCAAACTCTTCTCCAACTATTTGCATCCGTCAAAAATGAACTTGATTCACTGGTCAAATTTTTATCTTTCTAAAGGCAATTCTACTAAAAAAAATCAATTTCATGGCAAAATAACTCAAATATGTTATAAAGGAAATAACACAATTGATGAGAAACTTACCATTGTTTGACCAAACCCCATCGGGTTGCTAGTCATTAACAGTGACGGACTGCTAGAGAAATTGTTCCCTCCAAAACCAGTAGATGTCGTACTAAATAAACTTGATTGACCAAATGCTGATGTACTCTGTCCAAAGGAGGAGGGAATCTGGCCAAAAGCAGGACTTGATTGTCCAAGGGAAAGTGCAGTTGACTGGAAGAAAGGAGATGACTGAGTTGCGCCAAAATTTAAGCCAGAATTAAATGTGGGTGTTGTTCCCTCTGAACCAAAAATAGATGTTGACGATCCAAAAGTAGATGATGAGCCTGGTGAAACAAATAGAGATGCAGACGTACTAGCTCCAAATGCAGGAGTTGATGAACCAAATATGGAAGGTGTTGCCGATGATGTTGACCCAAAAGGGTTTGCAGACGATAAAGCTCCAAAGCCTGACGAACCAAATGCAGGCAAAGAAGAGGATCCAAAACCAGGAGTACCAAATGCTGGAGTTTTTGGAGCAAATGGGTTGGGTGCTGTTGTGGAAGAAAATGGGTTTGCAGATGTCTGACCAAATGTGGATGAGGAACCGAAAGGGTTAGGCTGAGTGTTGGAAGCACCATAGCCAATTAAACCAGCAGTTGGACCAGCTGGACTTGGCCCACCTAAAATTATTTACACAAGATTATCATGATAATGCATAGAAAAATTTGCCTAGGCATGCCAAGAACTAGCAAAATTGAGTGAAGAAGAACCTTTATCTCCCAGCTGATAGTCCTCCCATCTAAGCTCTTCATGGGATTTATCTTTGTAAACTGACATGGCCGATATTGACTCCAGCTTTCCAGTAGGCTGTGTACCACTGCCACTATCTACCTCTGTAGTTGGTGTGTAAGCAGCCACTCTACTTCCCCCCCGTCCTCCAACTGCAGACGGCCCAAAACTAGGACTCCCAAATGTTGGTGTATTTGCCTGGGCCCCTGCATGACAGTTGATGAGGAAATAGCACATGGAGAAATAATCAAGAAGAATGAGAAAAAAAAAAGTTACACTAAAAAGGAAATCTCATCCCAAGGATCAATTTAAATTCTATGATGACTAAAGCAACCATGCACATGTAAAACAGCTAACCAAACGAAGAACTTTGAGCTCCAAATGGTGAGGGAGAAGTCCCAAATGGGCTGCTTCCAAATGCAGAAGATGATTGACCAAATGCTTGAGTCGACCCAAAGCTGAAGGAGGGACTAGAAGTGCCAAAAGCAGGATTTGTCGAGGCACCAAATGCCGAAGTGCTTGAAGCACCAAACGCCGGAGTGCTTGAAGCACCAAATGCGGGAGTGCTAGAAGCACCAAATGTAGGAGTGCTTGTAGCACCAAATGCAGGAGCGCTTGTAGCCCCAAATGCATGAGTGTTTGTAGCCCCAAATGCTGGACTGCTTGATCCAAAAACAGGGGAGCTAGAAACACCAAATGCATTTACCGTGCTACCAAACGTTGGACTAGCTGCAGAGCCAAAGGCCGGGGTGCTTGTAGCACCAAAAGCTGGTGTGCTTGTGGCACCAAAGGCAGAAGTGCTTGATGAACCAAATGCCGGCGTGCTAGGAGCACCAAACGCAGACTGACTGGATGCACCAAAAGGTGTCGAAGAACCAAATGGACTGCTCCCAAATACTGGTTGGGATTGCTGAAATGTGTTTCCAAAAGGACTTGTTTGCGTAGTAGATGACCCAAAGCCACCAAAAGCAGGCTTCTGCCCGAATAAAGAAGAACCTGCATTTAAGATAATAAGAGAATGGTCAGTTTAATCAGAAATCAAGAGTACAAGCTCAAACAAGAAAACTAATAAAAAGGCACTCAATAATGAGAAGGGGAAAATAATTAATATGTGGAACTTAGTTGTTGATTCAAGGAAGACAGTCATGCAACACTTAGGAAAGGAAAGATGCAGAAATTCCCAAATTATGTATCAATTAGGTATGCCAATGATACCTGCTTCGGTTAATACTATGTGTACAAGATGAGATATGTCAGAATTTATGTAGTAGGACTATTTGCATCTTGAAGGCATCTGAAATGGGAAAAAAATGGGAGGGGAGCTGAGAACCAACACTTGCATAGGGTCAAAGCTTGGAACTCTCACTAGTCCCTACCTCCTAGTAACAACTGTCTATTTGAGTTGCCTCCTCACTGGGGAGGAGAGAGAGGGCATCAATCATGCAAATGACTAGAAAAGGTATGCATATGTGCTGGACTGGTATAGGCATATAGCTATTTAAAATTAAAAAAATCCATATAAGATGCTGATAAAATAAACTTATTCTGGCATAATATGACTCATAAGCCTTAATTCCACATCCCTGCTTCAGACTAAGAAAGAGTTTACTTTCAAGTCCGGAGGATGATGCTGCAGGGGCAAGGAACAGAAAGCCAGTCCAATTGAAATCGAAATCTTTCCGTATAACTTCTACTGGATAATCTTAACAAATATATAATGCAAGGGAGGCCCTAATTAACCAAAATACAAGCAAACCACAACTTCAGCAACTACATTTGGAAGTAAAGTCATCTTTCAGGTGAAAAGAAAGAATTAAAAATCAGGTTACCTTTTCAACTTGGGATCGTGTTTGCTTTACAATGACATGCCACTGTCATACATGCCATCTATTATTGGTCACCAGCAAAAACCATTTTACAACAATGATTCCTAACTTAGCCAAGAGAATATGAAGAAAACAAAATTGGCTATCGGCCCTTCGCAACCTCATTACAGCCTAAGACATAATAACGTGCGCCTTGTAAAGAGACTCCACATGAGGAAGATTAGTCACGAGTACTGAAGTGAATGCAAAAGATTACAATAGCAAGTGAAAAATCTTTACTGGGAAACAATTTACTCACTGTGTTTGCATTGCTCATTGTAGTGAGGCAAAAGTCAAATGTGAATACTTCTTCAATATCGTATATACTTTGTGTATTTGGGTCTCACCCCTCTTGCTACTTGCATCTTAATACAACTCTTATTTAATTAGAATAGAAGAAAAAGATAGAACTTCCTTAGACCCCCAATAAGTGAATTATGTAATTTACTCTAATTTGAAACCTTTGTTTAAATGTCTTTAGTATTGAACTCCCAGCAAAGAAGACAGAAAAAATTACTGATCTCATGCGAACCATAAGAAGCACTCACTTTGTCCAGATTTTGAGCAACAATGAACAAACTAATAGCAACTAGTGTTTGGTACATACAAATGTTGTGTGCGAGTGTGTGTGTGTGTGACCATTTCTTAATATTTCATCAAAAAAAACTATATGGACCAATACTTAGATATATTTCATCAAAAAAAGATAACAAGCATAAATGATCAAACAGAATGGAGTAACCATTTCAAGAGTTGAATTTTCCACAAATGTACTTACCTCCAAATGAAGACGATGATGAGCTACCAAAAGTTGAGGTTGATGAAGCTCCAAAAGTAGGCATTGAACTTCCAAAAGCCGGTGATGATGAAGCACCAAACACCGGTGTAGAAGAGAAAGCTGATGAAGCTTGGGTTGCACCAAACACTCCAGTAGTCGTGCCGCCAAAAATGGATCCCCCTGTCTGAGAACCAAAGGGAGTTGTGCTACCAAAGGGTTTTGGAGCAAATGGATTACTACTTGCATTATTAGTCTGTCCAAAAACTGACTGGGACCCAAACAGACTACTAGATGACTGCCCAAAAGCTGTTCAATGTTCAAATATTAGTACCAAAAAGTCGGGTGAAAGAAAAACTTCCGATGTTCACTAATAAACTCCAAGGAACTGCATAAAACAGTATATCAGAAATAACCATAGCCCAGTCAACATACAATACACATGCTAATAGAAGTATACGCGCAACATCCATCTTAATATGCTTAAAACATGGGTAACCAAGTTTTGTCCATAAGAGAAGTGCAATGAAATGATTAGGAAGTAGGAAAACTGGAAAAGTAATTGACGCCAAAATTAGATTTTTAACTTTTTCCGGAAGTAAATAATAGCCTGTTCGTTAATTGACTTATTTCATATAACTCAATGCATTAAGTGATTTGGGCCCATTTGATAAGTTTTAATCATACTTAAAAGATTAAGCTCCTCTTAGAAAGTGACCTCAAAATAAATAAAAACTTTAGTCCAAAAAACCCAGCGTAATAGCAGAATTCTGCAAAAGCTTATAGCCTGTTTGATAACAAAATAAAAAATAAGCCCTTATTAAGTGCAAATTTTATAATTTTCTTAATATGACAATTTTGTCACAAAATAATGAAAATGTAAAATATATATTGTGTATCGCACGTGTATATTCCTACTGCATACATCTATATTTGTATTTCATTTGTTGAGAACTTATGATTATATATTATGGTTGATAATATTTATTTTTTTCCTTTTCTTTTATATGGCAGTTTAACTTTGGTCAATGAATTCAAACAGTTAACAAATAGCTCAATGGTAGGAATCAAGGATTTGGGTGCAGGGATACGAGAACGCGATATGGGATAACAAGGTTCGTCAAATTACAAAAAGTGGGGATTCGGGAGCGGCGGGGATACTACACATATTTAATTATTATTATATACGAGATAAAAATCTCACATATTATACATGAAAGGTTACAAAGAAACAATCTTATAATTTTATTAAAAAAAATATTTTTTAAATAAAAGATGTATTTCATAGGAAATAAAGAAAAATCAAACTTTTTATAAAATCTTTATTTGATATTAATGGGGGAAAATGAATATTGTTGTATTAGTAATTTCTTAATAAAAAAAAATAGGCACTGCAAGCCCACATAATATAGGCCTATAAGTACAAAGGCTTGTTATGATAAGTTGGTGTCATGTCACATATGCTAACTATCTGGTTGTATTAGTTAAATTAAAATAAAGTGCTAGGCAAGCCCACAATAATATGGGCCCAAACATAAATAACCCTAAAAGTGTTTAGCCGCCTCCTTTAGTCGGCAGCAAAATAAGAGGAGACATCAACAGCAACGAGAGGAGAAAGAGAAGAGAGAGGAGACATACCTGATCTCCTCCTCCTCCTCCACCTCCAATCGTTCCTCTAATATGCTAATTAACCCTAAAAGGTAAGTTGCGTTTTTCCTCTTCTTTTATTCTTTCTCTATTTTCAGCATAGTTGCTATGGCATCATCTAGGCGACGACATGGCGTCCCGTCGGTTAGAGAAGAGCAAGGCGAGAGGTCAACTTGGGCTAAGCTGCTAAGGTGAGTGCCTCGGCAGCTAGGCATTACAAGTCGCTTTAGCAGCTGGGCCCAAATCACCCATGACCCATACCCATGATTCATCAACTAATTAAAAGAGGGATTGAGTGGGAGAGGCTAACCCTATTTTGCAAATAAGAAAACTTTGTGACTAAGAGAGATTGCGGGACAACTTCTGTCAGTGAGGCTTCTCCTGCCAGTGACGACCTACCCTCCAGCCGTAACTCACCAGGCCCACCGCTATGAATTCTTGTTGTGCTATGGATCTACAATTTTTCTCTTTTCTTTTTGTAAGTTTCTCTTATCTTTATACGTTCTTCTTTTGTAGTGCATAAAAAGTGGACAGTTGACACTTGGTTGGATACTTGGACAAACCAAGATTAATGTTAAGCGGAGAATATATATTATATATGAGGGACACTATGTTGAGGGAATTTGATGCATCCCACTATTCAGAATCCTTTGTGTTGTATTAATGTATTTTTTTATTTTGTAAACTCCATGTAACAAAGATTATTTTGGACTAACTTGATTTATTTATTTAGTAGTTAGTACTTACTAAATTGGTAATGCATTAAAAAGTAAAAATAAAAATTGGTAATGTGTTGATATTTTAATTTAATAAATGATTTCTTATTTGGATCAATTGTTGAAATAAATTCAATAATAATTTTTTGTGAATGATTTTTAATTGTATTCCATAGTATTAGTTAATATGTTTTTGGTTTTAATGTATATAAAATTTCATTATTCGATGTACTTTTGAAGTAACATAAATAATATATAAATTACACATCGTAAACGACTTATCAACATACGAACGCCATGGAGGGCGCCTTATCGCCTAGGCGACCTAGCGGTCTGCTACCGCTGTGACTCGTCGTGGCGCCGTAACAAGTATGGTTTCCGGCAATTAAACTTGGGGATATGGCATATGCCGCACCACCACCGCACCCGCGGGGTGCAGTGCGGCACCAAAAGGATGCACCCCTGCTACCTAGGCTCAATGCTTATGATTCAGAAACTTAAAATTTTGAACTCCTATAATCCGGCTCTTAAGTTTATCAAACAGACCCTAGGTACCAGAAGCACCAACATGTTTTTAAGCCTCAAGTGAAACCGGAAATAACAGCAACCATAATTATATTTGGGACCATATTCATCAAGTGACTTGTCTATGTAGATTTTGAAGGCAATAAAATCCCTCATTCAGATGCATAAAAAACAAAAGGGCCACAAGATATTAACTAGCCAAGCAATTAATGAGCATAAAACAGTACCATCTTTTCTTCTTATTTTTTGCCAGGACAATTTATTTAATGAATTCGTCCATTTTGAAGTTAAATTCTTTCCGAACTCTTAGAAGGAGATGAAAACAAATGACCAATACAATACCGAACTGAATATATATACATATAGACAGAAGTACATATATCTATATATACATATAGACAGAGAGAGAGAGAGAGAGTGTGTGTGTGTGTGAAAGTTATCATAAACACTTACGATTGGTCGAACCAAACATTCTTCCTGTTTATGGCTCTTCTATAGTCCAGCAGTAACAGTCTCTCGATCCAAAACTGAACTAGAATCAGGAACCAAATGAAAAGCCTTAGTACTAATGAACTGGTTATAATTACAGAAAAATTTCAGCTGAGGAAAAGACATGACACATAATATGAGCGATTCAATATTACGCATATATGTTATACATGTCATGAAGCGTTATTTTGCTTTAACACAAGATATGGCATTCACATCTACATGGGGAAAGAAGTGTACCTTTATGATTTAAAGGTTACCCAATTCCATTCAGATTACGCAACGCTTTTTATTAAACCTATCTATCCAAATACAAAATAGCAACTCAAAATACACCACAGAGAACCAAAGAAGCTAGGGTTTTCAGAACCAGCTAAAAATTATTCTCCAGCATTTAGTCAGGGAGGGAAAAACATATGAAAAATATAGAATAGATGTGCCCGACGAAGTTACCTTGTACGATGATTGATGCCACCGAGGCCGATCTCAATCTGTATGCACAACAATTGGCACATGCGAGCGAGCGAGCGAGCGAGCGAAAATAAGAGAAAGAGAACGCAAGAGAGCGAAGAAGACGGGGTCGATTATAAGCTCCGTGAACAGGTCACACACCTAGTAAGGGTAAAGAAGACCACTAGGGTGTTATTTTTATGAATTTTTTTATAATGTGCCCTAAGGACACGTCTAAACGTCGAAAATAATGTATAATAATATTTATTTATATATTTATACTGAATTTAATACATAAAAAAAAATATACTAGTGGACCTCATGTATTAAATTTCGTACAAATATATAAACAAATAAAATTTACTCTTATTTTTCGCGTTTAACATGTGTTCTAAAGACACATACTAAGAGAACTCTATTTTTATTGAATTAAATGGATAGGAGACCCCGGAAGTAAGACTTCAACTCAAAACTTTAGATTTGAAATTTAGAACATAGGACCCAAGTACACCAAGTTTAACTAATAAATTTACCCAATAAATAGATTATATATTAAATAAATTAAAGTATAATAATAATAATAATAATAGTAGTAGTAGTAGTAATAATAATAATAAATAAATAATAATTTCAATAATTAATCTTAGATGTGAATATATATATATATATATATTACGCCAGTCACCAACTTGTTTACGGATCAAAAATTGCATAAATGAAGACAAATTACCCGAGCTTTGCTTTTGTTAGGTACTTGAGTGAGCTGTTGAGCTTGCGCGTCAGTGGAGGATAATTTGATGTATCCCTGTAGCCAAATGCATTAGTTATACATACACAATAATAATAATAATAATAATTATAGTGATAATAATAATACTAGTAGTAGTAGTAATATTAATAATAATAATACTAGTAGTAGTACTAATAATAATAATAATATCGAGTTTATTATTATTATTATTATTATTATTATTATTATTGTTGTTATTATTATTATCAAAAATTGCATAAATTAAGACAAATTACCCGAGGTATGCTTTTGTTAGGTACTTGAGTGAGCTGCTGAGCTTGTTAGGTTTCGTCACTGGAGGATAATTTTGATGTATGCCAAATGCATTAATTATACATACACAATAATAATAATAATAATAATAATAATAACAAGAATAATAATAATAATAATAATAATAATAATAATAATAATAATAATAATAATAAAATAACATTTAATAATGATAATAATAGTAATAGTAATAATAATAATAGTAGCAGCAGCAGCAGCAGTAGCAGCAGTAGTAGTAATAATAATAATATCGAGTTTATTATTACTATTATTTATTATTATTATTATTACTGTTGTCGTTGCTGCTATTACTACTATTATTATTAGTAGTAGTAGTAGTACTACTGCTGCTACTATTATTATTATTACTACTACTACTATTACTACTACTACTATTACTATTATTATTATTATTATTATTATTATTATTATTATTATTATTATTATTATTACTACTACTACTACTACTACTTCTACTACTACTACTATTATTATTATTATTATTATTATTATACTTTAGTTTGTTTATTATATAATCTATTTGTTGGGTAAATTTATTAGTTAGGTTTGGTGTGCTTAGGTGGTCTTATGTTCTAAATTTTAAATTTAAAGTTTTGAGTTCAAGTCTTGCTTCTAGCTCACAGGTGCTACGTGTATACCACATGAGCAATCAATACACATATGGCACCTGGGGGTTCAATATCTAAATTTTTAAATAGTATGGAGCTCAATTTACATTGACCAAAAGAAAGAGGCTCGAAACCCAAAAATCCTAGAATTCAAAAGTCTCACGTGTATTTAACCCTATTTTTATAAGGAAGAACATAGGGCCTTGAGTTATTCAGTTTGATTATAAATTTCAGAGTATTTGTATAAGGGTTTGATGATTAGTTTTCTCTATTTTCTAGTTTAATGGAAAAGGAAAGAAAGAAAAAACTGTTTTTCACATTTACACCACTGAAGGCTGCAATTAAATTATTTTTCCTAAATTTTATTAATAGATTAATCAAATAGTGGTAATATTTGTGAGAGATACAAGGAACTAGCAAGGTGCATATATATATCACATATCTTGTTTGAATTAGGAAAGGTGGCCTATATTAAATTGATTAAATTGTGAATCATGTGTTAGGATACTCAAATCTTATTCAAACATGAAATATTCAGACATGAAGTTAAAGTAGTCAAAAATTTGAGTCGAATGAGGAATTATTTGAATACTTCTCGAATCATATTACTGTTATGTGAAGGAAGAAGCCCTATTTCTTAGTAGGAGTATTATTTTGGAAGTAGTTATATTTGTAGTAGGAATTTTATTTTAGAAGTGTCCTATTTTGAATAGGAAGAGAAAAGTTGTAGGTACTATGTAAATAGAATATTATGTTTAATTGTTAAAGTATGGCACAACCAAAAGTCATGTAGCATCTTAAATGATGAGAGAGGGTGTGAAGGAGTTTTTGGTTTATGTGAGGAAGATAGTTTTTGCAACTTTTATATTCTGTACAAAAAAGTTTTATCATGGGAAAAAAGATTTTGCACCTTTTAGTCTGTGCAAAAAGTTGTGTTGTAGAAGTTATCATATTGTGTAATCTCAAGTTTTATGGCGTAAAACTTAGTATGCCATATTTTTATAAACCAACAGAGTATATGAGGATGTAATCATAAAAACAAATACAAAATGATCCAAATATTCCTTGAATATCCGATTCATCATGTTCATTTAAGCTACAAGAGCATTGGGTAATCTAAAAGGCATGACTAAGAACTCATAATGCCCGTAGCGAGTTCTGAAAATAGTCTTTGGAATGTCATCAATTTTAACCTTTAACTGATGATATCCAAAACGAAAATCAATCTTCGAGAAATGTTGAGCACCCTGCAATTGATTAAATATGCATCAATTCAAGGTAACGGGTACCTATTTTTATGGTGACATGATTCAACTCTCGATAATTAATGCACAGTCTCATATTCCCGTCCTTCTTCTTGACAAAAAGAACAAAAGCACCCCAAGGCGATGTTCCCAGACGTATGAAACCAGTATCTAACAATTTCTATAGTTGGACTTTTAACTTTTGAAGTTCAATAGGAGTCATACGGTATGAGGTTTTAGAAATAGGCTTAGTATCGAGTTCAAGATCAATACAAAATTTAATTTCACGATTTTAAGGTAAGTCAGGAAGTTCCTCGGGAAACACAGTAGAAAATTCATTAAAAATAGGAATATCATTCAAGTTTGACGTGTTTTTGTTTAAAAGCAATGATATGGGCTAAGAAGGCTTGACATCCATTTTTCAATAAACTAATTACTTTATGGCTAGAAATGACAGTTATTGACTTTAATGGTTTGGTTGCTTGAATTTGCATAACAGGTTGATTAAGAATAAAGCTAATGATCTTATGAAAGCAATCAACTTTAGCATGATGGGTAGTTAACCAATTAATTCCTAAAATCACATCAAATTAATGCATTTTAAAATAAATAAGATCAATGGGTAATACGAGACTTTTGATTTGGACCAAACAATATTTATAGACAGTAGATGTAATGGCTATTTCTCCTAATGGGGTTTCAACTGATAAGTCAAAGTCTAATTTTTGAATGATCAAGTTTACACGTTGAGCATATACATGTGATATAAAAGAGTGGGTAAAGCTAGTATCTAACAAGGTATAGACTTCACAAGAGTTTATGAGTAGCTTACCGGTTATCACTTCATTTGAGTTTCACACCCTCTGTGATGTTACAACAAAAGCTCTTCCCTGAACCATAGGTTTTAACTTGTCCGTGCTAGCCTTTAGTGCCATCATTACAACTGGACTTGATTTTACTACAGGACAAAATCGAGCTATGTGGCCTTCCTTTCCACAACTGTAGCACACCTTGGATGACTGTGTACAGTTTGGGCGGATATCTCCCTCCTGACCGCACTTGTAACATCTGATTTGTGGTCATTCTCCTCCCCTTGAAACTGGTGCTGGTGTTGGTGCCGGTGCTTTTTCATGATCATTGTTGAATTTTCTCTTCATGAAATTGTTTCCACTTGACTCATTTCTTCTATTATTGAGGTTAGGATTATCACTAAAGTGGTTACCATTTCTAGCATAATAATTCCTTCCTTGCTGGTTCTCATTGTTTTGGTGATTGTTGTTGTTGTAATTTCTCTCTCTCTCTCTCTGTCAGTCATTGTCGCCTGGTTGCAATATTTATTTTTTCTAGCTCCGCTAACTGAGCCCTATCCACGATATCTGAATATAGATGAAATTTATAAGAAATAAGGTATTAACGAATTTTCGGTTTCAAACCTCACAAAAACATTCGAGTCACGCACGCTTCGTTGTCCACCAAATGGGGCACAAATCGGGATAGTTCAGCAAATTTGGCCTTGTACTGCGAGATAGTCATGTTGTTCTGCTCCAGTTTGATAAACTTTACCTCCTTCATGTGGTAAATACTTTTTGAAAAGTACTTCACTTTAAATAGTTCATGAAACTTCGTGCAAGACATTTCAAGTGATGGGTACGTTTCACTGTTTCCCACCAGTGATCTGCCTTTCCTCGTAATATAAAAGTGGCGAACAAAACCTTTTAATCGTCTGCACAATGCACTACGTCAAATATATTTGTTATTTGTTTAATCAATGCATATGCCTTAAATGGGTCTAGCTTTTCTTGAAATTCAGGTGGTCCCAACTCCTTGAACTGTTTGGTAGTGACCATCCGCGAGTTACCAACATTTCCACCGATATTATTTCCTCTCGTCTGATTCTACATGAATTGCATGAAGTTCCTAAAAAAATATCATTCATCACATTATTAGCAGTGTTATTTTCTGAGTTTGCAAGAGGATTATTTGTTGCTTCTTGGGTTTCAGCCACATTTGCCTCCATCGTTCCATAATTCATTTCCTGATTTTTATATGACATTCTGAAATGCGGTCACAAAATAAAGGTTAGTTTAAAAAAATTGACTTGCCACTTCTTGTCCTCACATTTAAACCGACTAATTAGATAAAAATTAACTCAGGTGGGACACATTAGTGAAAAATTATATTCATCTCTCCCTCCTAGTTCTAACCACATATCTCCATCAAAGATCATATCCCTGAACTCTGATACCAACTGTGATGTCCTCAAATTTGGGCGTACACAACCCAAATTTGAGTCACCTAAAGACAAATAATTACTATTACAATACAGTGCACAATACAATAATATAATGTCTTATAATATACAACTAAGTCTTCACTATTATTGTCACATTATTTTACAACATGGTTAAGACTATCAACTACCAACTACCAACTCGGACCATCACTCTGTTCCCCTAATAGTCCCAGTTATACTCTCATCTCCTGAAAAACAATGGAACAAAAAGAAAGGGTAAGCTCAAATAGTCCAGTAAAGAAAAAACATGACTAAGATAACAATGAATAAATTATCTTTAGCTTTCAGCAGTGATAAACTTGATAAAATATAAAAGACAATAAGTTTTAGATTAACAATAGCAGCAGAATGATAGAATATAATAGACAATAATTTTTCAATAAATATTTATAGCGGAATGAACAATCCATTAGGAGAGTAAAATAGGTCATGATGTCTAAAATCTTCTCATATTTTAAAATTCATCATCAAACTTTTATCAATTTTAACACCTATGGTTATGATCTTGTCAAACAACAGTTCTTCTTTGACCAAGACCAAAAAGAACTGACACCACGTGTCTTAAAAGACACTGAACAATCATGTCGCCTTTGCCCCAGGCCAAAAACATTCACGAATCATATCATTTATGCACCCATGTCACAAATATCAATAATAATTTAATTCTTGATGATTAAAATAAATAACAGTGATATAACTGATGAATAGAAGAAAGAGAATAATAGGATAAACAAAAGACATTAGAGGTTTACAAATTTTATTTTGTCTAGAGTCAAATAATGTCCAAATTGTCAACATGATTGTAGAGTCAAGTTCAAGAATGATATTTGTTATGACATAATTTATTGGACCTTATATTTTAATATGGGCCAATAATTATTTTGTTAGGGATTTAGGCTGAATTAATTTACATACTTTAATGGGTCGAAACCGTGGGTTAACCCATTTGGGTATCCTTATTTCTAAAGTGGTTTGGGCCAGTGGAGAAAGATATTATTTTTTCACTTGGTAAAGTTAATGGGACTTCAGATGGTGAAAGTAAGAGTATATACATAAACATTTTACAAGTGAAAAAAGTAAGGGTTTTTTACATGCAAACCAGAGCTATTAAATATATTTAATCGCTTTTACTTACTCTTACATCGGAGCATCCCAGAACGGCCCAAGTCGTGACCTGGTCCGTGGGGTGATTAATTGTCTGTTAAGTGTGCAAGTATCTTGCTGTGAGGTGATTTCAGCGAGAGAAATATTTACATGTTAACATATGCGTTAGAAGGAGGACCGTTTGATACTTGATACATAAATCACCAGTTTTGCTCGGTTGGAAGATTGATTTTATGGCAGAAAGGGGAAGTCGAAGTAGGGGTCATCAATGATCCTCCATTGAAGTGAATACTGAGGGAGTTACCAAGCCGTTAGCAACGTCGGTCGAGGAGACCGAGGAAGTGGAACTGATACCTGGCAATGTTTCAAAGATAATAAAGATAGGGACTGGGTTATCGAGTGTTGTTAAGTCTGGATTAGTTCAATTGTTATAAGATTATGCTGATATTTTTACTTAGACACCTCGGGATATGTTAGGGGTAGCTGAGGATGTAGCTAAACATAGGTTGACTGTTGATTCTAGGAAGAAGCCAGTGCACCAAAAATAAAGGATATTTGCGCTAGAGCGCCAAAAGATTATAGATGGGGAGCTCGACAAAGTCTTGGATGCTGGGGTAATTAAATATATTGAATATCCTGAGTGGCTGGCCAATGTTTTGTTGGTGCAAAAGCAGAATGGGAAGTGGAGGTCTGTACAGAATATACATATTTGAATAAAGCATGCTCAAAAGACTTTTATCCACTTCCACATACTGATCAGCTCATTGATGCCACATCGGGGAACGCAGTTTTGAGCTTTTTGGATGCCTTCTCGGGGTACCTTCATATTTGCATGATGAAGGAAGACATTCCAAATACAACATTTATTACTCACCGAGCTATCTATGCTTATAATAGAATGACATTTGGATTAATAAATGCAGGAGCAACGTATCAAAGGATGATGAATAGCGTCATCTGAAAGCAGATTAGGAGGAACATGGAAGTTTATGTGGTTGATATGATTGCCAAAAGTCTCCAGGTGCGGGATCATCTCCATGATTTCAAAAAATGTTTCCAGTCCGTTCAATATTATAATATGCACCTCAACCCCATCAAATGTACGTTCGGCCTTGGATTCGAATTTTTTTTGGGATACTTGGTAAGCAAAAGGGAAATTGAGGTTAATATGGAGAAAATCAAAGCAATACTAGACATGAAGTCGCCCCAAAATTTTAAAGATGTGTAGAGGCTTATGGGTAGAAATGCAGCATTAAGGAGATTTATGTCTAGATTGACAGAACGTTGTTTACCTTTCTTTGATACTTTGAAAGGGCTGAAGAATGAAAAAACTTTCTAATGGGCCTTGGAGTGCGATGATGCCTTCCAAGGAATAAAGATTCACATCTTCCACAAGCAATTAATCACATAAACTTCCTCAAAGTTAAAACTATTCAATATATATAGATAAGTGCATAAAAATTTAAAAAGTCTCAAATACAGTAAATACTAACAATAGGTCAAAAACTCTGACTAAGCAAAAAAAAAAATATTTTTTCAAGAGTTATTAAATCAAAATCAAAATTTTATCATTGGCCAAAAATTAAAATCCAATCAACTCATTGCTCAAGCTACTCATCATTAAAAAATAACCCCATTTTTGTAGGAAACACGGTTACACTTAGCATGTGAAACAAGCCTTTAAACCCCAAGTGAACGAGTTTTGTCTCGTGAGGGTTTGTAGTGAATATACCCACAAAATTCAAAAAAATTTAAAACTTAAAAATTGCCTAATTGTTTCAAAATATGACCTTAAATAACAAAAATTCTAAATCCTTTCCCCCACACTTAAAATTTATATTGTCCCCAATATAAAGTAAAATGCAAAAAAAAAAGAAAAAAGAAGAAGCACAAATAACTAAAATATAAAAATAAAAATAAAAATAAAAATAAAAATGAAAATTATATTCCCATTGGGTTGCCTCCCAAGCAGCGCATTTGTTTATTGTCATTGGCTTGATAACATGCTTAAACACTACGTCATTCATTCCTTATGAATTATGAAATCTCATCCATCTTTACTCCATTTATCATAGACTATTCAATCTCCCTTACAGATGATATGGAGGTTTTACTCACTCTTCAATGAACAAACATTTGAGATGATTAGGGAGAATCTTCAAATCAAGAATGGAATCCTGCAAAACAGAAGGTAAAGACTTCTTGTTAGGAACTGGTAAGTCAAAATATGGATCGTTATCTATCTTCGTAGAACCATTTAAAGTCGCGACAATTTCTTTCAAATCAGCACTAACGACTAACTTTTCATTCTTTTCCCCAAGATTTTGACTAAATGTCGTTTCCAATTCATCATTTCCATCAGTTTTAGAATTTTTTGTCTCTAAAGAATCAATCACATCAACAAAGTAAACAGGAGTATCGTCATTAAGATATTTCATGACATAAAAAATATTAAATTTAACAATTTTGCCATCAAACTCCATTGTAAGTGTAGCAATATGAATATCTATTTTAGTCTTGGATGTCTTTAAAAAGGGTCTTCTTAATAAAATAGAAGCATTTTGATCACCATTCTCTATATCAAGCACATAATAATCAGTAGAAAAAATCAAATTATTTAGTTGCACAAGAATATCCTCTACTACATCTCTAGGATAAGCACTAGATCTATCAGTTAACTGAATCACAATACCAGTTTTATTCAAATGTTTAAGTTTCAAAGAAGCATATATAGAATATGACATGACATTAATGGATGCTCATAAGTCAATCATAGCTTTTTCAAATCTAGTGTCACATATCCTACAAAGGATAATAAACATTCTTGGATCTTAGTACTTAGTAGGGAGTTTTCTTTGAATTATTACAGACACATTGTTTCCTACTTGTACATTTTAATATCTTTTGAGTGATTGTTTCCTTTTGTGTGTACACAACTCTTTCAAAAATCTAGTAAAATGAGGTACTTGTTTAATATCATCAAACAACGAAATATTTACCTTGTATTTATGAAAAATTTCATATAAATCTGAAATTTTCTCATATTTCATTTTTTCTGTCAAAACAAGAGGAAAATGGGGTACTGGTTTATAATCAGAGGGAGGTGAAAATTTATTCGTAGGGCTACCATTGTCACCTAGAACATTGTCGTCCTCTTTACTGCTATCTGCTTCCTTATTGTCCACTTCTGTTTTGCTTTACTCTTTTGGTGCAGACGTTGTCTTTTCTGGAATTTTTATTTCTGTATCGCTTCTCAAAGTGATTGCACTTACATTCTCTTTTGAATTTACTACTATTTGAGAGGGTAATTTTCCAGAACCTTACATCTCTAATCGACTGATTGCAGTTGCCATTTGTCCTATTTTCGTTTTCAAATTCTACATATTTGCTGTCGTGTCATGTCGAAATTGTAAAGTTTCCTGTTGAAATTTCAAAGTGTTAGTGGTAAGTTGTTTAAACATATCCTCTAAAAACATATTATAATTAAACGATTGGCCCCATTGTTATTTGTTGGGATATGACTACTTATACTGTTAGTAGCTTAGGAAATTTTGAGTTACAGACGGATTTATTTGTGGATTTCCATAGCCAAAATTAGGATGATCTCTCCACCCTGAATTATATGTGTTTGAATATAGATCATATTTCCTTTGTGGCTGACTAGGAAAACCACCTCTTGTATTCACTTGTTCATATGACTCCTCTTGAATAGTGGAGCACATATATGTTGGATGTCCTATTACTAAACAAATTCCATAAGCTTTCACTTGTTTTGTATTACCTAATACCAATTGACGAACAAGAGAGGTTAGACTATTAATTTTTTGATCAATAGAAGAAATATCTACCTCATTGACATTCAATGGAAGTGTTAACATTTAAAGTAAGAAAAGTTATGCTTAAATGTTGATGGTTCAAATCAGGGGCTGCAAGTTCTTTCAAAATTTGATTTCTAGCCATGATTTACATCCTTAACTTGTACAACTCAAATAAAATATGAAAACTAGAAAAAAAATCTAATATTTTTTTCTAAATTAAAATAGAATTCACAAAAGCACAAAAATAAATAAAATTACTTCCCGGCAAAGGCGCCAAAATTTGGTGTGCTGTCGTAGGCACCCAAAAATAAAATCTTAATTTAAAAAATATTAATGTAGTAGTGTAAGTAAGAGTCAATCCCACAAAGAATGATTAATTTTATTTTATGTTTTTGTAAATCAAATTTGGGGGTTTTTTAATTAAAGAAATAATTTAAATAAAATTAACTACAATAAATGTGCAAGTAATTTAATGAAATAAATAAGAAGAAAAAGCCTTGGTTTACGTTAACATCCACCATCTAGAATTTACAACTGATCATTGATGCAAGAATAAATCAATTAATATTTTGAACATTCACCGTAGAAATAACTACTCCCAAGTAAAATAATTTTTCTCATCGCTCCTTAATTTTAGTTAAGTAGACACATGCATTTTAAATTACCCTTACTACTAAACAACCTCCGGCATGTGCTAACGATTTAATTTAATAGCAACTTTAAGAATTAGAAAAATCGTTAGACTAGAAACACAAGCCATGTGTTTGCATTTAATTTAGATGTACATTCTTCCTAAGATATAAAAATCTTTTAATGTGCAAAACAATTATTAATCTTAGTTATTTCACAAATAACAGTAGATTAATGCGACTAATAAACTAATAGGCCTCCTAGCAATTAAAGTAATCAATTATATAAATAAACGTAGAAGAATACTCAATACTCAAAATATAAATTGAACAATTAAAATAAATTAGATCTCACAGTATATTAATCTTATAGCTTCAGTCCCTTAAACGAAGAAAAATAATTTAGCCACACATAGCTATGAAAAACGCTAAAGAATAATAGAGAGAATTTTCTAGCAAAAGGTGTGTGTCAATTGTGTCTTAAGCCCTTTATTTATAGGATACATAATCTTCCTAACCTTAATATGAACTATTTTCCAAACCCCAATAGGAATTAGAATAAATTAAATAAATTTCAAAATAAAATCCTAAATTATTTCTTTTCCAAAACTAATAGGACTCTTATTTTTATTTATTGGTGACGGAACCCATGCGCTATAAAATAATTAGTTGCTGAAGAAATAAGGAATTCTAAAAGGTGCGGGACCCATGCCATAAAGGCCAGCCACCAGGATTCTGCTTCATTCACGTGCCTAACCTTTACTACTGTTAGTGCATCCCAGCCACACGTTTACTTGTTAAGCTTCCTCTGGCCCGTCCACGTATGGCGCTAAGTTTGCTACTGCCCAAACAACCTCTACGCATGGTGTGTAACATCTACTGACCTTCTAATTGCCAAACGACGTCATTGCCCAAGTCTGTTGATCCATTGCATCGAAGCATGCATTGCGCGGTTGTCCTCGTTTCTTAATATTTACGATTATGCTCAAGCAGCTCTTTCATTACCTTTTCGCCATCAAGATTTTGCCTAAATTATAAAATTGTCATCAGTTTCAATTTTCTTACAAAAATAAATATAAATTGAATAAAATAATAGAAAAATACTAAAAAATAATAATAATGCATAAAATTAAAGAAATGACCTAAACCAGTAAAAATACTTAAAAACGCACAAATAATTAATCATAAATACCTAATAAATAGACATAGAATCTACTTATCAAAGACCATGTATTTTTTACGTGTTTTTCCATGAAAAAGAGTTACGAGATTTGGGAAGAAAGGAAAGTTCAACCCTCGATTTATTGGCCCATTTGAAATTCTTGATCGAGTAAAAACTATGACTTATAAACTAGCTCTACCACCAAACATGTCCTACATTCATAACATTTTTCACATATCTATTTTACGTAAATATGTGAAGGACCCAAATCACATCATTGAGTTGGAGCCAGACATTATAGCTAAGGATTTAACGTATAAGGAGGTACCTATCAAGATCTTAGATAAGAAGGAGCAGATTCTACGCTCAAAGGTTATACCTCAAGTCAAGGCTCTATTTAGAAACTAAGATACAGAGAAAATGAACCGAGAGTTAGAATCTGAAATAAAATCTGAGTATCCTTACCTCTTCAAAATATTAGGTACGTCAATCTGAGTAAGGCCCTAATTTTTATTGAATAAAATTTAATTTTTCTTTATATATTTTGAAACAGTAAGGTGTTATTTTGATAAAAGTTAAAGTTAATGATTTTATGTGCAAATTATAATTTTTTGGAAAATATTCGATTCGTACGACGGTGTCAAATTAATCAATCATTAGTGGACCCCACAATGGAGTATTTGTCGGATATAGAAAATGACAACAGTAATTTTTTTAGTAAAAATGGTCAACGATATTATTACTTTTAACTGTTAAAATAACCAGTGATAAAAAGAACAGTAGCACTCAGTAGTCCACAATATTTCATCAATAATTGTCACTGCACAGTATTTCACATTATTAGATCAATAATTATCACAGTAGCTATTGCACTGTATTTTACATTGTTGAATCAACAATTGTCACAGTAGTAAATGTACAACATTTTGCATTATTGAACCAATAATTATCATTATACGGTATTTTATATTATTGAATCAATAATTGATATTGCACAGTAGTTTATATTATTGAACCAATAATTGTTACACTAGCTCATTTATTGCATTAAAATAATAATTATCATAGTAATGTGTTCTTAGATTATTTTTAAATTATTATTATCACTGTTGTAATATTATTTTTATTATTATATTTAATTATTAGTTGATATTTTGGATATAATTTTAATAAAGGGAGAAGTTGGATCACGTGGGAAAAGTAAAAGAAAAGGTGGGAGAAAAAATGGAGTCGGGAAAAAAATAGGATGGCCATATGGTGGGCTCTTAATTAATCTACTTTGAATGCTTTTGGAATTTTGAGGAGAGAGAAAGAATTCTTGGGAAAAGAAAGAAAAATAGTGTGGGAACAGGGAAAATTTCATTAATAACGGGGGGCCACCTAAATAATATATTCCATTTACTCCTTTTCATTCTCATTCTCATTCAATAGCAGGAAGAAAATTTATACATGGGTGGGAGAAGGAAGAAGAAAAAAAGGAGTAGGTGGGGGAGATAGAAAGAAATTTAGAAATAGTAGGTGAGGTTGTGTGCTCTATATAAAAGGGTAACTCCGGTAGAAGAATTCCTCACACCTTTCTTTCTCCTAGTGCTATATTATGAATATACTTGAGTATAATAAGGTCACTCAGTGTTGGTAAAGCAAAAAATAGTGCAAAATTTTTTCAAGTGAGTTTTTTTTAAAGAGTAATAATTGTACAAATACTTACTTCATACGGTATTCACAACTTTTCTTTTATAAGACTCTTTCTTTAGAAGATTTATTTTGAAAAACTTTATTTGGAAGATTTTATTTTTAAATATTATTTTATTTCAAAAACTATTTTGAAGTTATTATACTTTATACTATATAGTCACTTTTGATGATTTCATATATACGAGTTAGTGTACACCATGCAATTTGTATGTGATAGTTACTAATTAAATTGTATATCTATTCATAGGTTAATCAATTTCATAGAAATCAGTATCTAGTTACGTGTTAAGGTAATGGATATCATTTTTTTTCATACTCTTAAACTTACTATGATAAGTATTGTTCGGTAAAATTTATGAAATGATTAATAGTTTGTGCTTAATCTAATATTATTTTATTTGAACCTTCCTATTTATCCAAACCTTTCAATTGAATTTTAACCATTAGGAACATTAAACATCATTCTGGACAAAGTAAAATTTGTAAACCTCTAATGTCTATTGTTTATCCTATTATTCACTTTTTTCTGTTCATCAGTTATATCACTTTTATTTGTTCTAATAATCGAGAATCAAGTTATTATAAATATATGTGCCCTGGGTGCACAGATTATATAATTGGTGAATGTCTTTGGCCTGGGACAAAAACAATATGATTGTTGAGTGTCTTTTTGGACAAGTGGTGAAAGTTCTCTTTGGCTTGGGGCAAAGAATAGTTGTTGTTTAACATGATCATGACTATGAGTGTTAAAGTTGATAAACATTTGATGATCAATTTTTAAATAGGAGAAGATTTTAGACATCGTGATCTATTTTACTCTCCTAATGGATTATTCATTCTGCCGCAGATATTTATTGAATAATTATTGTCTACTATATTCTATCATTCTGCTACAGCTGTTGATCTAAAACTTGTTGTCTATTATATTCTATCAAGTTTATCACTGTTGAAGGCTAAAAATAATTTATTCATTATTATCTTAGTCATAATTTTTTTACTGGGTTATTTGACCTCACATTTTCTTTTTGTTCCAATGTTCTTCAGGAGATGAGATATAGCTGGGACTAGCAGGGGAATGGAGTTATGGTCCGAGTTGGTAGTTAATAATCTTAACCATGTTGTAAAATAATGTGACAAAAATACTGAAAACTTAGTTGTGTATTACAAGGTATTGTATTGTTGTACTTTGTAATGTATTGTAATAGTAGTTATTTGTCTTTTGGAGACTTAAATTTGGGTTGTATAGACCCGAATTTGGAGGAGTCACAGAAGGTGTCGCAGATCTCCAAGAAATTGAGTAGGTGGTCATTAGGATCATCATTCGACAACCCCCCAAATTGAACTGAGTTCTGAATCATTTATATGGTACATGGCTTAATCTCAAATGTAGTCGCATGAATTGTAGCCCTCTAAATACTTGAGTGTATTTCATTAACATGAGGCATCACATACTCCCTAAGTGATTTATGCTCTTTTTCAACCATCCTTACTTGACGTTGTACTGCTTCTTAACAAAACTTTCGCAACGTTTAGAACCTTCTTTCAATTTTGTCCTTGTATGGTAGCAGTTCCTAACCTTTTAATCTCATGTATATACACAAATCAAAAGGTTTCAGGCTCTAAATTCTGGGAAAGCATATTCACTAGAGAAATTTTAGGGCTCGATTAATGACTTGCCGCTGCAAAAACTTCTGGTTGAAAGTCTACAAAAGCAAGTACAAGAAATTAAAAACATTTAAATTAAAATCGAATTAATGGAAATTAATATTGAAATAATTACTAGAATAATTTTTCGGCAATGGCACCAAAAACTTGTTCTCCGATTTAGATAATTATAATTTATATGCAAGTATACACGATCAACAAGTAATATAGTGTAAATAAGAGTCAATCCCACAAATAATTAATACTAATAAATTTAAAGTACCAATTTATGTCAATTCAATTCTATTTAAATAATTACAATTTAATTGAAATAATTACTAAATTAAAATTAAAACTAGAATTCACTATCAATGATTGATTATCGGATATTAAAAAGCTTAAGATTATAATTTTCCCTATTACATCACATAAATCTCTTTACTCTTTCTCAGATTAATTAATCAAAATGAGTTTTTAACTGAGAATGTCTAATTATTTATTAACCTTTTTCAATGATTAATAAAAGGATTTATCCCAGTTTTATTACTATATTTCTATGCAAGATAACTTGAAATAAACTCATTAAGATCAATCTTTCAACAAAGTTACATGCGGCACATAGGTATTTTCATTCTACACACAAACTCAATTATTCAATCTTTCATCTTTCAATTCTAGAATTCATCTTTCAATTCGATCTAAAAAATCAAACTAATTATTGGCCAAATAATTAATAAACTAAGCACACAATATGATATACAACTCAACTTAGAACGACAATTGAAAATAAGAGTGATTAAATTTATGCTAAGCAATAAGTTCCATTACAATCTTAATAAGAATATTAGTTCATAATCTCATATTGAAAAACCATGATCATCAAATTAGACAACATCCCAAAGTATCAAAAGTAAAAGAAGAAACTCTAATGAGATCTCTAATCTCTCTAACCTTTTGCTTTAATCTTCCTTGCATTGCGCCTTTGAATCTCCTAGCCTCCAATTAGATCTTCAGTCCTTGCTCCTTAGTTTTCTCTCGAAAGCCCTAGGTCTCTTAGTTATATCTTTCCTTGAAAACATAGGCTTGGAAGTATTAAAATTCAACATGGCATCAACTTTCTGCACAAAAGCACATCCAATCCCGAACTATCTGTCGACATGTGCCCCATCGCATTTTTTACACTGGAATCATGCGCCCTAACGCACCTCTACTAAAAAATTACAATTCCGCCATCAAAAATCCAAAATGTCCGTTTTGTCCCTCCATTGTCTCTTTCTACAAAATAAACATAAAAGCAAATAAAAAGTACTAAAAATACTTAAAAATAACAAAATAATAAGCCTAAAGTTACTTGATTCATAAGTATAAAACCTATTCATTAAAGTGGGATCTCAAAAAGATTTAAGAATAAAGGTTGGAAGAAAAATTTAAAAGAAGATCTAAAAGAGGATCATGAAGAGACGAAAAGGGAATTAAAAAGAAGAAGATCAGGAGGTAATTGATTTAAAAGATAGAGATGAGAAGAGATGATAATATTATGTTATGTAGAAAAGAGATGATATTAAGGTGTGATAGTTATCATGCATATTAAAGTAAGATGTATTTTATGGAAATGTCTTAAGATGGTTAAAATAAATAATTCAGTAATAGCATATGAGTTGGAAGTATCTATGGAGTAAGCATCAGATGAAATGTAAGTTATTAAGAAAAGAGTTGAGGAGTTAGAAAATTTGTGAAAACAAAGTTCTAGATGAATATTTATAGTAGCATAAAATATTGAGTGTTAAATAATTATAAAGTGGAATAATTATGAAATAATAAGATTATCTTAAAGTAAAACAATTGTGGAGTTAGATAATCGTAAGATAAGCAACTGTGGAAGAGTAAGAAAAATGTTGAATGAAATGATGGTAGAAGAGTAAGATGATAGTAACATAGAAATGCATAATAAGACAATCGTAGAGTGAAATAATTGTAAAAGAGAAAGAAGATTATTGAGTAAGTGAAGAAAAGAAAGATAATTATAGACTTAGGCGAACTAGAATGATCGTATGAGAGAAGGACTATCGTAGAGTAACACAATTGTAAACCGGTGAATATAATAAGAGATCGTAGAGTGACAAATAAGATGTCAAACATCTGGAGGAGTAAAGTCACAGAAGAAAAAAAAAGACAGATAAGAAGATTGGAACATGATTCAAAATCCTGATGATACAGTTAATCATTAATGTTGCAAATTAACACATATGTGAAAATTTTGGAGAAGCTTATCATTACAGAATGTAGAGGTAAAGCCTAGTAAATAACAAAAGAAGAAGAATGGATAAGGTAATAAGAGAGGAAATATTGGTAAAAGAAAAGGGAAAAAAGATGAATATTATAAGAGGAAATAGAAGTAGAATAATAATATTAATAACCATGAGAAAGAAGAGAATTGAGGTATGAATGAAAGAAATGTGGAAAGAACCAAACAAGAAAATGTTTAAGAGAGACAAGTGCTTAAGAAGGATAATTTAATCCTGAATGGATAAGTTTAAAGAAGAACGAAAGTTAGGGTGTGATGTTTTAAGATTACTAAGTAAGGAACTGTCCATGAAAGGGATGAGGATGGAAGAAGAAAATAAAAAGAATGACAGTAATAAGTTGATAATAACTTAAATTGATTCAGTAGACCTCAAATAATATAGGAAAAATAAGATTGACAGAAGAACATGAATATAGATATGAAGACAAACAAATCTATAGTTGAGGATTTTTTCTTGGAAAGGAAAAGTATGATTCAGAAATAAAGAAAATTAAGTTCAAGATAATTGTAAGAAGAATAAGGGATGTGACATATGAGGTGGTTTTATCTCTAAGGATGGAGCATGTATGAGATGTATTTTATATTTTATTATGATGATTGTGATTATAAGTATATAATGGATTATGAATCCATGTGGATTGATTAGAGATTTGAGTTCTAAGACGTTTATTGACAAGAAAAAGCAAGTATTATAAAGTGATGCGAGTATTATGAAGTGAAGGTAATGTGAAGAGGTTATTTTTAAGAGAAAACTACTTGGTGGCTAAAGGATGAATGAAGAGATTTCAAGGATGAAAATTTATTAGAGTAATAGTATGCTAGTGATTCCGGGGACGGAATTCTTATAAGTAGGGAATAATGTAATACCCATAATTTCCAAATAATTGAATAAGAATTATAAATGAGAAATGAATAATGAAAATTAGAGTTTTAATGTAAATGTCAGTAAGAAATTTAAGAAAAAAAGAAAGAAAAGGAAAAAAAACGTATGAAGATGTAAATGTAAATGAAGAATCTGTTGGGATACTCCTCGAATTCTATTTGGAAAAAAAGTTGCTATTTTAGAAAGAAATGTGTCCTATTTTTAATAGGATATTTAATATATGCTAGAGTCTTAATATTAGAAAGAATTTTTTTTTTGGCAGGAATATTATTTTGGAAGTGTCCTATTTTAAATAGGAAGAGGAAAATTGTGGGTACTCTATAAATAGAGTATTATGTTTAGTTGTTGAAGTTTAACAAAACTAAAAGTCATGTAACATCTTAAGAGTTGAGAGAGGGTGAGAGTGAGTTTTGTGTTTGTGTGCGAAAGAGGGTTTTTGCAACTTTTATATTCCGTGCAAAAAAATTATATTGTGGGAGGGAGGGTTTATAGCTTTTATTCCGTATAAAAAGTTGTGCCGTGGTATTGTGTAACCTCAACTTTTAGGGCATAAAACTGGAGAAGATTATTGTAAGCCCATTATTATTATGATAACAGAGATTTGGAGTTTGACCAGTGATTTTTTTCTTTAAGGGTTTTCCATATTAAATCTTATGTTGTTCTTCTCTCTTTATTTTATAGTGTTTTGGTTTGCGCGACTTAATTCCAAACAAAAGCTATATAGTACAAATGTCAAATTTGAGTTCGGGAAGGAATTTTGAGAAACGGGCTGCATTTTTGCATCCAGAATGTCAAATTTAGCAAGTAAAGACTATAAACACGATATGGGTTCGGGGTTGACTTTTTGGTTAATAATTAACTTTTGCGAAAAAAAGTCAAACTTCGAGTTTGAAAATAAATTTGAAGATAAGGATGTCTTCATGATGTTGGGGACATCAAATTTAGTAGAAAATGATTATAAACATGAAAATTTGACTTTTTGAATAAGAAGTTAAAAAGTCAAATAAGAGAGAGAGAGAGAAAAAAAAAAGAAATTGCAATAGAATTCTGGAGAGTTCGAGCTGACTCACAGTTGGCATGTGGGGTGGCTGAATTGGAGATATGGATAGCAAGGAATTTTTTAAAATATTTGACCAAAAGATATTTTTGAAAAAAAACTTATTAAATAAGCTTTATAAAAGGAAAATAAAGTAAGCAATTAGTCATTTTTCAACCAACAATCACCACCCAAGGACTGGAGATAAAAGAGATTGAGTGGGCTGGAGATACAACTATCTACGTTGAGAGAAGGAGAAGAAAAACCAAGCCATGCAAAGAAGGAAGAGAAAAAGGGTAAAAACTAAGAAGGTATTATTCTAAACCTTGGTTAGTATTTGATCTTCATGTATGGAATTAAGTTTTTTATGGAGTTTATGTGTAGAAGACATGTATATGCTTGTTCGTGATAGATTAAACTTTTATAAATAAGAATCAAACAAAAGTAATCAAGAAATTAAACAAGGAAAAATGGAAATAAAAATCTGCAAAAAAGACTAGGCCGACGTGCTTTTTGCACGAGTTTTCTGTACTTGTGTGTTAAGAATTTGGTCATGGCATAAAAAACAATAGCAGATACAGAAGTTATCTATGCTTGGGCACAAGGATCACCCAAAAATTCCTTGTAGATTATTTGCTATGATTTTTCTAGCGAGACAAGGTAAAGCTAAAACTCAGGAAATGATATATTATGTCTCTACTTTTTCTAAAAATTGTATAAAATTGCGTGTCTGGAATTTGAAGATGGTATAAAAATAAAAGTTGTATATATGGAAGCTATGAAGATGGAGGAAAAAGAATGAAGTTAAAATTCCTTGTAGATTGTGCTTTGTGGAAGAATTAGTAAAGCTGGCCAGAAAATTATAACTTCTAACCTAGCTGGTAAAAGATGAAAATATGTTTTGATTGAGGAAGGCTATGGAATCTGAGCATGTGTAGTATGAAAGTAGATTGTATAAACTTTAAATTGACTCAAGAATGAATGAAAATAGATAACTAAAGAAAGAGTTATGATTAAAACAAAAGTAGTGTTCGTTATGAAGTTAAAACGAATTTTATAATTCATTTTGAAATGAAACTTTGGATTATGATATATTTTGACGTAAAATAACATATTTCGATGTAAAGAAGATATTGTCCAAGATTTTAGAATTTTTGGATTTAACTCTGAATTACAGAGATTATTGAGAAATGTTCACAGAAATGTTAAAATGAAATTACGAGAAGTAATTAATATTAGTTAATGTTAATATGAGAAAATTAGTATGTTGATGAAAAATATTTTATAATGTTGTAGACGATTTAGAATTGAGTACAGAAGGAAGAAATATTGGATGTGAATGATGTACTACGGACCGAGGCAAGTTTCACAATTTATGCAATTAATTCATATTAATTATTTTGAACAAGTATTCATTATTGCAAGTTCTCTAGCTTATGCTAGTTCTATTGAATTGTTCAAATTATTTTTGAGCTTATGTGAAGCTCATTATTTTGAGCACGTTTTTCATTTGCACAAGTTCTATTATGCTGCATTTATACAAATTCTTATGATTGAGCTACGTTGCAAGTTTTGAAGATATATGTGAATTCTTAAACTCATTATATTATGGTAGATTCATGATTCATATTAGTATGGTAAGTTGTTGAACCCATTGTCGTATGGTAAGTTCTTGATGAGTTCTTCAACTCATATTATTATGGCGAGTTTCTGAACTCATATTATTATGACAAGTTCCTGAACTCATAATATATAGTAAGTTCATTGAATGAAGCGTTATTTCTAAATTTACTTGATATCCTAAATTTATTTAAAATGCAGAGTATGTCAGTTGTTTCGACTACTCTACTGTGAAACTGATTCAAATTGAGGATGAACAACCCTATAATATAGGGGAATATTTCTGAAGAGTTTTTCAGTCTATTTGACTGTTAAACATTTATGGAGAGTTAACAGTTTATATAACTGTGGGACATTTATGTTCTTGTTTTCAGTGGTGTTGACGACCCCTCAGCAGAAGTCAAAAATACTATGATGTTGAAATTTTAAAATTTCTTATTAATTCTGTGCTAATGCACATTCTTAAAGTTTCAAATATTGAAAATTTATTTCACAAGCTATTCATTGGTTTAAATCATTTTTATTCATTGATGAACTTATTATGATAAGTCACTGTATATTGCTTGAGTGAGGTAACATTTTACAGGTCATGGTAGTGTTGCTAAGTTGATCACCTGCAATATAATCCGAAAAAATTCTTGGTCCTTTATCACCTTTCAAGTAACGAGAAAAGTTGATAATATTTTTAATTCAAAATTATTGAGATATTAATTCAAATTTATTCCTTAAAATATTCTAGTTCAGTTTCATACTTGCTTAGTATATTTGATGTTATCACCCTTGTAATCATAAATTATTGTAGGAAGAAAGGAAATATATACCAGAAGGGTCGAGAGTTGGAAAGTAAGAGAAAGATAAATTCTGTAGAGGCTATAGGTTGGTATCAATGATGAGGTAAAGTGCAAGACCTAAGTTGCGATCCAGGGATAAGGTATGTGATATAATATCTGTAATAGGCTAGTTAAATCAATAAGAATATTGATGGATATTATGGAAGATGTGTATCGTGATCATGGTTGTTAAGTCGTCGACTAGTTGTCCAAGCGTGCTGGGCATCACATGGCGAGGGGTTGACTTGGCTGCTAGGTCCCTAATGTAATATCCCAAAATTTTACAATAATTATAAATAAGATTTGAAATAATCAATTAAAAATTATGATTTAAAACCTAGAGTTGGAAAAGTGAGATGTGTAGAAAATGGGTGAACATTTTTTTTAAAACATAATTTAGTTGTTAGAAATTAAATGTGGAAATATTTTAATGATGCATGTAGAGAATTTATTAAGGAAATAAATTCAATTGAGAAGTGAAGGTGATTATATTAATATTTATATATATACCTAGAGTTGAGTTTGTTAGTCAAATAAGATGATGTGTGAAGTAAATTAAATACTCAATAAAATTAATATGATTAATTAGTTTAAGTATAGATTAAAAAGGAAAGTCATGTGATATAATTAATTGAGTTAATTATTTAAGTCATGAATTAAAGTTATGAGTAACAAGTAGAGAAATATAATATTGCCTAGAATGACAATATTAAGAAGTAATTAATTTAATTATTAAGTTGTTGTATAGAGTCCAAGTAATTTAATTACTACTAGTGGACTAGCCTAAAAGGATTATAAATGTTAGCCCAATATGAGAATACTTGCATGAATGTGGATAATTAAATAAGAGAGCCCAATGCAAAGTAAATTATGTAGCCCAAACATTTAAAAAGTCAATTGATGGTCAAAGTGTTTGAAAAATTGGTTGAGTGTAGAGAATTAACTAATGTAGGGTTAATTGAATAACCCTAGTTGGTAGACAAGAGAGAGCATTAACCAAACGTTGGTTAATTACTAGGTGAATAAGTATGGCGATGAGAATTAACCATGGATGAGTTAATTATGTAACCCAATGTGGTAGAATAATTAAAAACAAGTCTAATTAGATTATATTTTAAATGCAAATGAGGTATTAATCTAGGTCAAATGAATTAACCTAGTAGTCCGAATAATTAATTAAACCTTGATCCATGTAATAATTAAACTAGCTCAATGCTTGTTTTAATTAAATGTAACATAGGGTATTTAATGTTAGCCCAATGTAACAATAAAATTGAGCCCAACCAAATTAAATGGATGAGCTCAATATATTTAAATCCTAGAGTCCAATGTGGAGCCCAAATGATAGTCAAAATTGGTCAAACAATATATATATAAATGTATATATATATATATATATATATATATATATATATATATATATATATATATATATATATATGTATAATTAAAACATTAAAATTAAAGCAAAAATGAGTGATTAAATACCATTTTCCAACAATTTAGGGGCCCCCACTTGGGGGTTGCTTGATTTGCTTCATGTTGCTTACAATACACTTCTTTCCATAGTTGGCCAACCACCCTAGTCATTCTATTTGTCTATCAATTGGTCATTTAAGCAATAGTAATCCCAATTTAGCTCTTAATTTGACTATATTGGTGAATTAGTAGAGATAATGAAGGTTTAATATATGGCTATATATAGAGTGCTCCACACACTTGTATATGTTTGTTAGTCATTTGTAGCATTTTCTAGAGAGAAAAAGGGAGAGTTTCTTGAGAAATATAGAGAGTTACTCTTGTGAGATTGATGATCCACCAAGAAAATTTGCCAGAGAATAGTCAAGGAGGAGTCCTTAGCAAGATCATATCAAGAAGAAGAAGTGCATCCATGTCAAAGAGGTTCAAAATGGCTCTATCTCTTCTTTAGTTCATTCTTATAGTTTAGATATGATTTGAACGGTTAAAATGTATTTTTAACCGATCAAAAGTTATTTTGATGATCTAGAAGTCTAAATCTATGATATATAGGTAGATTCATGGTTTAGTATGTTTAATACATGTATTGGTATGTGTGTTATGCAAATAAATGGAAGAAAATTCCATATTGTGATTTACCGGTAAAACTTAGATGATTCGATCTTAAATTTTTCTCAAAACGTTTTCAAAAATGTGATTGAACCATGAAATATTGTAAAACAAGAAGTTAGGAAGACAACAACACTAAGTTGGTGTCATTTGGATGTGTAGAGTTTATTTTATTCAAGGTTGAACCATTAAAACCAAGGATTTGTGATTTTAGTTTTTACTTTGTCCTTGTGAGCAGTTTTTAGTCCACTTCCGTTTGGAATTTGGATTTGTGATCTAAAGAGAAATTGTAGAGAGGGAAATTCTGATAAGAATAGACTCACGAATCACCCCAAAATATTTTAAAATGTAGAAGTTATGGCTGTCGGAGCGTCGGAGGGTCGAGCAGTCAAAAAGTTAACTTTCGGAGGAGTTGGCCGAGCGCCTACTGAGCGCCTACCAACCGCCAAGGTGCTTGAGCCGGCTGTTTCTGGGGGCAAATTCGGTCTGGGTCGGGTCAGTCCGGGTCGAGTTTTTTTATGAAAATTTAAGTTGAAATATGTATAAAATGAATGAGTTTGGATATTAAACCAATATATGAAGATTTATTAGTAATTAATTGGTAGCTAAATATTTAAAATAAAGACTAAAGTTAACACAATTAAAAAGTTAACTATTGGTATTATTTGAAGATTATTAAAATATTATTAAATAATCAATAATATTAGTATATGATTAAAAAGTTGGTAAATGATTAATAACAATAGTACATGATGAAAATGTTATTAAATAATTAATGACATTAATAAGTGATTAAAAATTATTAAATGGTTAATAATATTAATAAAGTAATTAAAATATTATTAAATGGTTAATAATATTAATAAGTGATTAAAATATTATTAAATGGTTAATAATATTAATAAGTGATTAAAATATTATTAAATAATTAATAATATTAATAAGTGATTAAAATATTATTAAATGGTTAATAATATTAATATGTGATGAAAATATTATTAAATGGTTAATAATATTAATAAGTGATTAAAATATTATTAAATGGTTAATAATATTAATAAGTGATTAAAATATTATTAAATGGTTAATAAAATTTGAATGTAGTTGTATATTATCAAAGATAGATAATATTTTGAGGTATTTGGTACATTATTAAATGTCCAAATTATTACATTATGTAAAAGAAGAAAGTTTAATTGAATTAAACCAATGTAGATAGTCCATTTGTGACTAATTTAGACAACTTATTAAAAGTAAGTCGTACGAAGAACATGTAGTGAACGCGCAAGTTGATTAAGCGTACCCAACATGTCCAAACTGTATTTGGGCAGGATTTTTATCCAGAACTTAAAGTTTAGTTTATCGGACAACTAAAGAGTTAATAATTTGAAATTAAGGCCTTAAGTTAAAACTAATTAATAGTCATTGTAACTAATGGTTATGTCAATTCTATATATAAATTGTAGGTTGAACAAGAGACGCAAATAAGCGTAGATGGTAGAAGCGACCAAGCAAGTTTTTTCAGAACTTGCTCCTATGTGCCTTAATATGCTATGGTGTGATATTAAATTATTAATAGAAAGATATTGATGATAATTGTGATATGCATGAGGTATGATTACATGTAGATTATGTATAAATATGAAGCATGAATTTGCTAGATGTTATATGTGATGCATGAACAGTATGACATAAACTGAAATGCATGAAAAGCATGATGTAAGTATAAATTGCAGAGTATATGTGAAGCATGTAATGTGTTATGTGTAACTGTTAAACTTGCCGAGCCGTCGTGCTCACTCTTGCCCAAACCAACATTTTCAGATAGTGCAAATTATTTGAAGTTCTCGATAAAGATCAAGGAACAGGAAAGTATATTACTTTCACCGAAGATCTAAGTATTTGTTGTAGATATTAGTCTGAAGTGGACAGGTAAATGATTGCGTAGTATAAGACTTTCGTTGGTATGTTATATGAGTGTTAAATACACAAGTTGATTGTAATAGAATGTTGTATCATGTATGATATTAAGACATACTAGGAATGTATAAAGATTTCGATTCTGGAATAGAAAGAGATGTTGTAAAATTGTAAATAAATGGTTATTTATCAATTATAATATTGTTGTAATTCATGAACAATAAGGAAAATGTTGTACTTGTGTTGAACCGGATCCAAGGTCCGAATTTGGGGTCGTCACACCTAAAACCCCATCCCTAACAATTGCAACTAGTTTATCTTTCCAATATTAAATCTCTATTTATATTTCTTGTGTTTGCAGATGTGTTACATGTATGAAGTGATGCATCGTGATCTCAAACTAGAAAACTAAGAAGAAGAAGTTACTTGCGATGGAGTCGCGGTCGAGGTGTCGAGTTGCGACCACTTTTGCTGCTGCTTCTTTTGCCTTTTCTTCTTCAGTAACGGTGTTGTAATGGAGGAGCTGAAATGATAGTGGTGTATAGAAAAAGGGAATATCTTGAGAAGGAAAGTTTCACGTGGACGCGTGAATGTTTTAAGTATTATTTTATGTATGTGCCAATGCGACCCTATAATTTTTTTTATGTGTATGCCACACTGAGCTCAATTCAGATTATTTGTTATTTTATTGGAAAAAATTATAATATCTTTTTATTATAAAATTAATATTAATTTAAAAAAAATTAATTCAAGATATTTTAAAATTTAAAATTAACATAATTTATTTATTTTTTGAAAATAATAAATGTATTTTTAGGTAATTTATAATATTCATAATCATATTGACATAAAACAAATGAATTCATGTTAATTTTGAACTTGAAATTGAATTTTTATAAGTTAATATTGGTCTTATAATTTAGAATGAAAAGAGTATTTTTTTTCTTTTATAATATATAATAATTTATGTATTGGTTATAGGTACTCCATATTTATATGTTTAAATAATTTACTGTAAATAACTAATTAAATAATTATACATAATAAAGATAAGACGTGAGACTAACAGGAACTCCACCAAAGATAAGTAACGAAATTACATATGACAATCATATAATTACTCAATTTTAGAATGGACAGAAAAAAATAAATAGATAAAAAATTTAATTTTTTTATTTAATTTCTTTGTTATCGAATTTTTTTAACGAACGCATAAAAAAAGAAATAGACGGAAAACTTTGTCACTTTTGTCAAAAATTATCTTCTGCTAGTCACTTATCAAACACTAATTCCAAGTACCCACAAGATCTCCGACTTTAATATTTATAATAAATAGTATTTTTGAGATAATTTATAATATTTATTATTTTATTGACTAAAATTAAAGAAATTCGTATGAATTTTTGAGTTTAAAATGTCTTAATTTTATTTTAAAAAATAGTGATATTGTATTTTGAAATAGTATATATCCATTACTTGAAATAATTAATTTTTGAATTAGTGTTACTAGTATCTTCATATATATACGTACTTCTTCTCACTAAATTTTTTAAATAAATGTTATTTTAAAAAATTAATGTGAAGTTTATTGAATGAGACATTTGATATTATTAATTATGATTATTTTTATTTGTGTAATCCTCAAAATTGAGGACTTAAAGGAAATGATAAAGACCATATGCTAAGTATGACTAACATATCTTTAACATATTAGTTTTATTCATAAATAAGATTACTATTAAATAATAAAATTTAAAAATTTAATAATTGAATTAAATATTAAAACTTAAGAAACTAAACATAAATTTAAGAATTATATTAAATTAAACTAAATATTACAAATGTATAATCATTTATATAATTTGAAGTTGGTACAAGTTCAAAAAATTATAACTATAATAAAATTATCCATTTTGACTTGATCTTGTTCACTTCTTGTTGTGATTTGATATTTTATAACTTGCATTGTGAATATGGTAAATCATTAGAAAAAAATATATATTAATATTCATATAAATATAAATATTAAATATATATAATTTTATTCATATAAAATTTATATTATTAATGACTTATCGACTTGTGGACAACTAGTCGGGCGCTTTATCGCCAAAGCGCTTAAGCTCTCGGCTATCGCCTCAACTCGACTTGTCGCCTTGATAACTACGATCGTGATGCATCAAATCTGCAGTAACGATTACAGTCATTGATCTCTATGTAGACCATGTATTACAATATAATATTGATGAAACTTTCATATTGGATGAGCATAATAGTTTTAACAAACAGGAGTTTGTTAGTCATGATTTAAACGATAATGTGGGTGAAAATATGGTTGATAATAACATTGGCAATAAGGGTGAGACTGATAATGAAGGTGATAAAAAGGTAGATATAGTTGGTCATAATTTGGATAGTGTGGCTGGGGAGAATGTAAGTGTAAAAAAGAGTGGTAAAAGGAAGTCCAAAGGGGGGTAAACAAAGGGCAGTTGAGGAGGAAAGTTCTAAGATAGATGATAACTTTGATAGTGATGTTGATGAAGACTGCAATGATGAAGAATTAGTAGAAGTTAAGAGGAAATATAGGTAATATAAGAGGGAGATGAAAAAGAACACAGAGTTAAAGGATTAGGGAGATGAAGTAGGAAATAAGCGAGAGGAATGAAGAAATTAGGGATATGAAGGGAATGATGGAGATGAAGAGGGTTAGGATGAGGTTGAAAATGGCCAAGATGACGTGGCATGAAACAAGTAAGAGATTAATAAAATAGAGGGAAAACAATTTGGGAATGAAACTGATACTAAAAATTATGGTAAGGGCAGTGATTCAGATGATGCATGGCAAAGTGAATATAAGAACAACGATGTTCTAAGGTCTCTTTTTGAGACCAGTGAAGAAGATGAAGATGTTTGCTATGTAGGGCCTCTTCTTAGTAAAGAAAAAGAAAACTGTTGAGGTTTACAATAGTTAGACCAAAAAGAAGTTGATAAAGTTTAAGGGGTGTATGATATTTTTCAGCATTAGGGGGTTTAAAGATGCTATAAGGGACTACTCTATTGTAAATGGGAGGAAATTATCGTATTAAATCAATGA
This sequence comes from Hedera helix, assembly GCA_947179155.2. Taxonomy (NCBI): domain Eukaryota; kingdom Viridiplantae; phylum Streptophyta; class Magnoliopsida; order Apiales; family Araliaceae; genus Hedera; species Hedera helix. Next base: position 58,144 of record OX359274.1, on the reverse strand, counting down.
TTCCAAAATATGCCAAGTCGGGTGTGAGAAAGGATGTCCATGGAAATTATGGGCTAGTTATATACAAGGGACTGATACATGGCAGGTTAAGTCTCTCGTAGAGATTCACATTTGCACTAGAATCTTCAAAAATAAGTTGGCTATAGTCAAGTACTTGGCTAAGGTATACGGGAGTAGGATTAGGAAGAATCCTAGCTGAAAATTAAAAGAGACGCAAGAAGAGATAAAGTTGAAACTTAAGTTGGATGTTACATATATGAAGTGCATGAGGGTGAGATAATTAGCATTGCAGGAGATTCGACAAGTCATGAAGGATCATTATTTAAACGTGTGGGACTTTGGTACTATGATAAGAATAATACAGTTGATATAAAAATAACAAGATTGAATCCTAGAGATGTGCCTAGATTTAAGAGATTTTATGTCTGTTGTGATGCTTTGAAAAAGGCTTGGAAAGATGGATGTAGACCTGTCATTGGCATGGATGGATGTTTTCTGAAAATAGTGTGTGGTGGGCAACTGTTATTTGTAGTTGATAAAGATGGAAATAATCAGATGTTTCCTATTGCTATGGGGGTGGTAGAGAGTGAGAATTATGATATCTAGACTTGGTTCTTGCATTTGTTGGTGGCTGATCTTAATTTGGGAGATGGCTATGGGGTGACTTTAATATCCGATCAACAAAGGTTAGCTCATTATTTATTTTAATATATAATAACTTTAATACCTCATGATTTTCTTTGACACTGTAGGTATGTAAATTTTATAAACATAATATTTTCAGGGATTGAAGGGGGGCTATTGAGGATCTTCTTCCTCATGCAGAGCATAGAAACTGTGCAAGACACATCTATGAGAATTAGTAGAAGAAGTTTCCATCCTAAGCACTTAAAGCAGCATTTTGGGAGTCATATATGGTAACTCATATTATAGCACATAAAAGGACAATAAGAGAGGTTGAAAGGTTATCAAGTACTGCACATGACAAACTGACAGAGTATGATCCAAAGCTTTGGTCTAAGGAATTTTTTGAGACTTAGTCAAAAAGTGACAATGTGGAGAGTAACATGTCTGAGTGTTTCAATGCATGGATCATAAAGGCAAGATATATGCTAGTTTTATACATGCTAGCGGATATACATGATCAAATTATGGTGAGGTTACACCAAAAAAGAGATGCAATGATGAATAGTGATGACTTAATCTGCCAAGGATTAAGAAGAAATTGGATGCAGATATCTTAGCCTCTGCAAATTATGAAGCTCTATGGGACGGACAGTCAAACTTCCAAGTGAATGAAGGAGGGAGAGGAGAGGATACACTGTGAATCTTGAGCAAAAAAGTTGTACATGTTGGGTGTGGGATTTGACAGGAATCCCTTATTTTCATACTGTTAGAGCAATCCATTCTATCTATAGTAACCCATAGATTATGTGGCTCACTGATACATTAAGGGCAGTTACATTAAAACTTATTCTCATACCCTAGAAGTATTGAATAGGGAAGATTTTTGGGACTTCACTAAATGTGATATCATGCTACATCCATCAATGAAAAAGAAGTTAAAGGGTAGGCCATAAAGGTTAAGAAGGAAAGAGTAATGGAAAGATGGAGCAACCATCAGCAAAGTTAGGGCATTTTCCTTTTTCAAGTCTTTGACCACACTTGATTCACTTTCATTCTTAAATAATTGTAGTCTTTGTATTTCTTCATTTGCATAACATAGTTCATCCCTTAAATTTTTATCACTTTCCTTGATCTTTTAGTGAATGAAGGGTCACACCATTGGAAAAATCAATAATATATCATCTTATCCTGCTCAAGTAAACAATATAAGAACATTTGTGAGTGAAAAAAACCCCTTTTTATTTCATCAAAAAAAATAAATTGTAAATTCACATACCTTGCACCTACCACAACTAACAAATCTTCTACTTGGATCTAGGTTCCATCTTTTCATGCTTCCCACATGGGGGCAACCATTCCACGCCCGCATATGATGGGATTGAATGGGGAGAAGTTGAGCTCATAATTTATAGATTTGCTCACAAGAGCTCTCTACCCCCACTTGAGGTACTCATCTTCTTTAAATGCACCTATGTATTATGTTCTTAATTTCAATTTCTTCAAACCAATTGACTATAGCACCTTCAATCCCGCCGACTTATCTGTAGATTTCGAACCTTAATTTTACCCATTTTGATGTCTAATTTCGTATTTAAGAGAAATGAATTTTGTTAGGTGGGATCAGGTATGGGTAAGTTTTTGATGGGTGTGCAGGTATAACTGATATGTCAAAACTTGTTAAAACTAGCTTCTAACTCGGATTCAATCATATATGGCTCTTTCACGTCTATATGCTGCTAAAATAATTAACCTTGTTGACGAAAATTCAAAATTTTGTAAGAAAAGCAAAGCATAGTCGGTTAACTGTAAAACGTAAAGTTTAGTTAGTTGACTGAACATAAGTTGACCTAAAGTAGAGTAATGAAAAAAAATCATTTAACTCGATTCTTAGCAATTGAGAAATTTACTGACACTATCTGTAATAACCACGAATTTTAAATACATTGTAATTATAATTATTAGATAATTATCAATGAATTAAATTTTTGTGTTAATTAATTTTACTTTTATGAGATTGAATTAATATACTAATGTAGTTGTATATTTGTTCAATTATTAAAGTGTAGCAAGGTAAGTTAATAAGTTAATAAGACAAGTCTAATTGGATTATATTTTAAGTCTAAATGAATCATTAAACTAAATCCAATAAAATTAAGCTAGAAGTCCATGAACATAGTTAATTTATTGGTCCATGTTATAATTGAACTAGCTCAATGCTTATTTTAATTGAAAGTAGCATGTGTTAGTTAATAAGAGTCCAATAGAATGAATTAATTGAGCCCAAACAAATTAAATGAATGAGTTCAAAAGAATTGTTAAATTGACCCAACGTGGAGCCCAAATCAAAGTCAAAATTGGTCTATATATATATATATATATATATATATATAAAGAGAAAAAATAAATCAAAAATGGGACATAAAAAGGCCATTTTTTTGGCACGTGTGGGGCCCAAATTGGGGTGAAGTGTTACTCAAAGTTGCTTTCAATACACACAATACTTTAGTGGTTCACCAACTCTAGTCAATCACCTAGTCAATCCATCAAATAGTAAGTTCACTTAGGCTCTTAATTAACTAATGTTAGTTGATTAGGAGTGTTAATGAAGGGTTATCAAAGTCTTATATATAAAGTACTCTTATGGCTTGTAGAAGAATTTGTTCATTTGTTAGTAGTTCAAGAGTAAGAAGTTGAGAACATTTGTGAGCTTGAGAGCTAAATCACCAAGAGAGAAGTAGAGAGTGTTTCTTGTGAAAGCCAAGGAACCAAGGTGGAGTCCCTAGTTTGGTTCATTTTAAGAAGAAGAATAGCATCCAAGTCTAAGAGGTTTAAAAGTGTTATATACCTTCGTCTTTTCATTTCTATGGTCGATATATATTTTAAATGGTCAAAATATATTTTTTAACAGTTCAAAACCTATTTTGATACTCTATAATGCTAGATCTTGGATATATATGTAGATTCATGGTTTAATATGTTTAATATATACATATAGAGATTTATCGATAAAACCCTAACTAGCTTTGTTTTATAAATAAAGGTAGTTTGAAATGTACAAGTTAGTTATTTAATTTTTATGGCTAGAAAGTTATATTTATGAGTTATAAAGGTAACATAACTTGAATCTCTCAAAAATATGGAAAAAATAAGGAAGTTATGAAATTTATCACAAAACATGTCGTTTTAAAACCCTAGATGGATCGATCTTAAATTTTATGTCAAAAACGTCTTCGAAAATGAGATCGATCAATGAAATATTGAAGAACAAGAAGTTAGGAAGATAACAAACTAATTTTCTATCTTTTGGATGTGTATATTTCATTTTATAAAAGATTGAACTAAATAAATAAAAAATAAAAAATTAGGGTTTGAGAAAACAGAACTACCGTTGCAGTGGTAGGTCTCACCGTCGTTGCAGTGAAATATTCTGCGAGTCACTGCCCGATAAGTTGGTTTTATATCTATTTATTGGGTATTTTATACTTAATTATTTGTGAGTTTTTAAGTAACTTTAGTGTTTTAGGTAATTTATTTAATTTTATGCATTTTATTATTTTTAATAATTTTATATTATTTTTAATTTTATTTTGTAGGTAAAATAAAGAAATCAAAATTCAAATGGCAAGATGGTAAATAATTGGGAGCAAGTGGCATTTCGATAATTAATTAAACTGTCAAGGCATGCTAGCGCAATTCGTGCAAAATAATCAATCGACAACACATGACAGAAGTACGGTACCGTTTTGGGCTTTGGACATTTAAGGCCTAGCGCGCCATGCGTGAGGTGTATCAAGGAAAGAAGCGACTGCGCAATGCGCGGTCGGCTGTAGTTAGTAAAAAAAATAATATTACGCGCTGATAAGTAGGTTTTTATATCTATTTATTAGGTATTTTATACTTAATTATTTGTGGCTTTTTAAGTATTTTTAGTGTTTTAGGTAATTTATTTAATTTAATGCATTATTATTATTTTTAGTATTTTTATATTATTTTTAATTAATTTATATTTTATTTTGTAGAAAAATTGGAGCTGATGGCAGTTTGGCTTTTGTTTTCGCGTGGCATTCCATCAGCAGATAAATTAAAGGATAATTTAGGAATCCAATTGCAATTTGATAAAGGAAAATAAATAGGAATTTTATATTTATTTTATTTTGTATTTTAAATCCTATTAGGGTTTGGAAAGTGTAATTTCTATTAGAGTTAGGAGAATTATGTAGCCTATAAATAGAGGGGTTGAGATACATAATTGATATACAACTTTCTTTAGAAAAATTCTCTCTTTTATTCTTTGGTGCTTTCTAAAACTATGTGTAGCTAAATTATTTTTTTTGGTTTTGGTGATTGAAATCATCAAGATTTATATATTGTGAGATCTAATTTATTTTAATTGTTCAATTTATATTTTGAGTATTGAATTTTTTTCTGTACTTAATTTTATGATTGGTTTGTTTAATTGTTAGGAGGCCTACTAGTTTATTATTCATATTAATCTATTGCTGTTGGTGAAGCAACTAAGTTTAATAATTATTTTGCAGATCAAAAGATTATTTTATCTTAGGAAGAATATTCATCTAAATTAAATGCAAACAAGTGGTTTGTGTTGTTTAGTTCAACGATCTCTCTAATTCTTAAAGCTGCTATTAAATTAAATCTTTAGCAAGTGCTGGAGGTTGTTTAGTAGTAAGGGTATTTAGACCAAGTGGCTCTACTTATCTAAAATTAAGGAGATAGGAGAAAAATTATTTCACCTGCGAGTAGTTATTTCTACGGTGAATGTTTAAAATATTAATTGATTTATTTATGCATCAATGATCAGTTGTAAATTCTTGAGGGTGGATGTTAACTTAAACCAAGGTTTTTTCTTCTTATTTATTTCATTAAATTACTTGCATATTTATTTTAGTTAATTTTATTTAAACTATTTCTTTTATTAAAAAATTCCCCAATTTTGGTTTACGAAAACATAAAATTAAATTAATCATTCTCTGTGGGATCGACTCTTATTTGCACTACTACATTAATATTTTTCCAAAGTAAGATTTTATTTTTGGGTACTTGCGACAACACACCACGCGCAATGCGCGGAGGTTACCAGCAATGATCAGTGTTAGGCGCATGAAGGCTGGGCGGCAAGCTTGATTTATCCTTTTTAATTATGTCATGGGTCCCATCACTTCTTCTATTCGCAGCTTGTATTAAATCCGTGGGGTTCTCAGCCATCAATTAAATTACAAATCCAATTGTAATTTGAAATAGGAAAATAAATAGGATTTTATATTTATTTTATTTTGTATTTTAAATTCTATTAAGGTTTTGAGAGTGTAATTCCTACTAGGGTTAGGAAGATTATATAGCCTATAAATAAAGGGCTTGAGATACAACTTTTGATTAGAAAAATTCTCTCTTTTATTCTTTGGTGCTTTTCAAAGCTATGTGTGACTAGACTATTTTTCTTGGTTTAAGTGATTGAAGCCATCAAGATTTATACACTGTGAGATCTAATTTATTTTAATTGTTCAGTTTATATTTTGAGTATTAGATATTTTTCTATGCTTAATTTTTATGATTGATTTGTTTAAATGCTAAGATGGATACTAGTTTATTATTTGTATTAATCTACTGCTGTTGGTGAAGCAACTCAGTTTAATAATTGTTTTGCAGATCAAAAGATTATTTTATCTTAGGAAGAATGTTCATCTAAATTAAATGTAAACGCGTGGTCTGTGTTGTTTAGTTCAACGATCTCTCTAATTCTTAAAGCTGCTATTAAATCAAATCTTTAGCACTTGTCGAAGGTTGTTTAGTAGTAAGGGTAATTTAGAACACGTGTGTCTATTTAACTAAAATTAAGGAGAGATGAGAAAAATTATTCCACCTGCGAGTAGTTCTTTCTACGCTGAATGTTCAAAATATTCATTGATTTATTCTTGCATCAATGATCAGTTGTAAATTCTTGATGGTGGATGTTAACTTAAATCAATGCTTTTTCTTCTTATTTATTTCATTAAATAATTTGCATATTTATTTTAGTTAATTTTATTTCTTTAAAACCCCCTAATTTTGGTTTACAAAAATATAAAATTAAATTACTCATTCTCTGTGGGATCGACTCTTACTTGCACTACTACATATTTATTTTTCAAAATAAGATTTTATTTTTGGGTGCCTACGACAGCACACCACTGCCGCAACGGTGGTCCTCACCGCCGCAACGGTGGTGTGACACCCCTAAATTCAGATACCACTATCTCGAATTTGGTGCTCACGCAATAATAAAAATAATCATTGCTAAACAACATTTAATACCTATGCAAAAAATACATAAACATATGTTGTCTATTACAATGACTTTTTAATCCCAAGGTCTACAACATTTACCAAATATACATCACAAACTACAAAAGAATAACAGTGTTTGTGTTACACCATATTAATTCTAAACAAAATATATAACATGTAACAGTTATTCAGCTTTAACTAAGATTTCGCTTTTCCTTTTTCTTTATCTTTAATCGACCCTTCAGGTTTAGCTGCAATATTTTCATGACATAACAAGTGTGAACAACTAGTTTGCTCAGTAAGTTTAAAATGAATACAAAATATGCTATGAATAAGAATAAGGACTGAAAGATTCGATAATAAGAATTTCATATAATCAACGCACAATTTAATGAGTGGAATTTGATTATTTAAATGTTAAATGGTCAAAAGAGTGTGAACTTCTGTTTTGAGGAATCAATTACTTGATTGACCCTATTAGGTTACATTTTTCTCCTTGTGTCCAACATGTGTATGCATAACATTTAGTCTGTTTGTATCATTTATCAGATACTTAGGTTTCCCCCCATTATGGGTTGTTCTTCTCAATCTAAGAATCCGTACCACTATGGTTTGGATAGATTTCAAAATAACTTTAAATATGTCTGGCCGAATAAGTGGCTTAGACTTGTTCTTAAACAGTTCATAAATGAAAGAATTTTAAATGTTTCACAGTTCAATAATGGAACTTGAATTCAACATGCACTATGTGCGAATATCAATGTTAATGTTAATGTGGAATAACTTGCAATAATTAAACCACAACAATATGGTTTGGACTAACTTCAATAGTATTCAAGTCAATAGATTGACATATACATGGTCTAGCCGAAACAATTGGTGTCACACCCCAGGATTTTATTGAATTTCTAAACAAGGATTATGGGTAATTAAGTAAAGGTTATTAGTTAAAACCTAGTGTTGAATGACAGGAAGTGTAAGAATGATTTAATATAGAATGTTATGTGATCAATGTGCTATATATGACCTATGCGGTAGGTTGGATGTATATGTATATATGTATATTTGAGTTAATAAAGAAAGAAGGAATAATTTGACCTAATTGATATATTATGAATTATGGAATAATAAAGTTAATGAGCTTTGAAGGCTTAAGTTATAAAATTGAGAACGAGGTTAATGAATAGGCCTGGAGAGGCGATGGTATGAAAATGGCAAGGTAAGGTGAGTATGTTGATGTAGTAAAGAAGAAACCGTATAATTAAATTGGTTTATTAAGAATTTATGGAATATTAAGTGTCGATATATTAATATGTGGAATTGTTAAGGAAATTGATATTAAATGATGGAAATAAGATAATCGTGATATGATGTGTAGAGACAAAAAGGTAATACTCTTAAATATGAGTATAAGGAACATAGATTCCAAGTATATTGAGAATTGGTTTATGTGAGTGAGGTAAATAGTAAAAGGATGTTAGAGTCGTAATTATGCTATTATGAGTTTAAATGATAAATGAGGATGAATTTTGGTAATTTAATTGAGGTTCGCTTCTCGAGGAAGTGGTTTATGAAAAAGATGAGTAAGTTGACTATAGGAGATGTCGAGAATTGAAATTGATTGAAATGAGGAGCTAAAAGGGGTTTGTAGATAATTAAGAATTTAATACTATACAAATTGACAATTATGTGAATTATTATTAATTAAGGAAATTCAATGTTCAAAATGTGACAAGTAAATTGGGACAAGCCAATTATGGGACTAGTTGATGAAGGAATAAAGTTCAAGCCTAATGAAATGAATTTGGATCAAAATGGACTTGAAATGAATTGAAAATAAGAAATTTATGAATTATGGGTAATTAAATTCCTAGATTTTAAGGCTAAAGTCAATGATGCCCTTGACAAGTTTGGAAATGCCCATGGTATCCTAGTGGTGTGAATTGTCTATGTTGCCATTAAGGATGGAAGGGAAGTGACAATAGTGACCCTAACCATGCATGGTTAAACTAACCCATGCATGGTTAGTTGTTGGAGGATATATATTGTTATATATGTATATGTTATATGTTATCAGCCTTGCTTCTCTTAATTCATTCGAAGGTTGCTAGCAAGAAGAACTCATAAGAAAGTTCATAAGGAGAAAAGCAAGAGGGCTAGGGTTTGAGATAATCCAAGAGAAAGATGTTCCAGAGAAGGATTATAAGCCATCAAGAGGGAGAATCAAGCTTTAAGAAACTTGGTAGCAAGAAAGAAGGAAGCAATAAGAAGGTACAAACATGTTTAAGCTATGAAATGTTTAGTTTAAGTGTTTAAATTCATGATCAAAGATAGCCATGCATGAATCCTTGATAGATAAGGGTTTATTATGAAGTTTATGGGTTATATATGTGATTATTAATGAAACCCTAGGCTCATAGGTTGATGAACAAATGTGGTGTACTATTCATGTCAAAATTCAAGCTAAAAACCATGATTTATTGGGTAATCATGTATTATATGTGGTTAGTTTTGATGAAAACCGAGTTGAAAGTTTTAATCATTATTAATACGTGAGAAGTTTCATGTTTAATGGAATTCAAGATGCTTTAAAGTGCTAAAAGTAAGATTTGTTAAGGAAAAGTTGAATATTAGGCTATACTTTTTGTATAGACTACGTTATAATCTGTAAAGTTACTTGGAAGTTACATATAAAGGTTATGTGAATACTCAAAGTGGTTAAATGTATATGTGTTAATGTATTTGATGTGTATAGTTGAGAATTCAAATGAGGTTCAAATGTTTAGTTTTGTAAAGTTGATATAATGTCACTCATATATGAATTTTGGCTATCTTGTGTAATTAATGATCAAATAAGGCCAAAAAGCTAAGTTTGATGTTAAAACACGTGTTAGGAATGATTTGGAAGTCATTCGGTTTGTATGGCGACGATTGAAGATTTTAAACGTTTTAAAACGTTCGCCGACTACCAAAATGAACCTTTTGGAAAAAAAATGGATTCAAATGAAAAGTTTTTAAGGTTTTAAAGGCCCATGCAAGTTAATTACATGTGATATGTGGTAAATGAAGTGTTTTGAATTAAGTTTTGCATGAAAGAGGCCAAAAATAGCCTAAGTTTTGGGAATGAGAAATTTGATGAAATGCAACCTAAAGTGTGATTTTTGGCAATTTTGTTGAATTAAAGGTGAAATGAATCCAAATGGCTTAGTGTTATGTAAATACATGTGTTAGGATTGATTTGGTAATCAACGGATAGTAAATTGAATGAAAATGAGTTTCGAACGATCGTTTCGACTCGAAACGGACTTTTACAGACAAAACCCGCCTCAGGTATAATTTAATGGTTTGAAAGGCTTGTACATGTCATATATGACCTATGCGAACTTTGTTAAGTGTTAGAATTGAGTTTTAAAGCATATGGTCAAAAATCACAAAATTGGAAAAAATTGGATTTCAAAGTTTGAAAAAAAAATCTAAGTGTTGGAACAAGCTGAACAGCCCTCCTAAGGGCTAGTGTATCTCTATTTTTAAGAAGACAAATGAGGCAATTAGTATTTTTTTTAAATACTAGGTAGTGGGGTCTATATGTGGTCCAAATTTCAGCTCAATTGGATGTAAAATGAAGGAATTAAAAATTGGCAAAGGTAGGACAAAAATCAGAATTTCTGATGGCGCAATGTACTGTTCATACCTGAGGAGATTTCACGGCCAGTGAGCTCTGGCGGCGCCGGGGCAAAATTGCTCTGCACCGAATTTTTTTTTAAGCTTCCGAAAAGCTATATTTTGATATGGAATGATAAGGATAAGTTATGTAAGCCCTAAATAGATAAAGAATGACCAAAATAAAGGATGTTAATGTATAATGAAATGATAAATGACATATTGTAACATGCCTAAAGGTAAGCCAAAGTGTGTTATAAGTTATGAAAAAGGTCGGAAGCAAGTTATGATGTATTATTAACCTACATAAGGTATAATACATCACATGTGAAATGATTAGAGACGAATGGTCTAATGTTTATGATTTACGTTTATCAATTATGTAAAGTTTATGATCCTGTATTGATGAATATAGATGGTATGTTTACAGATAATGTTCGAGGTAGCAAACCAAGACAATGAATGATAGAATGGCCAAGCAGTGCAATAAAGATTAAGTAAAATAATGCAGACTAGGCAAGTTCTTCAGATCTAAGTATAATAGATATTCTATGTGAACTACGTGATAGAAATGAGTTGAATTGTGCCTATGTGCAACTATGTGATTTATTTGCTACATGACTTATGTGACATTAAGCATTGCATGATAAGATAAAGGATGCATGACGCATATATTAAATTTATAGCATGAAAGGTGTTAGCTGATTAACTTGTTGAGCTTTATGCTCATTCTTGCTATAAACTAACTTTTCAGGTGAAATATAAGAAGGCCGGAGGTGCAAGTTATGCTAAGGTAAAGAATGTGAGTACATGGAGAAGCATGAACGGAATTTGATAATTTCATCTGTGTAATATTCTTGTATAATGATGAATGTAAACCATATAAATGATAAAGGGTATTATGATTGTATTAATATTGTAAGGTGAGTGTGTATTTGATGAAACTCGCATATATGTGATAAATGTATGTATATATGGATAGACATGATGGATAAATTATAGGTAAATAGAACTATGTAGTAAACTTATGTGATGTAAGCAGGTTATGTGCAATACAGAATGTATGTAAACAGGTATAAGTAAACAGGAGCAGGTATATATGTAAACAGGGCCATGTGTAAATTGTTCATGGCGAAATTTTATTTACAGATTATGATATCATAAATATATATGATTTTAAACAGGTAATAGTCTAGGTCACAAATTATTAATGTTTGACCTAAGTTTAATGAAAGGTAAGAAACGTTACGATCTTGAGACGGATAAAGAATGAAAGATAAAGTTTTGATATAAGAAATTGACCGAATTTGTGGTCAACAATTTGGACTTAAAGGATTTAAAGGTTAAGTTTAACGCACGAGATTTCCGGATAATAAGGTTTTAAGTTAATATTTATGTTATCCAGAGACAATCAGATATAATTAGTGAATGTGGGATCTTGGGGCGTCACAATTGGTATAGACCTCCTTCTCAATTTTAATTCAATGTTTAGCCGAACAATTGTCTTAGGCTACTTCTCAACTTTAATTCAATGTTTAGCTGAACAATTGGCATAAACCTATTCCTTTAAACAATTCTTATTATGAATATGGCTTGCAAATGCACATTCGTGCGAATAACAATAATTAATACGATATGGAATAATTATCAATAATTAATCCAACTTGAACAATAAAATAATTCTAGGTTTAAAATAACTTACAAGATATATATCAATTAAAGTTTAGGAACTTGCTTAATATAAAATTTGAGTAAGGTTTGGGAATTTGCCTGTCCATCAACTTACAGCTAATTTGCTTAATTTAAACTATTCTTGAAGACTTAACATTAATAACGTTGGCCTATCAATTAGTACTGGATATAATCGCGCACTTTAAACACTTACTTATGTTATTTATCTAGCAAATAATCAATCACATAACACATAATTTTATATACTATCATTAATCGTATAAGACGCTTAATTGATCTTATCTTAATGATTTAATTAATTAGTATTATTTTTCTTAAGTGTTAAGCATTTATTAAACCCTTAAACAATTTATTATAATTGTTTAATTAAATTCTTTTTATTTTGTTAACTCTATCTTCATTTAATTACTATTTAATATTAGTTAAAGAGTAATTAATTAATTTTCTTTAGTCATTATTTAACAATAGATAATGACTAATTATGTTTATTTATTAATTAAATTAAATTAAATAATAAATAATTAAAGTATTGATCTTAATTATCTTTAATTATTATTTAATATTAATTAAATAATAATTAATTTATTAATTATCCTTATTTATTATTTAATCTTAATTAAATAATAATTAATTAATTTATTAACTTTAATTATCTTTAATTATTATTTAATTTTAATTAAATAATAATCAATTAATTAATTATCCTTACTTATTATTTAATCTTAATTAAATAATAAATAATTAGTTTATTAAATTTAATTATCTTTAATTATTATTTAATGTTAATTATATAATAATTAATTAATTAATTAATTATATTTACTTATTATTTAATCTTAAATAATTATTTAACAACTTAATTACACATTAATTATTATTTAATGTTACTTAAATAATAATTTAATCAATTAATTATCCATACCTATTATTTAATATTAATTAAATAATAAATAATTAGTTTAATTATTATTTAGAACTAAAATAATAATTAATTATCTACTATTTTTATTATTTAGTAAGGTATTAATCAATCATTAATTTTAATAAATACTTCATGACATTATAATTATCCAAACTAAAATTTATAATATTCCTTATTACATTACAAACATTTTGTCTTTTGGAACTATCACAAGAACCGGCCTATAAAGACCCGAATCGGACCCCACAAGTTAAAAAAATCGGATCGGCCGGTTTTTTTCAAAAAATCGGCAGAATGTTTCTAACATTTTCTGATTTTGTCTCCTTCACTAAAACTTGAATAAAATAAAATCTACAAGTCCAAAAATTAAAATATAAATTTGGACACGATTTAATTACTGAAAATGATCATGAAGTGGACTATTTTGCACAGTCCTTTGACAGTGAGGTCCTTTGGTTCAAAAATTCATATCTTGCTCATTTTAAATTAATTTCACATGATTTCAAAGAGATTTTGTTCTTAACTTACCCATATATTCTCATAAAATATAAAATCATAAAAATAATTTGTAGATTTCAAAATGTGCCATTTATTTGAACAAACTACGTTTTATGCGTCGGTAAAAATATTTTCAAATATTTTGCTAGATGTTTCTACATAAACTCATACCACTATACATTTAAATCACATGACATCCTAGATAAACATGTATAACATGATTCTAAGCACAAAGAGTTCAAAGATAACATTTCTACCATAAAATTAAAAGAAAATCAAGATTAGGGGTTTTAAGGAATTTTTATACCTTTTTGACTTGTGAGCTACTTTTCTCTCTTTTCCAAAATAGATGATGAAGTTAGATGACATCCAAGAACACCCCTTGAAGTAATCTAGCTTGTCTCGGTAGTGACTCACTAAAGAAATTCACTAACTCACTTTCTTTTTCTTTAACTCACCTAATCAACTCACTAGCTTACTAACTCACAATAAAAGAAACTCTAGCAATAATTTTGTAAACTCTAACTTAAATGTGTTAGCCTCTATTTATAAAAGTATAAATCTATACATATAACATATATATGTATAGATTGGACTTCAACCATTTTATAAAATTTGCTAGCCAAAAAGTTGAGTGTTCCACACACTAATGCAAGTAAACAAAATTGATAAAATTTGTAGTCCATGGACATCCCTCCCTTAACCATCTATAGCCCTTAATTTGACCCATTTTTGATTTATTTTTATAGTCAATTTGGTAAATAATGAATTTTCTAGAAGATAGGCTTATTGGATCAAAGTTTGGGCTTGGAATTTAACTATTTGGGCCACTAGAATGCTTAATAGCTCATCAATATTGGGCTACTAAAATAATTCACTCACTTCTTAATAAATTGGGCTAGATTAATAAAATACCCAATCACATAGCAATTTCCATAAGTCCATCACTTAATTTAATTAATTGTGCTTGTTTAAATAATTAAGGAACAATTTAATAATTTAATTTAATTTAATTTACATAATCCAAATAGACTTGCTATATTCAATATTAATTGAATATTTAATTAGAGTTCATCACAAAATAATGTTAGGTTAGTTCATTAATTTAATAAATTCATTAAATGGACTTCATTTACTAAAATTAACCTAATAGTCAACAATTAAATTACAACATAAATGTTTAAATTAAATCACATAATAACTCATTTAATTAGAATTTAATTTTTTAATTTTATTTATAATGTAATTTAAAATTCTTGGTCTTTATAGGTTGTCCAGAATATTTGAAATTAACTTTTACTAACCGAGTAGGGTCGGATCTTTTGAAAATGAAATGGGGCGAAAATATATAATTTTATGTAATATTAATATTTGACAAGTTTTAAATAATTATAATATTATTAAATAATTAATAATATTAAGAAATTAATCAAATATTATTAAATAATTAATAATATTAAGAAATAAATAAAATATTATTAAATGAATAAAAATATTAGAAAATGAATAAAATATTATTAAATGAGTAATAATATTAAAAAATCAATAAATGTTAGAAAATAAATAAAATACTATTAAATGATTAATAATATTAAAATATTATTAAATGAATAATAATATTAGAAAATAAATAAAATATTATTAAATGAATAATAATATTAGAAACTCAACAAAATATTATTAAACGAATAATAATATTATAAATTTAATAAAATATTATTAAATGATTAATAATATTATAAGGTTAATAAAATATTATTAAATAATTAATAATATTAGAAAGGGAATAAAATATTATTTAATTATTCATAATGTTATTAAAGGACTTAAATATTATTATTTGATAAATAATATTAGATAGAAGTTTAAATTTTATTAAATGATTAATATAGGATTTATGTGATTAAAATATTATCAATTGATGATAATATTTTCATGTGTTTAATATACCCTTAATTATATATTTAGGTAATTAAGTGTTAGTAAATTGAGATGTACAAAGGTTATTAGACGAACCTAGATATGATATTAATTGAAAAATTAACTTGATTAATTGTTAGGTCTTTCTAAAGGATATTAAATTGTATTAGTTAGCCGTAATTAACGGTCAAGACAAGTTTCTAATACATAAACTTGTATTTATATTGCAAGAGTTTTAAGTGATTTAATTATTTAAAATTAATTCACATCCATATCGTTTATGTATTTCCACAAAGTGCATTCGAAGTTTTATAGTTTATTTGATTCATAAACTGTTTAAGAATGTCTAAGCTAATTTCGACTAGACACTGCGTGTATAAATCTATTAACTTGAATACTTTTAAAAATTTATCCAAACCATTAGTTGGTACAAATTCCTATAGTAAGACTAAGAACGAACAACCCTAAATAAGGGGATTATATTTGGGAAACTGAACATTGTGCAAGATGTTTGAATATTATATATATACACGAGATACAAGAGGTTGATCCCCTCGAATGCCAAAACACTAAAAGGGTCAGACACATATCTGATTTGCCTCAAGTATCAGTTCATGGTCCTTTGAGGCCATTCAACAGTAAAGACTCAATCATTTATTTTAATTGAAATTGACTATTGTTCTTTCACAATTATTATATATCGTTAAAAATTCTGAAGTTATTTTTCATTCAATCATGATATATCTTTTATTAATTGTTATTAAACTTGCTGAGCAAATTAGTTGCTCACCCTTGCTATATAATAAACAAATTTTCAGCTAAGCCCGAGTGGTTCAAGAAAGACAAGGGCAAGTGAAAAGCCAAAGCGTAGGATTTGTATGCTAGTATTTTAATTATTTAATATTTATCTAACTGTTGTAAATCTTTTGTAAACCCTTAAGCAATGTATTGTTATGTTTTGATTAGAAGACCTAAGAATTGTATTACCTTTTTATAAGGAACAATTATGTATTTTTCTGCTAAGATTAATGAAAACTATGTATTTAGTTGTTATTATATATTGGATTATGAGCACTAAAAACGAGGTTATGGAACTCGAATTTGGGGGCGGCACACTATCTACGTAGGTTTTCTAAGTAAAAAGGGAGTTGGGAAATTAAAGAAACAAATGGAAAGTAGAGAGAAAGTGATGTGTAAGGTGAGGTGGATATTATCTAATAAAATATTATAATTAATGTTGAAGGTTGTTTGATTTGATGATGATGATGACTGATGTGCAAAAATGATTGTAGTGAATATGCTTATATGGTTAATTGTCCATATGTATATGACTAAGTGCTTATGTGATAATGTGCCTATGTGTCTATATGCTTACTTGATTATGTGCGTATATGTTTTAAAGTGCTTATGTGGTTAATTGACTAAGTGATTACATATTAATCTAAATACGTGTCTACATGATCATGTGTGTATGAAATAAATTACCTGGTTCAAATATTATGAATTGCACACTTATATAGCACAAATATGATCTTGTTAAAAACTATCTGCTGCTTATAATAAGAGTAAAAGTTATCTGGTTCAAATGTTGTAAAGTCCTTTTTGAAAATAAATATGTATACAAAGGACTTAGAGATTAAATATCAGAAATATTAGGTTGATCTTTCTGTAGGAGCCACTCTGCATAAAAGATAAATGATATAAGCAGAGTAATATAAGAATAAATCATTGTTGTACATGTGTATAACAGAGTTTGTAAAATCCTTTCAAAATGTAATGATGTAATAATGTACAAAATGACTTAGTTAGAAAAGATCAAATATGTTAGATTGATCTTATGTTATATCTGTTTAGTTAATATAATTGTAGAATGAACTCTATGACTCCAAGCAAAGAAGACTCAACGATTCAGTCTATTCGTAGAGTGAACTCTACGACTTTGCAGCAACTAGGTCTGTTCGTAAAGTGGACTATACGACTCCATACCAGGATAACTCTACGATAATCAAGGAGAGACAGCTGTGCAAGAGTTTTAAAGAATATACAAGCTGAATTAAAGAATTGATCAAGTACAAAACGTAGAGCAAAACTCTACAATCGTCGAACAGACAACTAAGCAAGCCTTCAGGAAATGTAGAATAAGAGAAGAAATGTACTCTACGATATGCACAAACTGGCAAGACCGTAGAGTGGATTCGAAGAGCAAGCACATACGAGAACTCTACGATTTGCACAGATAGACGAAATCATAGAGTGAAACCAGAAGACAAGACAATGCAGACAATTATTCTACACATGATATAATCGTTCAATTAAAATAAAGGGTGTGCTAAAGAACACAACAACTCAATGATTCCACTAAGAAGCCCAGAAATAGCAAGGAGAGTCAGTAACTCTACGATTTGCACAAAATGACAAAATCGTAGAACGAAATTGTAAGGCAAAGCACTGCAGTCAGCAACTCTACGATTTGCACAGAAGGACAAAATCGTATAACGAAATTATAAAGCAAAGCACTGCAATCAGTAACTCTACGATCTGAATATAATAGCAAGATCATAGAGTGAGAGATAAGATCGCTCCAACTCAATGTTTTACTTGACTTACTTCAAGTAACAATCATGGAGCTGAATTCGTAGAGTCAGAATGATCAGACAGTCACTCTACGAATTCACTGTGAAGATCAGAACCATTAAATTAACAGAACTACAATATGGTGTGAGAGAAAAGAGAATATTCCTTGACCAGATTAAAGAAAGATTAAGTGCTGTTAAAGATCAAATACATGTCAGAGTCATAGAAGACTTTATGTCTAAACGACTATAAGTCAGGACCTACTGCTCAGAAGGATGGTGAAAATAGTCTGACTAATGGGACATCTCTGAAAGCAATAGAGCAGCTGGTTATCGAAGTTAAGGAAGATATTTAATGATGTATCAGAAAATTAAATATATCAAAGAATATAATAATATTTAATAAACAACTCTGAAAGTGCAATGGCTAAAAATGCAGAAAGCATAGCTATAGTTTGATGTGACAGAACATATGTCAGAAAAAGGAAAAGCACTGACACAAGCAACAGAAAGTCAACTTCAAAGATATCAAGGATTTGCACAATGTTAAAGGAATCCAACGGACCTTTTCCAACGGTAAAATATGCACAAGCATATAAAAGCATAGATGTCCACAGGGATGAAAGTGGTTGTTGAAAATAAAAGAGAGGATGGAGGACAACAACAGAATCGTAGAGTGAAAAAAAAATGAATATGCTGAAGAACACTCTACGATATGCCAGAATACTAAAACTGAATTGAGAGAGACGTAGAGAGATATGACTCTATTACAAGAAAAGTGTTCAAAGCTGTTAAACACGTGATAAAGAGAAGCCTAAATGCCAACTTGATACAGACATGTTAGCGACTGAGTACCAAAAGGAAGGAGCTTCACAATCATCTCAGAAGCTTATCTCGAGAAGCTATGAACTGTCAATGATAAGAAGGAACAACTGAGTACCAAAAGGAAGGAGCTTCACAGTCATCTCAGAAGTTCGTTTCGAGAAGTTATCAAGTACCAAAGGAGCTGAATTGTCAAAGCTTAGCAGTACAATGGGTGATCACAAGAAGATATTGAGTACATAAAGAAGCCAAGCATCATTGCCTAACTTAATATCATTTCAAGTATGATCACATCCTGCTATTGAGTATTTAAAGACAATGGAACTGAAAGTACAACTCAGTAGCAACTCCAACATCTATCAACAAACAAGGAGCCAAGTCTGTTGAACTTGAAGAGGGCATTTGTGTTCTTATCTTAGTGACTAAAGGAGTCAAGTTTACTGGACTTGAAGAGGGCATTTGTGTCCTTGTCTTAGTGACTAAACTAGCCAAACCTGTTGGGTTTGAAGGGTTCTTTGTGAGCCAGAGATTCCAGGCCTGTTGGGCTTAAAGAGTTCTGTGTGAACCATCCTTAGTGGATTTCCTACTCATTGAAGTAGAAGAGTGGAGTAGGAGTTATTCAATCTCCGAACCACTTAAACTCTCTGGTGTCATTTACATTCAGTCATTTACATTCTGTCATATATAGATATATATCTGCTATGATTACTTTACTTGATAAATGACTATCTTCAATACAATCTAAACTCAACTAAGAAGATTTACAAATCTTTAAGGGGAGTTTTCAAACTAATGTTCCGCTGTGCAAACTAATCTTGATTAAATAAACTATTCGGTAATATCATATACTTTTAAGAAAAAAGTTTATAAGAGATCTATTCAACCCCCCTTCTAGATCATTTGTGTGCCTTTAGGAACTAACAATTAATATTTTGTTAATCAGTAATTTTTTTAGAGGGACAATTCTGATTCTAATAGGTGCGCTTGACATGACCATTTCATTATTAAATAATATTTCATTCTGGTTGTTACCACCAAGTCTTTTTCTTCCATTAAGCTTAGCCTTAGTAGAAGTGAGTAGTGACACTGGGTAGACGATCTATCTGCCTTTAAATGGTATTCTAGCCATTCTGGAGATAACTCTAAAATTTAATTACCCTTGAATTGCATAGGGAATTGGAATCAGTTGTCTTAAATGGTGTTTCATTTGTTATCCCGATAAAGTGATTATGCAATATTATACTTATTCCGTCCCAGGATAAAAGTCCTTGTTACTATTTTCGGTAGTTCTAAGTTAAAAGTCTACTTACCTTAAATAATTTATTTTTTACAATAATTTGCCTATAATATCCTTAGTACTAATTGTCATATTTCTATTTTCTATGCATATTTATAGAACATCATTAGTCATATACAAAAAACTGTACAATTAAATACAGTGTTCTTAAACTTGAACCAGTCATCAAATCGAAAAAGGTACTGGTTGGATGGGTCCTTGGTCCAACCAGTGGTTGAACTGGTGGCATCATTAATATGTAATAAATAATAAATAATTAATTATATTAATTATTATTATATATTATATATAATATTTAGTACGTATGTAAAATTAATCAATTTATCTACAAAACAAAAAAAATTAAACCTATTTGTACAATATTTAGTTTATACAATTTAAATAAATACTAAATCTATATAAAAAGAAAGATATTAAATCATAATCATAACTCAAGACTCAAGAGTGATAAAATCAAATATAAATGAATATAAACATCTCTAGGATACATTCAATCAAATTTGGTAAGAAAAACCTAAATCTATTTGTACAATATTGTTAGAGTTTATGCCCTAGAGGCTAATTATTTGATGTAATTGCTTAACATTTTTGATATTATATTTGATTGAATAAATAGATTATTTTATTATGATTTCATTTACTGCGTTATATAAATGTTAACATAATAAAAGCCCTTAGAATAATGATACGAATTATATAGCTTTAAGTATGTGACTTGAACATGAGATTATATAATTATAATTAGTATCATTGCTCTTAAATGTCCCTAGTCGAGTATCATTGTTAATGGGACAACAATGATGCATTGAGACTAGTATGTGGATTGACTGATGGCCAAATCTCATTGGTCATAAATATATGAGATATTTGAGTCAATGCATAGGTACATGTTAGAGAACAATGTACTGGACTGACCCACCATGAGAATTCTACATGGAGCATTATGCAAAGTGTCATAAGAAATTCTTATAGTGACAATGATGTAATGATCCTCCGACCTGAAGTCACTATATTATTACACGAGAATTTGTGTACTTTGATATCATCAAATGTCACCTTTAATAGGGTGGACAATAAATGTGATTATTGGGTACATCATGAATCTTGTGAGGAATATGAGTGATCTAGATGGAATTTAACTCTCCTATATATTAGGGGTGATATCCATAGGCCTCTTGATTGAGTAGGACTATGAAATGCATGGCCATGCTCAAATATTGATTTGTTTCATATAGTCTACTCATTGATCAAGAAAACTCAGATTAAATTATGAAGAGTATGACACATTCCATGCCTCGAGTTTAATCTAGGATATAAGGTTAAAATGATTAAATTACATTGAAACATTGGTCATGAAAAGGTTGTATCGAATCACTGATCTTATTATTATTTGGGTAGCAGTGATGCATTACTAGATGCCGCTCACTGTTTATAATTTTATAATATGATTTTAAAATTATTGCCAACATAATAATAACCTATAGGGTCACACACTTAGAACGTAATTAAAAGGGAATTAATTTAAATTGTAAGTATTTTAAATATGTCAATATGATTGATAGTATTTAAAAATTACGAATTTAAATTAATAGGATAATTTGTATATATGTATATTAATTAAGTAAGACTTAATTAAAATATAATATATATAAATTCAGATTTTATTTTTCTATTTATTTTAGGTTTTAGTTAATTCCTATTAACTACTATATATATGATATATCAGTAGTCCAAAAAAAGTTACGTAAGGAAAAACTAAAACCCTAGCCGCTTTCAGAAAGAGGCTAGAGAGAAAAATAATTGGGAAATCCCGATCTTGGTGGCTAGTACCGCGGTTCCTTTTGCTGCAGATCGTGGG
Organism: Hedera helix; assembly: GCA_947179155.2. Taxonomy (NCBI): domain Eukaryota; kingdom Viridiplantae; phylum Streptophyta; class Magnoliopsida; order Apiales; family Araliaceae; genus Hedera; species Hedera helix. Next base: position 35,993 of record OX359274.1, on the reverse strand, counting down.
ACGATTCGCGGAGCGTTCGTGTGGATACCGTAAAGACGCATTCGCTGGATTGCGTTGAAGATTCGAAGCTATTCCAGAATTCAATCGTCTCCTGTCCATCTCAGATAATCGGTAAAATAATCTAAACATCTGATTAATCTGTTTTCGCTTGGATCCTGTCTTAGGGTTTCGATTTTTTTTTTAATTCCGCTGCTTTCATTGTGTCGAAATCCTAACAAATATTTACTTTATACTATTCAATTAAATACTAAATTTATATGAAAAGAAAGATATTAAATCATGATTATAACTCAAAGCACAATCAATGATACATTCAATTAAATTCAAAGTCTTAAATTAAAAAAAAAAAAAAAGAGGTAGGGAACCGGTGACCCGGTTATCGGGTCACTGGGTCTACCAGTTCAACCGTCCGGGTTTGACCGAGTTTTGACCAAAATTATTTTTTTTGTTTGAACCGGACCGGTGTGCAGACCGGTTCCGATTTTTACCTGTCTAACCGCCGATCCGGTCCGGGTTTAATAACCTTGATTAAATGATAATTTAAATATGAGCAATCTTGTCATTTTATTTTCTTTTTTGATATAACAAAAAGTCAACCAAGACTTTTATCTTGGGACGAATAGAGTAATTTTTTACGATAATTTTTTTATTAACAAATAAAAAGACCAATTCTTAAAAAAATAAACCTCAATTACGCCCAAGTACACCAATCTCCCTCTTCCTGTTTCAAATCAAAATACTACTTTTTCCATATTGAAGAATACCATGCAATTTCACACCATTGACATCGTCTAAGCATCTCCTATCGAAAAGTACCACGTAAACGAATGAAATAGTAATATGATAACAAAATATTCCAACACCAGATTATCATCGTCATAGTTTCAAGGATGTTTCACTTATAACAGTAAGGAGAGCATACATTTTCCCTCTTTTTCGTTGTTGGGTTTTCTTTTCTCTGTTTCGTCTCCCCAGAAAAGGAGTATTCTGATTTGGAACAGGAAGAGGGAGATTGGCGTAATTGAGTTTCCCTTTTTCATTTTAAACAAAAAAACTAGGTCTTTTTATTTGTTAATAAAAAAGTTATTGTAAAAAATTTGTATGATATAATCTTTTTGTTAAGATAGCAGACTAGATATTATTTGAGAAAGCTGATCCAAACTTCTCTAGAGGAGCCAGGTTCGTGATGGGGATGGGAGCTCTTTAAGGATGGTCTATCGGGTCTGTCTGTATGGGGTAGCTTCACTCTCTCCCTCCCTCTAATTAACCGCATTGCATGTTTGATCCCTACTTTTTTGTTGGTGGTGTTATTGTGGACCAAATCAAATTCCCCGCAATCTTCCTACTTCCTTGTGTTGTTTCCTCTCATCAAATCTCACCCTTCAAAACGAAATGGTAAAAAGATACTACTAATTAATAAATACAGTAGTTGGTGTGATGAAACTACAAGGCTGAAAATACATCCCAATCTGAGGACCAAAACTTCCGTGAGATAGATTTGTGGATCAACATCTTAAGGTATAATAATGTCTTTCATTCGATACTAGTGGATAGCTCGCAGGTAGTTTTTTTTACAGAACAATGAAATTAGTATGTGCATTAGTGGGAGGAATGTTATTGGGCTGGTTTTTCTTCTTTCTCGTTAATTTTTGCGAATACCTCAACATCAGCAGCAAAGTTAGATTTTCTGAAGTAGAACGTACATAGAAGGTTCTTAAAAGTGGGTTTGGGATTCTTCTTCTTAAAGAAACAAAGAAAAAAAAGGGAAGGGCCTAACAAAGTTTAGAGAAACCGGCCGGTAAAGTAATCCATTTGTCTTTTTTTTTTTTTAATTTTTTTATAATTATTGTTAAGTGGAGTAATTTTCTTCTAGTCACGATGATTTTTTTGTGATGTGGACTTTGCTTCTATTACCATTCACTTTTCTTCGCAAGTGTCATAGGGCTGAAAGTCTTTGCTTGCTAGGCTGTGCCTACTACCACCTTCATTTGTGAATCTGTCTGTCAAAAGTTAATCTGATTCTGTATTTGCAAACTCATTTTTAATTTTACCTAATTCCTGCATCTTCACTAAACTTTAGTTTAATCCATCATTCAAGTAGTTAATCATAGACTTTTCTTGTGGGTATGCATATTATATGCTGCATTTTTTTTTCTCTAGAACATATTTTGTTTGGTGCGGGGAATATATTGTGAGAAAATAAAGAAAAGAAAATCTGCTTTGTAACTTATCTCTTAAATCTTAATATCTTCAAGTTTGTTTCACATTCTCTACAATAAGTAAAAATATTCCAAATTTTACCTTCTCTAAGGTAAGTAGTTATTATTATTATTTCGTAGATTTAAATGGCCAAGGAGTATAATGGATCACCAAAACCTCACCGCCTGGAATCAAATCGGAAGCGTCTCACTTGGATCCTAGCTGTTAGTGGCCTCTGCATTCTGTTTTACGTTCTGGGAGCTTGGCAGACAACAACTCCTGCTCCATCCGGCCGATCCGAGGTCTACACAAGGGTTGGATGTGATGTTGAATCTCCTGAATCTGGGGTGCACCATTCCTCATCGTTATCATCTACAACATCTTCGTCCTCGTCGTCAAACCCACTAGACTTTGAAAGCCATCATCAGTTAGAGGTCAACGGATCTAAAGAGTCCCACAATTTCTCGCCATGTGATATGTCATACAGTGAGTACACTCCATGTCAAGATCGTGCTAGGGGAAGGACATTTAGCCGCGACATGATGAAATATAGAGAGCGACATTGCCCGAAGAAAGAGGAGCTCCTTCGCTGCCTGATACCTGCCCCGCCTAACTACAAGCCCCCTTTCAAATGGCCTCAAAGCAGAGACTATGCTTGGTACAACAACATTCCCCACAAAGAGCTCAGCATTGAGAAGGCCATTCAAAACTGGATCCAAGTCGAAGGGGATCGTTTTAGATTTCCTGGTGGTGGCACCATGTTCCCGCGTGGAGCTGATGCTTACATAGATGACATTAATGACCTCATTCCTCTTACGAGCGGAAGCATAAGAACTGCAATAGATACAGGCTGTGGAGTAAGTAATATATACTCGGAAAATAACATCCTATGCTATATAATCTTTATTTCCATACATATATTTCTATATTTTTTTTGATGTCTACGACCTTTTCCATATTGCAACTGTTGTCGGTGGTGTTTCTCCGTATTTTTCATTTTCTTGGCATACCGTTGTTAATAGGTTGCAAGCTGGGGTGCTTTCCTATTAAAGAGGGATATTCTGACTATGTCTTTTGCTCCAAGAGATACACATGAAGCACAGGTTTGGTTTGCATTGGAACGTGGTGTTCCTGCCATGCTTGGCATCATGGGTTCTCAGAGACTTCCTTACCCATCAAGGGCTTTCGATATGGCCCATTGTTCCCGTTGCCTGATCCCCTGGTTTCAGTATGGTAAATTGTCCTTAATTAATTAGGTCTTCTGATCAAGTATTTTTTAGATCACAGAAATTGTCTAGATGGGTAGGATATATCATTGTTTCCGAAAGATAAGTCTCTTGTAGAGTTTTGAAAACTTAACATTAGTAAAAATAAACCTAGATCCATTGCGCTCTGCATTTGGTGCTTTCTGACTGCTTTGTTTTTAACATTTTTCTCCAGGTGGAATGTATCTAATTGAAGTGGATAGAGTTCTAAGGCCTGGTGGTTATTGGATACTCTCTGGCCCTCCAGTTCACTGGAAAAAATACTGGAGAGGTTGGGAAAGAAGTCAAGAAGATCTGAAACAAGAGCAAGATGCGATCGAGGATGTTGCCAAGCGCCTGTGTTGGAAGAAAGTGATTGAAAAGGGTGACCTTGCAGTATGGCAAAAGCCCGTCAACCACATTGAGTGTGTGAAGAGCAGGCAGATTTATCATACACCACACATGTGCAAATCAGAAAATGCTAATGCAACTTGGTATACTCGATGTCTCATGCCATGATCAAGAAGTATCACTTTCCAGCCTATCTATAGAACTGATTCTATTTAACAATGATTTACTCAATGTGTTAAAACAAGGTACAAAGATATGGAAGCTTGCATCACTCCCCTGCCAGAGGTAAGCAGCTCAGATGAGGTTGCAGGTGGTTCACTGGTGAAATGGCCTGAGCGTGCATTCGCTGTTCCTCCTAGAGTTAGCAGTGGTTTAATGCCTAGCATAACTCCGGAGAAATTCCGAGAGGATAATGAATTGTGGAGGGACCGCGTGTCACATTACAAACGTATCATAAGTCCTTTAACACAAGGGCAATACAGAAACATAATGGACATGAATGCTTTCCTAGGTGGGTTTGCAGCAGCCTTGTTAAAATATCCTGTGTGGGTAATGAATGTGGTCCCTGCAAATTCAGACAGCAACACTCTTGGCCTGATATATGAACGAGGTTTTATTGGTACATATCAAGATTGGTGCGAGGCATTTTCAACATATCCAAGAACATATGATCTCATCCATGCAGGTGGTGTGTTCAGCATCTACCAAGATAGGTACATGTAGCAAATTAATGTGCCATATAATCATCAGTTGGTCTTTTTCAATTTTTATTTTTAATTATTTCTGATTGATGATAATGTACTTTCTGAAGGTGTGACTTTACCGATATTCTCCTGGAGATGGACAGAATCCTGCGGCCAGAAGGGACTGTTATATTTAGAGATGTGGTGGAAGTCCTTGTGAAGATCAAGAGTATAACCGATGGAATGAGGTGGAATAGCCACATAACGGACCATGAAAGTGGCCCATTTAACCCAGAGAAAGTTCTTGTTGCTGTGAAAAGTTATTGGACTGGGGAAACTAAGCAGGAATAACACTAGTAGTGAGTGCTAATTATTAAGTTCTTGTAGTCCGAGTTTCCTGCTTGCACTAAATTATATTTGGTGAATTCCATTTCCTTCTTTGACGGTCACATGATTTCTTATAAAAAGGAGAGTTCAACAATTAGTAGCAAAATCTGCAACAATTGCCTTTTCCAAATGTGTATTGAAAAAGAGTTTCATTTCAAACTTGTATCAAGTGGATTTTTAAATAACAATAATATAATAGTGTTGATACAATAGCTGAAAATTTATAAATTAGAAGATCTAAATGAGGAAATAAGGACAACTAATTTAAATAGAGGCCAGAGGGACTATTTTTCTTCTTCCTCTATCAGACTTGGCCTGTCAATTCATTCAAACACCTTTCGCCCTTTCCATAAAAAATATGACTACTGCAATGTGATGTTGCGCCTTTGGCTGCTACTATTAGCTCATAAATCATAAATTAATTCTACGAACCTGCATTCATTCAAGATAAAACAAATTTTAAGAAAAAAGAAGTGAAAGTTGATTATAACAAAAGAGAAGGATTTTTTTTTTTTAACCCAAGGTCTCGAGTCTTTGATCATCGCCACTCTCCCTTGGCTACTAAGGTTCGTCAATTAAACTTTAGAGTATTAATTCTTCATAAAATAAAATATTTCCTTTTGTAGAAATCTAGATCGTAAACCCAAAGTTGAAGTCTTAAAATCCTAACCCAAATTCATAACTCTAAACCCTAATGTTACGTTTGGATTGAGAGAATAAAATGGAGGAAGAATTAAGTTGAAAAATAATATATTTGATGATCATTTTAGAGGATAAATCAATCAAGCGGAATAAAAATTCATTTCATTCCCTTGATTTTTAATTCATGTGGGAGATGGTGGAATAAAATCTATTCCACTAGAATATATATATATATATATATACACACACACACACACACACACACACACACACACACACACACACACACACACGCGCGCGCGCGCGATAATTTTGGTCATTGTATTATACCATCCATCACCACCAATTACCAAACATACACTTGAAAGACATTGAAATCATTCCATTTCCTCCTCAATTCTATTCATTGAATCCAAACGCAGTATAAGAATTAAAGTTTCATACATTGTCATTGTATATAAGAGCAATGTTATGATTATGAAGCATCATTTATAAAGTAGTTATGTTGGACAAAATTACCTTTATGCATATCTTAATAACGTGTCATGATCTTAACATTACTTGTGTATATACTGTTGGTGAATGGTGGATGATGGTCGTGAGTGGTGGTGGTGGTATGTGGTGGGGGTGGGTAGTGGGAGTGATGGGTGGCAGTGTTCCGTGTCCATATTCGTGCTTCCTAGCATGGTCATTGTTGATCCAGTTGATATGGGCATAGCCTTGGATTTGCCTTTTTAAGACTTGACTGGCTTTGGAGAGATTGACAAGCAAAAGGGATTGGATTTCGTAGGTTATATGAAGAAGAACGATAAAGTGAAAGCGTTGAAAAAGAAGGATTTCTCCAAATCCTTTGAATTTCTTGAGGATTCAACCTTCGACTCTGTGAGTGAATTCAACTGCAAGTGATGATAGCCATCGCTATGGAAATGAAAGTCAACTTGGAGTTATCATCTTTTACTGGATTGCTATGTGGTTTGATAATGCCCAAAAGAGGAAGAAGGAAGGAAGACCTCTTCCAAATATGTATTTTAGCAGATTTATTAGCATATTGTTGATGGAGAAGTTGAGAAGTGCGATTGGAGAAAAGGAGGGAGACGCCTTAAACATAAATAAAAAGATGACAAAGAAACTTTTTGATAATTAGACTAGAAATCCAGCGGAGCTGACAAAGTCCAAACAATTTGAGGGCAATGAGAAAACAATCACCGAGATTCAAAAGCCTGCCAAAATAGTGAAGAAGAAGAAATAAACTAAAAGGGATGAAGAGACATCTCATTGTTTTCTCTCATAGTGGCAATGTATTCTGACTCAGTTATAAACAAAGCAACACACTTTTATAACTTGGATTGCCATGACATAGCTCCCCCTAAAAAAGTAAACAAATACCTTGACCTAGACATCTTCTCTTCAGAACCTGTTATGTCTGTATCTGTAAAACTTTCCAAGGTTGGATTTGATCCACCAAAACCCAAATAAAAATTGGAAGTCGCTTTCAAATATTTGAGAATCCATTTAGTTGCTTCCCAATGTTCTCGACTAGAATTTGTCAAATACCTGCTCACAACAATAGCTGCATGAGTGATATTTGGCCGCGTAAACCATCGCGTACATAAGACTCTACAATAGAGGAGTAGGGAATTGTTGCCATATTATCTCTCCCTTATTTAGTAGGACACATTTGCTTTGTCAGCTTAAAATGACTAGCCGGTGATGTGCTAATTGGCTTAACTTCACCCATGTTGAACCTTGAAGGGACCCGTTCAACATACTTCTCTAGTGACAACCACAACCTTTTGGCTTTCTTGTCATGAACAATCCTCATGCCCAAAATTTTCTTAGTCAAACCTAAATTCTTCATATCAAAGGACTTGAACAACTCACTATCAACATATCATCTACATATAACAATAGAATAAAGAAGTTACCATCTGGGAATTTTCTCACATACACATAGTGATTTGTAACTGTTCTACTGTAACCTTCATCTACCATAAATGAATCAAATTTCTTGTACCACTTCCTTGGGACTTGTTTCAGGCCATACAAACTTTTCTTCAACCTACAAACCAAGTGCTCTTGCCCTTTAACTTCAAATCTCTCTGGCTACTCTATGTAGATTTCCTCCTTTAAATCACCATGAAGGAATGCAATCTTTATATCTAGCTGCTCAAGCTTAAGATCTATACTAGCTATTAACCCCAACATTACTCGAATCAAAGTCATGTTCATAACTAGAGACAAAATCTCATTAAAGTTAATGCCTTGCTTTTAAGTGAAACCCTTGAGGACCAACCCAGCCTTATACTTCGCTAGTTTTTAACCATCATTTTTCAGTTTGAACACCCATTTATTTTTTTAATGCTTTCTTGCCCTTTGAAGTGTAGTTAACACATAAGTGCGATTCTTATGTAAAGAATCCATCTTATCCTACATTGCTATAAGCCAATTGCTCTTATTCCTATGAGTCTTGACTTCTTAAAAATTCTCTGGTTCCCTCTCCTCAGCAACTAAAAGATATTCAGATAAAGAATATCTGACTGATGGCTCACACACTCTCGTGGATCTCCTGAACTAAGATTTTTCAATATCAAGATAAGGGGGCTGTTCCCCCTGTTCAACACTCTCTACATCTAACTCATCATCATCATGCAAATCTGTATCAATCACACCTTCATTATGAACTCATTCTCCAATTGTGGTATTATGTAATGGAGAAAAAACTCCGCTAAGGTCTAGAACTTAATCAACTCTGGACTGTGTAACATTATCAAAATCCTCATAATTCTGGTGCTCATGAAACACCACATCTCTACCTTATCTCCATAGCCAACAAACACACGTGAAGTAGATTTAGCATCATGTTTTGATCTATGTTCTTTGGGAATATGTGCAAAAGCCTTGCACCCAAATATCCTCAAGTAAGAATAAAACACATCCTTACCACTCCAAATTTTCTCTAGAATCTGAAAATGCAATGATGCTGATGTAGATCTAATAATCAGGTAACAAGTAGTACGAACAGCTTCACTACAGAATAATGTAGGCATTTTAGCCATTCTCAACATGCATTAGACTAACTAAATAATTGTGCAGTTTATTCTCTCCACCACACCATTATGCTATGAGGTGTCAAGAACTGTCTGCTCATGTCGAATACCGTGTTTATCTCAATATACCGTGAACTCCTTTGAAGTGTACTATCCTCCATTGTCACTACGAAAGCACTTCAGTAATTTTTCAGTCTTCCTTTCAACTATAGCATGAAAACTTTGAAAGTACTGAAATACATAGTCTTTTATTTTTAACAAAAACACCCATACCTTACGTGAAACATCATTAATAAAAGTAATAAAATATCTATTGCCACCTTGTCTCACTCGTGCTCGAGCCTCTTACGCCATAGTTTCAATGAAGATTCATCTTCAACTACATTCAACTAACTAGAACACACCATCATATAAGTCTTGTACAATGAACAACAAGCAACACCTTTCACAACTACCATTTTGCCCTTGGTAAATTTACACTTTCTGCCACTAAAGTGATTCTTATAGCCTTCCCAATCTAAGCCCATACTAGAAATTAAGTTGAAGAGCAAATCTGAAACATGTCTAACGTCCCTCAAAGTAATAGTACAACCAACATATGTCCGAATGCAAACATCACCGATTCCAATAATATTTGACTGATCTGTGTTACCCATTCTCACATGTCCAAAGTCTTCAGCTTTGTACGTCGTGAAGAATTCCCAATTTGGCATAGCATGAGACGACGAACCTTTATCAATAACCCAATCAATTTTTTGATTAACAACATATAAGCATTCTTCTTCCTTAAATGAAAGAAGCACCACAACTTTGGTAACTGTAGTTGTATTAGTCTTCTCCTCAACTTTTTCTTACTCACCAATTTTCTGTTTCTCTGACTAGATCTTGTAATTTCTCTTATAGTGGCCCTCCTTATTACAATGGAAGCATCTGTATGTAACGTCTTCTCTAGTCTCTGACTTGCTTCTATGATTTTTGAAATTTTTGCTTTTACTGCGATTCGTGTTTTCCTTATGAGATCCTCTAAAATTACTTCCACCCCTAGCATTTTCCACAAGTGGTTGTGTCTCAAATTTCATACCCTACTCATTTCGCCTTGTCTCCTTGTTGTGTATGTTGTCCTTGACTATCTACATATTTATTTTTCCTTTGTGAGCTGAATTACTTAGTGACACAACCAAAGTTTCCCAATTATTAGGCAACGAACTGAGAAGCAACAATGCCTGAATATTATCATTAAGATTCAACTTCATGGTAAGCAAATGGTTCACCAATAATTGAAACTCACTCATATGTTCGAATACACTGCTTCCATCTTTGTACTTCAGGTTCACGATATTTTGAATCATAAAGGTCTTATTCTGTGCATTCTTCTTCTCCTACATCAACTCTAATGTAGCCCAAAGAGTATTGACATTCGTTTCCCGTAAAACTTGGTGGAACACACTTAGATCGATCCATTGTTAGATGTGATCGATCGTTTTCTTGTTCATATTTTTCAATCAGCCTCAGATTTATTCGCTAGCTTAACTCCCTTAAACTCTAATGGTTCATTCAAATCCTTATCGTAAAAGATGTTTTCCATTCTCGGCTTCCAAATTGAAAAATTAGATGATGTCAATTTAATCATGACGCCACTTGATTCCTCTATTCAATTTATCATAAAATAAATGCGCCAATAACCTTGCTCATGATACCACTTTGTTAGAAAAACTCCTCCAACTAAAATCATTTTTGATAAATTAAATAGCAAACCACGTTAAACAAGTAATGCAATTCCATTAAATAAAACAACCGTAAAAAATAAGAATAGTATGAAAATAAGTCAAATACAAGACACCAAATTTACGCGAAAACCCCTCTAAAACTAAGTGGTAAAAACCACAGATCGAGTTCTAGAAATTCTACTATAATAAACTGTGAGTACAAATAGTCATTCCAAGTTTTATCCCTAAAAACTCTGAATATTGAAAAATTGAGAGTACAATAATACTTTAATTTGAGTGAGAACTTAAATTACCTCACCACAATAACATGTCAAGGAAACCCTAAACAACTCAGCTGGTTGCTTGATATCTCTCTCTTCTTCTTTATGAAAAACTGCACTCACTGTTACAATAGTTTTCTACCGAAACAATTCTCAATTACGTATGTGCTTTCTTTGATTATTTATGTTCACGCCACAGAACAAGTTTATTTATACCAATGACATAACTTCCAATTCCAAGTTGTTTTCGGAGAATTATTGTATCGCCCCCAAATTCAGGTACCAATACCTCGAATTCAATGCTCACGCAAAATACATCTAATATCTGCTAAACAACATTTAATGCTAGTGCGAAAAAATATAAATAAACATATGTTGTTTATTACAAAAGCTTTCTAGTCCCAAGGTCTACAAACTTTACTAAAAACATCACAAACTGCCAAAAGGTTACAAAAAGCTTTGTGTTACATCACATCATATATGTACAAACAAAATATGAAACAGGCAAACTGCTATCTCGCTTAATTAAGCCTTCATCTTTTCTTTGCTTTTATCTTTACTCGAACTTTCAGGTTTAACTGCAAATGTTTTCATGATATAGCAAGGTGAGTAACTAGCTTGCTCAGCAAGTTTTAAGTGAACAATATAATATATCATGAATGAATCGAAGGAATAATCGAGTTGATTTAATAATGTAGGCTCAATGATAAAACTGAATAGCGTAATCAGTACTCAAATGGATGAATGAAAAGTTGATTAATAACTAAACAATATAATCAAGACTTAGATGAAACAATGAAGACTAGATTACTGACTGCTGAGTGGTCCAATAGACCATGAATGCCAAGGCAACATCAGTCATTAGACTGACCCTTTTATAATCGTCGACCCTTTTATAATCGTCAATCGTACTTGAGGGGATTAGCCTCTTGTACACCATGTGTATGCATAACATTAAACTTTGATTGTATCGGGTGACCGACACTTATATCTCCCCCAATTTAGGGTTGTTCTCTTAGTACAAGAATCTTTACCAACTACTGGTTTTGATAGCTTTTATATTAATATTCAACGTCTAGCCGAATCAATTAGCGTAGACTATTCCTTAAACAGTTCAAAAATGCAAGAACTTTTAAATACATGACAATTCGATAATAGAACTTGAATCCAACATGCACTATGTGCAAATGTCAAAGATAATATCGATGTGGAATAAATTTGCAATAATTAAACCACCTGGAATATAATTTGAAAGTATGACTCGAGTCTGAGTTAGGGAACTTGCAATATATATAATTCGAAAACTTGCACAATATAGAGTTATGTAAGGTTAAAGAACTTGTCTGGTGCGCGAATTACGTCTACTTCGCTTAATTTAAACTCCTCTTGAAGACCTAATATTGAAAATGTTGGCTTAACGATTAGAGCAACACATTTACCAAAATTTACCAAAATTTGGGTTGCTACAAAATTATTATTTGGGTCAATTTAAAATATCCAATACCATTAATTAATAGTTTTATTAATTAATTTGCATAATCAATTATACATGCTATATTTAATTTACATTGAATACTTAATTAACCTGCAATTCTTATCAATTTATTGATATTAATAATATTAGGTTAGTCCACTAATTTAATTATCCATTAGTTGGACTTCCTTTGATTACTCCCAACATTTTATTAATTTACTAATTTAATTGCATCAAGATTTAAATTGGCTCATAAAATATCAATTTCATAATAATTAAATTCACAATTTATTTATAATGAAATTTAAAATTTTTGCGGACATTACATTCTCCCCCCCTTATAAGAATTCTGTCCCAGAATTTCTACTTAAGGTTACTAAAAATGGTGGGGATAATTCTCCATCATCTTATCTTCTAATTTTCACGTAGCTTCCTCAACTGCGTGGTTCCTCCAGAGTACCTTGACCGAATGTATAACTTTATTCCTTAGTGGTTGTTCCTTCCTATCGAGTATCTAGATAGGAGTCTCCTCGTAAGATAAGTCTCTCTCGACTTGAATCGACTCATAGGATATGACGTGCTTATAATCCGATTTATATGGTCGCAACACTGAAACGTGAAATACGTTGTGAATGTGCTCCAGTTCAGGAAGTAAGGCTACCTCGTATGCCACTTCATCTACCCGCTTTAGAATCTCGAATGGCCCTATGAACCTCGAGCTCAATTTTCCTTTCTTGCCAAATCTGATCTTCCCTTTCCAGGGAGATACCTTCAAAAATACAAAGCAACCAACTTCAAAATCTCGCTTTTGACGATGTAAATCGGCATACTTCTTCTGTCGATCTTGAGCTGCTACTAGTCGAGCTCTTATTATCCTAATAGTATCCACGGTCTGCTGTACCAACTCTGGTCCTAGCAGTCTCCGTTCCCCCACTTCGTCCCAACACAATGGCTTTCGACTTTTCCTTCCGTATAGCGCTTCGTACTAGCGTGATAGCTGTTATTATACGCGAACTCCACAAAAGGCAAGTGGTCATCCCAACTGCCTTTGAGATCTATCACACATGCTCTAAGCATGTCCTCTAATGTTTGTATTGTCCTTTCGCTCTGTCCATCGGTTTAAGGATGATAAGCCGTGCTCAACCTCAGCTGCGTTCCCAATCTTTCTTGCAATCCTCTCCAAAATTTTGACGTGAAGCGCGGATCTCTATCAGAGATGATAGATACCGGTACTCAATGTCGTGACACTATCTCCTTCACATACAGCTTTGCTAATTGTTCCAGATTATATTTGATCTTGATTGGTAGAAAGTGTGCAGATTTTGTCAAACGGTCCACAATTACCCAAATCGCATCACAACCTTTTTGCGTAGTTGGAAGTCCAACCACGAAGTCCATCGTGATATGCTCCCATTTTTATTCCGAAATTTTTAATGGTTGTAGCAGTCCACTCGGCCTTTGGTGTTCTGCTTTAACTCTCTGGCATGTTAAACATCTGTTAGCACACTCAGCCACTTCTCTCTTCATGTTCGGCCACCTGAAATGTTGCCGCAAATCCTGATACATCTTCGTACTACCAGGATGAATTGAATACCTTATGCTATGAGCTTCATGCAAAATCTCCTCTTTCAATTTCGGGACTAGTGGTGTCCAGATCCTCCCCTCAAACCTTAGCTATCCTGTGTTATCAATCTTTTACTTCAGTTTCTCCCCTTCGGATAAACGCCTTTTGATGCTGACATATTCTTCATCTTTCTCTTGAGCTTCATTTACCTTGTCTAGCAATGTCAGACTCGCTTCCACTGCGAACAACTTTTCATCCAAATCCTTCGGACGTTCTACTTCTAATTCTAGCTTCCCCATTTCTCTTATTAGTTCTTCTTGAGTAGTTAACATCATCAGCTTTTCTCTACCTTTCCTGCTTAAGGCACCAGTTACTACATTTGCTTTTCTTGGATGGTACAAAATCTTACAATCGTAGTCCTTGATTAATTCCAACTATCTCCTCTGTCTCATATTCAATTCCTTTTGAGTGAAAATATACTTCAAACTCTTATGGTTTGTTTATATCTCACACTTCTCATCATAGAAATAATGTCTCCAAATTTTTAGCGCAAACACTACTGCCGCTAACTCCAGATCATGCGTTGGGTATCCCTTCTCATAATCCTTTAATTGTCGTGATGCGTACGTAATGATTTTACCATGCTGCATCAGCACACAACCAAGGCCCTTTTGTGACGCGTCATTGTATACTACGAAACCTCCTGTGTCGTCCGGTAAAGCCAATACTGGTGCCTGACTCAACCTCTTCTTCAGCTCCATAAAACTTTCCTCGCACTTCTCTGACCACACAAACTTCACAGTTTTTTGGGTAAGATTGGTCAACGATGATGCTATCTTCGAAACATCCTGAATGAATCTCCGATAATATCCCGCTAACCCCAAGAAACTCCTAATCTCGATCGGCGTCTTCGACTGTTCCCAATTGATAACTGCCTCGACATTCGCTGGATCCACCGAAACACCGTCCTTGTCGATAACATGACCTAGAAATTGCACCATCTGCAACCAAAATTCACAATTCAAAAACTTGTGTAATAACATTTGTATATGATGAAAATGTTCTTAAATAATTAATGGTTAATAATATTAATATGTGAGTAAAATATTATTAAATGGTTAATAATATTAATAAGTAATTAAAATATTATTAAATGGTTAATAATATTAAGAAGTGATTAAAATATTATTAAATGGTTAATAATATTAATAAGTGAGTAAAATATTATTAAATGGTTAATGATATTAATATGTGATTAAAATATTATTAAATGGTTAATAATATTAATAAGTGATTAAAATATTATTAAATGGTTAATAATATTAATATGTGAGTAAAATATTATTAAATGGTTAATAATATTAATATGTGAGTAAAATATTATTAAATGGTTAATGATATTAATATGTGATTAAAATATTATTAAATGGTTAATAATAGTAATAAGTGATTAAAATATTATTAAATGGTTAATAATATTAATGAGTGATTAAAATATTATTAAATGGTTAATAATATTAATAAGTGATTAAAATATTATTAAATGGTTAATAATATTAACAAGTGATTAAAATATTATTAAATTATTAATAATATTAAGAAGTGATTAAAATATTATTAAATGATTAATAATATTAATAAGTGATTAAAATATTATTAAATGGACAATAATATTTATAAGTGATTGAAATATTATTAAATGGTTAATAATATTAGTAAGTGATTAAAATATTATTAAATGGTTAATAATATTAATAAATGATTAAAATATTATTAAATGATTAATAATATTAATAAGAGATTAAAATATTATTAAATGGTTAATAATATTTGAACTTAGTTGTATATTATCAAAGATAGATAATATGTTGGGGTATTTGGTACATTGTTAAATGTCTGAATCATTAAGTTATGTAAAAGAAGAAAGTTTAATTGAATTAAACAAATGTAAATAGTCCATTTGTGACTAATTTAGACAACTTATTAAAAGTGGGTCGTACGAAGATTGTATAATGAAAGCGTAAGTTGGTTAAGCATGCCTGATATGTCCAAACTGTATTTGGACTAGGGTTTTGTCCAGAACTTAAGGGTTCGTTTGTCGGACATCTTAAGAGTTAATAATTTGAAGTTAAGGTCTTAAATTAAGACTAATTAAAAGTCCTGGTAGCTAATGATTATGTCAATTTGTTATATAAATTGTAGGTTGAGCAAATGACGCAAATAAGCGTAAATGGTAGAAGCGACCAGACAAGTTTTTCAGAACTTTCTCCTATGTGCCTTGACATGCTATAATGTGATATTAAATTGTTAATAGAAGGATATTGATGATAATTGTGATATGCATGAGGTATGATTACATGTAAAATATGAAGCATGAAATGCTAGATGTTATATGTGATGCATGAGCAGTATGACATAAACTGAAATGCATAAAAAGCATGATATAAGTATAAATTGCAGAGTATATGTGAAGCATGTAATGTGTTATGTATAACTGTTAAACTTGCTGAGCTGTCGTGCTCACTATTGCTTAAACCAACATTTTCAGATAGTACAAGTATTTGAAGTCTTGATAAGGATCAAAAAACAGGAATGCATATTACATTCACTGAAGGTCTAGCACGACCATTGTAGATATCAGTCCGAATTGGACAGGTAAAATAATTGTGTAGTATAAGAATTTGTTGGTATGTAATATGAGTGTTAAATACTCAAATTGATTGTAATAGAATGTCGTATCATATATGATATTGAGACATACTAGGAATGTATAAAGATTTCGATTCTGGAATAGAAAGAGATGTTGTAAAATTGTAAATAAATGGTTATTTATCAATTATAATATTGTTGCAATTCATGAACAATAAGGAAAATGTTGTACTCGTGTTGAACCGGATCCGAGGTTTAAGGAACCTGGATTTGGGGTCGTCACATAATTACTTTATTAACTTTAATCTCTATTTAATTATTATTTAATGTTAGTTAAATAATAATTAATTAATTAATTTTATCTCTATCTTAATCATCATTTAATATTAATTAAATAATGATTAATTATCTTCATTTATTATTTAACTCTAATTAAATAATACATAATTAGTTTATTTAATTTCTCTTTAATTATTATTTAATAATAATTAATTAATTATCTTTACTTATTATTTAATGTTAATTAAATAATAAGTAATTATTTTATTAATTTTATTTCTCTTTAATTATTATTTAATAATAATAATTAATTATTCATCTTTACTTATTATAATAAGTAATTAAGCAATTAGCATCTAATATTCATTACACAATAATTAATTACATAACTCTTCTTATTTATTATTTAATGACCATTAAATAATAAATTTATTATCTTTATTTAATATATTTAAGTATCAAATAATTAATAAATTATCATTTATTGATATTTAATTAACTATTTCTAGTTACTTTAACTATTATTTAATACCAATTAAATAATAATTAATTATCTCAAATATTTTTATTTATCTTATTTATTAATTAAATTTATATAATTAATAAATAATTATTTTATTTGGGTCCCATATGTTAATTATATTAATTTTTACAAATTTTACAATACCCGTTTCTAAAATAAATTATCCGCGACCCGAAACGTGAAACGACCCGACTCGGAACTGCTGAACGGGAAGCTATAACACCTGGAAGGCGCCTAGGCGCTCCACAAGGCTAAATTTCAGGGGCCTAGGCGCCTGAGCCTCTGAAAAGTTGCAGAATGATTTCCAAGTTTTATGATTTTGTGCATCTGGGAGGTACCTTGCTTCAAACATTTTTAAAATGAGTTATACACCTCCAAATCATGCAAGGTCGGATCCTGTGGATTCATAACTTGATTCTATACACCAAGGTATTTTTCAAATAGTTTTTCAGACACATTAAAAACCGAAATTATGAAGCTACCCTCAACAGTACCGAAAAATGGACTGTTTTGGTAGAAAAACCATAACTAAATGTATACACCATAACTTTTGGTGATTCAAATTGGGTTTTCTTCTAAACTCATAGGTCTATCAAGGAAAAATAACAGCCAACACAAACCAGTTGAAGAACTTAGAGATATAAGGCCTTAAACCATACTATCTCGCACGGTTTTTCAGAAAATGATGATTTCATGCATTCTTCCGATTTCAACCACATAGATGTGCATAACAAAACTTGATAAACCTATTGAAACATAAATTTACTACTCTAGCACGAATATGATCACTTAGAGCTCTTCATATAGCTCCCTACCACATAAAACACCAAACATGACCATATAATACAAAACTAGAAACTTAGAGGTATTTAATACCTTGATGACCTTGTTGCTTGTTTTCTCTTTCTCCCAAAGTATGTGACAAGGGCATTGGACATCCAAGAGCCTTCATTGAGCTCCCTAGATCAAACACTCAAGAGTCACTTTGTTGTTTTCTCTCTTTTCTCACTGTTTTCCTTCTTGCTCTTTGTCTCTCTCTCTTGTGGCCAAATGGACGGGAAGGGGAGGAAATGGAGTAATGTTAGACATATACTCCCTCATCCTCTAGACAAGCATCTGAAAATTGGACACTATAGCCCCCCTATACCTGACTTGCTCCCTTCTTTTGCCAACAAACTGCTGCCTTGAGCCTTGCACTGCGTGTGCTCTGCTTTCTTTCTGTTTTTGTCCCATAATCAATGACACTCTCTAATTCTACCGGGTTGCGCAAATGGAGATGGGTTGGGCTGCTTTTGTTTTGATTTGTTTCAATTGATTTGTGGCCCAGTTGGGAATTTAATTAGCAATTAAGCTTGGGTTGGGTTGCTATTGCCCAAATGTAATTGCAAGCCCAATTGGTTTTAATTTACCAAAATTTGGGTTGCTACAAAATTAATTATTTGGGTCAATTTAAAATATCTAATACCATTAATTAATAATTTTATTAATTAATTTGCATAATCCAATTATACATGCTATATTTAATTTAAATTGAATACTTAATTAACCCGCAATTCTTATCAATTTATTGATATTAATAATATTAGGTTAGTCCACTAATTTAATTATCCATTAGTTGGACTTCCTTTGATTACTCCCAATATTTTATTAATTTACTAATTTAATCGCATCAATATTTAAATTGGCTCATAAAATATCAATTTCATAATAAATAAATTCACAATTTATTTATTATGAAATTTAAAAATTTTGTGGACATTACAATTATATGATTCCCTGCAATTTTAAATCCTTTATTTTGTCAAGGCCTGTTCCTTTTCTAAATTGGCTAAAATTGTTATTCTCAGATGACACAAAGAGATTTAGAAGGGGGTTGAATAGATTCTTTTATAAACTTTTACTTTAAATTATTTTTCAGATAATTTATCTGATAATTTATTAGCTATGCACATTGAAATATTAGTTGTTTATAAAACTCCTTCAAAGATTATTGAAATCTACATATCTGAATTTAGTGTATCAATGTGGAATTAAACCTCAAGTCAAATGGCAGTTGACATTACAGTTAGTTATAGCAGTTTATGACAGTTTATGTAAAGCAGTTTAATTAATATGATTGAAGTTCTAATATTGCTCAAGAATTTTCCTTCCACTAAAATATTATTATAGTTCAGTCAACATGTTATATCATCCAAGTTATAAGTATGTATGTATGTTAATCAACTGTCCTTGCTCTCGCTGATTCAAAAAATTTCTTTTTTAAGGCATCTCGTGATGTGGATGGATGTTTCGGGATAAAAAGAGAATGAAATGATTCTACTACAAAAGTATGGCTGGAGAAGATGAGAGCTTTGTTTATCTTCTGGGTTTTCCTCTAGTAGTATAATAACTGGTGATCCATATTAAGGGGTGGGTGAAATTAGTTCGTCTTTTGAAATAGCTCAGAGAGGTACTTTTGAGGAGAAAGTGAGTCAGCACAATATGTCATATCTGCAGAAGTTGGTTGACGAAAAATTGTGCTTAACATATAGGGATGGGTGGTCTACATACTCATTGAGGAAAGGTTCAAAAGGTCAATACATTTTTAAGACCTGGACAAGTGGTACATAGGAGGATTATGGATGGGGACATTGTCTTTATAAATAGACCACGCACTTCCCATAAGCATTCCCTTCGAGCATCATCGGTATATGTTCATGACTACCACACGGCGAAGATCAATCCCCTGATCTGTGTGCCACTTATTGCTGATTTTGACGGGGATGCGATTCATTTATTCTAGCCTCAGTCTCATCCAGCAAAAGCAGAGGCGTGGGAGCTGTTTTCAGTGGGAAAACAATTGCTTAGCTCTCACAGTGGCAACCTCAACTTGCAGCTGGCTACAGATTCGTTATTATCTATTAAAGTAATGTTTAAGAACTATTTCTTTACTAGAGCAGGTGTTCAGCAATTGGCATTATATGAGAGCACAAAATTCTGGCCCCTTATGGACTGTTTTACAATTACTACAAACTGCTTTGCCACCTAATTCAGATCTTGCAACTTGATTTTAACAGGGACGTTATGCCATCTGTCCTCAATGATATTGTCACATCTATCTTCTTTGGGAAGGACCCCAACGAGGTTTTCAGGATTTTTGATTTCCTTCGACCTATGCTGATGGAATACTTATATTCAGAAGGATTTAGTGCTGGATCAGAAGATTTTTTTGTTGTTCCGAATGAGGTTCTAGATAGTATTCACATCCAAATTCAGAATGTTTCCCCTTTGCTCTATCATTTGCGGTCGTCTTACATTGAACCGATATAGTTGCAATTGGAGAAGCATTTAAGACATGTGAAAATGCTAGTTGCTAACTTCATTCTAAAGTCAACTGCAATGGGTAATTTGATCGGCTCTAAGAGTGACTCCGCTATCAACAAGGTAGTTCAACAAATTGTATTTTTAGGTATGCAACTTTCTGATAAGGGGAAATTTTATTCAAAGACCTTGGTTGGCGACATCTCTTCTCTTTTTCAGAAAAAGTACTGCTTCTGTGAGAACTACACATCTGAGGAATTCGGATCATTGAACTTCAGCTCTATCAAAGACATAATTGTATATCTGATTGCTCACTGACAGAAAGGTTGCCTGCTTACAAATTTCTTCTGAATTTGAATAACTTTATCAAACATTTATTAATGTTTTTTCCTCAGATTTTTCAAAACTTCCTTTTAAGCCAAGTTTTAGATTAAAAAAATCCCATCCATGTTATAATGTTGTTCCCACTAAATGTATATAGCAATTAGAAGTTTGTATTTGCAATGTGAATGGGGGACCGGAGTAACTTTGCCTAGGAGATTAATTAATTACTTCAAATATTAATACTCTGAAGATCAAGTCAAAGATCACGACAATGACAAGTGCATAATTACGAAAACACGTGTCATAATTTCATTGGCTGGAAGGCTGAAAAGGGACCGTAATGTTTACTTAACGGTACTTTGAATAGCAGAATGTGAGCTTTTAAACATGGGCGTACGAAGTGCAAATCGGGTCATACTTTGAGGTCATATATGCAATTAACTTTTTCTAATATATCACTCTTTACTAGTCACTAAGATATCAGCAGTAATTTACTTTAATATAAATTTATGCTAAGCAATCAGGTATTAATTTCTCTTTCATGAATTAATTAAGTGTTATTTCTGGTCAGTTCAGTTGAGCAACCTTTCATTGCATGTGGTTACTATCTTATACATGTGTTAGATTTGATAATGACCGGGAGCTTAGTGCTGTGGTTGACTTCCCCATTGAGTTAAGCTGTCACTGTTAGTTTGCTAGTTTGAAGGAAACGTATAAATCTAGAGTGCACTATCTAGTGGCAAAAAATTTAACAGACGGTTGATCATTAGATAAAAATGATCCGTGGTTGCTCTACGAAGAATCCGAGTCCTGCATAGGAATCCGAGTCCTGCATAGGTTAGAATTCTAAATATGGTTCTCATAGATGAATTATTTTTTCTAATACAAAATATTTTGATTAGATGAATCAACTATGGTGAAGAGAATAGCATTTTCAAGAGCCTTAGCGCACTCGGATGATAAGGGTCAGTTTGTAGTGTACACTGCTGATCAGAGACGATTTGTTCTTCCACTGGGCTCTCTTGAAAATGGCAGAGGAAGAGTACGGACTGCAAATACATGGACCAATCACATTGCCAAGTGATGCAGTTTTTATGGAGTACGCGGGTTCTTTGCTCCAAAGTCATCCAGCTAAAGATCTGGAAAAAGCAATCCTAATGTCCATAAATTCTGGTCGCTGCATATCATCTTCATAAATCCGACATGAACAAACCAGGCAACAGATTCTAGTTTCCAGCTTCTGAAGATGATTATACTTGGATTTTGTAAAGGAAATTAATATTTCTATAAAGCTCTACTAATATGATGGTGACCCCATTTACTATTCACGTGAGTAGAGTCTTGTAGAAATATCAATTCCCTTTTGTAAATGATTAACATTTATTGTAACTTTATACATTATATGTAATGGGATCTCATAACAATTCGTACATTATTTCTAGTTTGTTCTTGCACTTGTGAGCTTTATTAAATCCTAAACACCAGACTATTTTGTTCAATGCAAAACAAACATTATAGCCATATCACGTGACAGTTGTTATTTATAAAATTTACTACTATATAACTGGAAATCTTTGTGCAACCATGTATAATCACTCTCTCCCAAATGAGTCTCATTTAACTTCTTGATGCATGTTAAGGTTCGTCGCTAACACAATTAAAAATGTCATCTTTTGATGATTTGAATAGATAAATGTAGGTGAAACATATATTCTAATCAGTCCCAATAACTTTATCAGAGTGTCAGCATAAAGGATCTTCCAATCTTTCCACTCAAGATTAAATATTGTCGGAGGAATAGAGGATATAAATAAAGAAAAGAAGCACATTTATCTAAACCTCATGCAAGTTGCTACAAATTACTAAATGCACACATAAAATCTAACATATTAAACCAAAATGAGAATGGCTCTGGATTTCTATTTTCGGTGAGTAACAAAAGCATGCCAAAATTCAGTAATTCAGTCAGGGGCCACTATATATACCGAGTGATTGAAGTTTACTACCAGGTGGCTTAATGTAACACCCCCTTCCCGACCAGTGGAAAGGGAGGCTACGCATGAACGAATTCTAAACAGAATGTCAAAACAAAAAGGAAACTTTCCTCACATTTGCCCTTGAATCCCCTTGCAAACCTGCCGGAAGAAAAACACAGCATGAGCCAAACGCCCAGTACGGATAAAGAGTGCAGAAATAAGAACTGAAATTGAATAACAAAATCAAATGAACCAAATTGAGATTAACAAAATTAACTGAACTGAATAACAAAATCTACTAAACTGAACTGATCTACTGAACTGATCCACTGAACAACATAAAAGGCTGAATTGAATGGTTGTGTTTATTTTATACCGAGCTCAGAACAAAACAGAAATATAACTTGTCACAAAGACAAGTCAAAATACTGCCACACAGGCAGACACACATTGGACTGCAGATCCAAATGCATGCAAAATCGGAAGGTGTGTTCGGCACAAACAACACCAAACCGCAGAACAGAATAGAACAAATAGCTAGGGCCGACCCATACGCCTCCCACAACAAAACACCAATTGGCCAACTCCCATCTGAGCACACAAAATGGAGACGCCGTGGACTAATCACACTGCCACGGAAGTGTCATGCCTCGGTGCTAAGATGACATGCCTGTGGTACCCCCACAGGTGGTTATAGCTTAGGTATATCCTACGGTACTTTCTAACAAAAATATCATGTCACAATGAATGCGACACAATATCACAAAATGGGTTCTAATACGCACATGCTAAACCGAAACAAATCGACACAAAGTCTCCCAAATATACTAGCATGTACGTTTCTATAGAATCAAAATAAAGACTAGACATGCTTAATAAGTCTAAAGAGTACAAACTAAGTTGCGAATATCTAAACCCAAACAAAACTATCATATGCATTTGACTATGAACAATATATCAAAATAATAACCAAATTCTAATGAGGAACAAAACAAACAAATTAAAATCAAAGGAATATCGCTGAAAGAGTACGGAATCCGTACCTAGAATAAGCAATGTAATACCCGAAATTATATTGCAAAACTGACTCGTTAAATTCCCTCCATCGAAACTAATAAAGGAACAAATAAATAATACATTAATCAATTGATTAAGTTTTACACATTTTCTTTCTCTTAGGCGAATCTGAAATCCTTCCTTTCTAAACAAAATTCTACCTAAAGTTATACTATATAAATATTTTGATCATGGTAACGTATGTATTAATAAATAATAGCTTTCTTGTTCTTCCGAAATACATATAAACATATTTACAAAATATTCTTTCCATTTTTTTTAATTCTATTACAAACAAATATTATTATTATTATTAGTATTATTATTATTATTATTATTATTATTATTATTATTATTATTATTATTATTATTATTATTATTATTATCTGTCAAAACTTTAAAGTTACAAAAATAATAATTTAATATCCCAAAATGCTAATTACTAACAGAGATATACCAAAATATATTAACTAACAAACTAAATAGCATACAAAAATTAAAACTACAAAATTAAAACTAATACAGAAAATTAAATAATTACACAAAGAAAGAAAAAGAGACATACCCGAAATTATGAGGTTCGCAGTCCGCCCACGTTCTCAACACTGAAAAAATATTTTAACTAAGGAGGTCCTTACTAAAAAGGTCTTTACACAAAAAGGTTTCCTCACATTGGGAAAAACCTTAATGTTTTAGTGTTTTAAAAACTAAAGAGGGTGGTCCATATATATAGGTAAAGGGAAGGGGAATGTTTTAGTGGGTGGGTGATGTGGGACTTTTTTTTAAAAAACTATAGCCGGGTATTACACTTAACTTATCCATGTCCTCAACCCGCACAACAGAATACATTTGGAGTGCAGAGGATCACACAACCATTGAAGCACACGGTTTTGCAGCCTAAGAATTCAAACACGGGTAATGCCACATGTAATACCGTCTCAGTACTAATTTAGAGTACTGAAAGCACATGATTTTAAGTCTATTCAAGTTAGGACTCCAAATTGTTGTTAAATAATGTTTACAAAACAACTTGTAGACAATCTTTTTGCTAGTTTTGGCCATTGGCTATCCTATGGTAAAACTGGAAACCATGAAATTAATAACTTGTGATTTTACGAAAACTTGCACAAGCACTAAATCATAAATTTGGTAGTATGGTATTGAACATTAATAATATTAGTCTGATTGATTTTGGGTACATAGGGATGTACATGGGGGAATAGGGATCAAATAATTTAGTCAGACAATAAAGATATTAGCATTGTTTGAACTTGGTTGATGAAATCAAGTTGATTAATTAATTCATGTGGTTCCTAAAGCAAGCTACTGGTTCTTCTTATGCTGCTTATGAGCCACCAACAGCTTTGGAACCACTTTACAGGAAGGTCTCATCACATGCTTCCCCTGAATCTATATATGCTCAAGGAAAGCTAGCTAAAATTAAGGCAGCTAGCGTCCCTGGCTGGCGAGCTTGTTGATTATAGTATATAAACAAACTCACGTCCTTTCCTTGGAGTCACCAAATACTCTAGAAACAGACTTTCTGTATATATCCTAACACCAAGTCAACCACAGTTTAATTTCATAATTAGTAATTAGATCCTCTAGCAGTAGATTCTTGTGTTCGTCTGCGAGTAGCGACATGATCAGTCCAAAGAAACTTATCAAAATGGTGAGGAAGTGGCAGAGAGTAGCTATTGACAGGCGAAAAAGAATAGCATTAATTTCCAAGAACACTACTCGTAGGGAATTCAAATGATAAAGGCGGTTTGTGATTCCACTGGCAGGCTTGGCTTATCTAAAGAATGACATGTTGAGGGAGCGAGAGCTCTTGAAAATGGCAGAAGAAGAATACTGGCAGCAAATAGATGGACCTATTATTCTTCCGTGTGATGGAGTACGCTCCCTCTTTAATCCGAAGACATCCAGTACCCGAAGATGTAGAGAAAACACTCGCTATGTCGCTGCTGCTTATCATCTTGGTACATCCAACAAGACCAAATTCTAAATTGCGGCTTCTGAAACGAATTAGGCCGTGATTAAGTTGTAAATGGCCGACCAATAGTTTTTGTAGCTTCAGATGCATGTATGTTACTAATGAAATTGTCTTCCTAAGCATTTCATGCACTTTCCCTTGTCAATAGACGATTAATAGACGCTAGTCACGCTACATATGAACTCTATGCAAGTTTAAACATATATAGTTACTTAATTAAACCTGTTGACGTCTGATTCTGTCGGGCAGTCCTACTGGCCGTCCGGTGAGAATACCTGCACAAAAGTCCAAACGGCTTGGGCCGTTTATGGACTCCTCCGGTGTGAATGTTAGTGAAGGTATCGGAAAAGTCAACAATGGAGGTTTAATTATCTAGTATTGCAAAATAGTGCGTTACCCTTCTCTCCATTATCAACTGGATATTTATCACCAAATACTCTAGAAATAGACTTTCTGTATATATCCTAACACCAAGTCAACCACAGTTTAATTTCATAATTAGTAATTAGATCCTCTGGCAGTAGATTCTTGTGTTCGTCTGCGAGTAGCGACATGATCAGTCCAAAGAAACTTATCAAAATGGTGAGGAAGTGGCAGAGAGTAGCTATTGACAGGCGGAAAAAAATAGCATTAATTTCCAAGAACACTACTCGTAGGGAATTCAAATGATGAAGGCGGTTTGTGATTCCACTGGCAGGCTTGGCTTATCTAAAGAATGACATGTTGAGGGAGCGGGAGCTCTTGAAAATGGCAGAAGAAGAATACTGGCAGCAAATAGATGGACCTATTATTCTTCCGTGTGATGGAGTACGCTCCCTCTTTAATCCAAAGACATCCAGTACCCGAAGATGTAGAGAAAGCACTCGCTATGTCGCTGCTGCTTATCATCTTGGTACATCCAACAAGACCAAATTCTAAATTGCGGCTTCTGAAACGAATTAGGCCGTGATTAATTTGTAAATGGCCGACCAATAGTTTTTGTAGCTTCAGATGCATGTGTGTTACTAATGAAATTGTCTTCCTAAGCATTTCATTCACTTTCCCTTGTCAATAGACGATTAATAGACGCTAGTCACGCTACATATGAACTCTATGCAAGTTTAAACATATATAGTTAGTGAAGGTATCGGAAAAGTCAACAATGGAGGTTTAATTATCTAGTATTGCAAAATAGTGCGTTACCTTTCTCTCCGTTATCAACTGGATATTTATACTGCATATCTGAATAACGGTTTAGGGTGTAGGGTGTAGGGTGTAGGGTTTAGGGTTTAGGGGTTAGGGGTTGGGGGTTGGGGGTTGGGGGTTGGGGGTTGGGGCTTAGGGTTTAGGGGCTTAGGGGTTAGGGGTTTAGGGGTTTAGGGGTTAGGGGTTTAGGGGTTTAGGGGTAGGGGTGTAGGGTGTAGGGTTTAGGGTTTAGGGTCTAGGGTTTAGGGTTTAGGGTTTAGGGGCTAGGGTCTAGGGTCTAGGGTCTAGGGGCTAGGGGCTAGGGGCTAGGTCTAGGGTCTAGGGTCTAGGGTCTAGGGTCTAGGGGCTAGGGGCTAGGGGCTAGGGGCTAGGGGTTAGGGGTCTAGGGTCTAGGGTCTAGGGTCTAGGGTCTAGGGTCTAGGGTCTAGGGTCTAGGGTCTAGGGTCTAGGGTCTAGGGTCTAGGGTCTAGGGTCTAGGGTCTAGGGTCTAGGGTCTAGGGTCTAGGGTCTAGGGTCTAGGGTCTAGGGTCTAGGGTTTAGGGTTTGGGGTTTGGGGTTTGGGGTTTGGGGTTTGGGGTTTGGGGTTAGGGTTTGGGGTTTGGGGTTTGGGGTTTGGGGTTGGGGTTTGGGGTTTGGGGTTTGGGGTTTGGGGTTTGGGGTTTGGGGTTTGGGTTTTGGGTTTTGGGTTTTGGGTTTTGGGTTTGGGGTTTGGGGTTTGGGGTTTGGGGTTTGGGGTTTGGGGTTTGGGGTTTGGGGTTTAGGGTTTAGGGTTTAGGGTTTAGGGTTTAGGGTTTAGGGTTTGGGGTTTGGGGTTTGGGGTTTGGGGTTTGGGGTTTGGGGTTTAGGGTTTAGGGTTTAGGGTTTAGGGTTTAGGGTTTAGGGTTTAGGGTTTAGGGTTTAGGGTTTAGGGTTTAGGGTTTAGGGTTTAGGGTTTAGGGTTTAGGGTTTAGGGTTTAGGGTTTAGGGTTTAGGGTTTAGGGTTTAGGGTTTAGGGTTTAGGGTTTAGGGTTTAGGGTTTAGGGTTTAGGGTTTAGGGTTTAGGGTTTAGGGTTTAGGGTTTAGGGTTTAGGGTTTAGGGTTTAGGGTTTAGGGTTTAGGGTTTAGGGTTTAGGGTTTAGGGTTTAGGGTTTAGGGTTTAGGGTTTAGGGTTTAGGGTTTAGGGTTTAGGGTTTAGGGTTTAGGGTTTAGGGTTTAGGGTTTAGGGTTTAGGGTTTAGGGTTTAGGGTTTAGGGTTTAGGGTTTAGGGTTTAGGGTTTAGGGTTTAGGGTTTAAAAAGTCTAGGGTTTTAGGGTTTAGGGTTTAGGGTTTAAAAAGTCTAGGGTTTAGGGTTTAGGGTTTAGGGTTTAGGGTTTAGGGTTTAGGGTTTAGGGTTTAGGGTTTAGGGTTTAGGGTTTAGGGTTTAGGGTTTAGGGTTTAGGGTTTAGGGTTTAGGGTTTAGGGTTTAGGGTTTAGGGTTTAGGGTTTAGGGTTTAGGGTTTAGGGTTTAGGGTTTAGGGTTTAGGGTTTAGGGTTTAGGGTTTAGGGTTTAGGGTTTAGGGTTTAGGGTTTAGGGTTTAGGGTTTAGGGTTTAGGGTTTAGGGTTTAGGGTTTAGGGTTTAGGGTTTAGGGTTTAGGGTTTAGGGTTTAG